>OY728134.1:447208002-447565502 GCA_963277665.1 Viscum album
CTTTTTCATGATGTAACATACTTATCTACCATATTAGGAATATTTTTTCAATAATTTAATTTTTCTAATAAAATAAGGTAAAATGTACTTTCTTTACTAGTTATTCAGCTTTTTTAATCTCCTTTCTTCAAATGAATTTGGTATATTCTTGATCAATTTGAACCCGAATTATTAATTATAAAGACCACATTTCACTTAATTTCAACATAATTTCAATGAATCCAAATCTACATGAAGTGGATATATAGTTTAAATGGTTCTTCAATGTACTTTTATTTGAATTACCATTACCCCCTTGACATATGCTTTTTTTCCATTAATTGACATATTATACCAAAAATTAACATAATTATACACAAAACATTCACAACACCAAAAATATATAATAGATCTTAGTTTTTTCCATTGAATATTATTATTTTTACATTTTAATAGCATTTTGTTTTTGTTCCATTTAATTATTTAGTTATTATTATTTTGGGGAACTATATATCTTTCACATTATTATTTCAATATTTGATGTAGTGGTGGGTTTCAATTTTTTTAAACCATTTTTCTCTATATTTTCTTTGATAAAATTTATTGTTCATGAATCGTCGTTAAAAAAATTATTTTATTGAAAAATATAATATTTTCTTTGATATTGTAGTAGTTTTATCATTAGTTAATTTCACGCTCATATTGTTAAAATATTGAGGTATTCTGTGACAAAAATCCTCATTATATATTTAAAATCCAACACCTCTTTTCTCAAAAGTTTTTTATGAATCATGTTTTTTCATTAATTGGTTTTCAAAATCCACATCCAAATCAAGAAATTTTATATTAATAATGTCATTTTTATCTTAAATGTTTATTACCCTTTACTCATAATACCTTTTAATCATATTAATATTTTTTTCCCAGCCTTTATTCAACTTAATAATCTTTGGAAAAGAAATTTTAGGATTCTTAATCCTCATGTTCTTGATATCTAATTGGTCATTCTTAATATCAATAAAAGTTATTTTTTTCTATCAATGCATAGATATTAATTTTTATACCTTTATTGGATTAATCTTTTCTTTAAAATAAACTAATCAATTACTTATCAAATCTATATCAACTTTTTTGAAGATGTACATTCCATGCACTTTGGACCTTAATTTGGTAGGTGATAATTATACATGTCATAACATTTTTTCTAGTTATTATTTTATCCTTTTTAACTCTTATAAATATTTTATGATCACCACCTATAAGCCTATAAAAGATATTAAAACAAAAGTGATAAGTTCATTTGAAAAAACATATATAATTATTCACAAAATAGTAAATAAATCAACTTTTTATTCCTTAACTAGATGATATTCCTCACTTTTACTTGATTTATTCATAAGAAAAGACCGATTAAAAAATTTATTTACCTTATATAATTGTAAAAAATTTGAGATACTTATAGTATAATTATTTTTTATCTTATCACTACTATATTTAACCCCCAAATAATCAAGCTTCAAGTCATATCTAATTTCTTTATGATTACTTCATGGGGTTATTTATATTTATTCCTATTTCAATATTATGGATGAATTTTCATCCCAGTCCAAACCTTATTTTTAAGATAGTATTTATAACTATATTTAATAGATATTTCTCAACTTTGGTCACCTTTAAATTTTTATGAATACATTTTTCCTTTATATTTTATTAGACCTTCCGAGATTACTTTGAGTATCCTTTAATTATATTATTCAAAGTCATTGAAGTTATTTCCTCTATATTTTCATTAATAGGGAACTCAAATAACTTTCTAGATATTCAATTAATGAAGCCTTCACTGGAGAAGAGACTAAAAAATTAATATTTGATAATCCAATTAGATGTAGAACATAGTCCTCTATTACTGATTATTGTTCCAATAATAATGATGGAACAACATTGGGTTGGGGGTATGAGAGTGTCTAACTATTCAAAAATTAAATTATCTTTTTTATTTAACTCTAAACGTATTAGAGTGAATAGATCTCAAATGATCATCTCAAAATAGGTCTTAATTCACTTATGAATGATAATACAAAAAAATAACAAGACACACGGATATCAATGTGATTCACTCACAATGTGTAGGCTAATAATTAGTGTATTATGGATATTATTCCACACACATAGAGATTCACTTTTGTTATGAAGAATAAACAAGGGTAAGGGAATGGAATAGAACCCTTATACCTTGCACAAACTAAATAAAAATGAATCTCACCATCCAGCTCAGTATGCACTCACTTTTAGTAAGCACACACTTTTAATTCAAATCATATTATTCATTATAGAATCATCAAAACCACATTGATAATTGTACATAATTATATTATGGAAACTTCATTCAAATTTAGTAATATGATCATTATTCAATTTTTTTCATTTTCATTGGTTAAATACCCTCTGTGAATAATGTAACCACAATCCTAGAGATACAAAAACATATTTTCATTATAAAACCTCAGAAAATACCATTTAAGGGGTATCTAATGTCTCTTTGATATTTGATTCTTATTCAAACTGGTCAAATATATTTTTATTTGTGATTTGTTCAAATATCATCCTGGTTGATCCTATATGTTATATTTTTTGTCAATGACTTGTTAATATCTATTCAGTGAGTTGAGATGAAGTGGTTAATATTTCATAGTTTTGATGGATTCATGGAATTGAATTGATTGTCATGATTGAGAAATTCTCCATATAATAATGACTATTGTTGAATAAATATTCTCTGTCAATGTCATGGTAAAATTATGATAATGAAGATGCACTATTTATAACAGGAAGAATAAAAAAAATAAAATATTTCCATGAAATATTATTTTATTACATTAGGAGTTTAATTATGGAGTCCATGCAGTTAAAATTTATATTATTTTCATGAGTAATATTGAAAAGTTAAATTATATGTATTGAGATTATATATTGGAAATTATATTTTATATGACATATTTCACTTAGATATTATTTTATACGTGTTAAAAAAATATGGAAAGATATAAACCCACAAAATACCCACATCAACCACATGTGGGACTAGAGGTCAACCATATAGAAGGTAAGCTGGATTAGTAGACCCATGGTAGTGCCTACATGGACAAGCATGTTAGACATGCTTGGGTGTGTGCATGGAGGTTCCCTAGATAGCGTGTGAGGTGGAATGATGGCATGGAGTGCTTGTGTTGGTGCTATAGGTTTAGAATTCCACCATCAAATTTGGTGTATTGTTTCATGGGATTTCATTATTTGGAATTCTGAGTCTGAAAAAAATTTCTATCTCGGATAGTTGTGAGGCACTACATTATAGTTTCTTTAAAAGAATGAAATGAAGGATAACCATATGATTTGTTTTATGTGGTCCATTAGAACAAACTAAAATTTAATCTCCTTCATCCTGATTCACTAAGGTCTATTGTTCATTAGATTTCATGAAAAAATCACTAATGATGAAACATGAGTTCACTGTGTTTTTTAAGGCTAAGATACTGAGGGGATGTGATTAATGACCCCCATGCATGAAATCATTATCTTTAATGAATGAATTAGGTTAAATAATGTGATACTAGATTAGGGAAATATGAAGATATAATAGGATATTCATGGTTATATAATGTATGAAAGATCTCAATCTTTAAAGTGAAGAGAATGCATGTGATTCAAATATAATAGACGAAGCCAATATCATGAAGATTCCATGTTTTTAGTGTATGGTTATTTGAAAAATTCTAAATGATTTGGTTGATATAAAATATATCAACCCTCTATTTTCATATGTTAACATTATATAAATTTTTTTATTATATAAAACATTTTTCTAAATAAAGGCCCAAAGACTATACTAGTTTAGTGGATTTGGAAACATGGAAACCTAAACACTGGTATATAAATGAGATACAACATGTCCCAGTAAGTTATTCTTGACTATAACCCTTCTTAAAAACATAAAACATAATACATATCTTCATAACCTAGGGGAAGGAAACATAAAAAGGAGTGATCTCAGATGATTAGTGATGGTAAACAAGGGAGATATGTAAGAATAATCATCAACATAGGGGCATGAGGACAAGATAAAGAAAATAGAAGACCATACCCTGCATATCAAAGACCTTAAACCTGAATCATGGAGTAAGTATTGGAAACTCTTACGAGATTAATCATTAGGAAATAAAGAACAAAAACCATGAAATCATAACATAGGAATAAAATATGGAATTTTGGTAGACACATAATCACATATAATGATATCTAAATTAGTCAAGGAATTGATACTGAGGCCATCTTAGTGGACAACGGCCTTTAATGAACTGAGTTCACTCCCCATTCCAGTCCTATATTACTAAACCGAGTTCACTACTCATTCTATACTTATAATACTGAAATGAGTCATTTCCCATTCCATCTATATCCATATCATGAGATATAAATATTTACCCAATCCATTGGAGGAAGATATATGTTCTACCTATCTCATAATGAAATCAAACACACATATGCCACAAGATCATAAATAATCATATCATAACCCATGAAATGAAATCGGTGTCATAACAATATTATCATATCATAACCTATTAAAAAATATGGGTTTCATAATCATTTTATTAAATCATAATTTGTGAAAGTAAGCAAGATTCATGAGCATATAACTCATGGAAGGGAAATAGGTTTCTTTCACTTCATGCCATCCAAACATAATCCATTTAGAGAGATAATATGAATATAAAAATTGAATAATTTAAAAATAAAATCATAAGTAAAACTAAAAGATTTTATCTTTTATGGGAAATAAATTTGAATGATCTTTTAAAAAAATCCACTGAGGAAAATATCTTTTTTGCATTATAAAATTATTTTTAAAACATAAAAACCATTTGAAATCATTTTTATTTGAAAATATATTTTAAAATATATAAAGGAATCCTTGAAAACCATAACAAAATTTTGAAATAATTTTTCCTTGAAAATTATCTTCAAGTATAATTTGAAAACATTTTTGAAAACATTTTTGAAAACATGGGTTTTGAATAAAATAGATTTCTTACCAAAGTGAGAAATACAGTAAGATTTTTTGATAATTTTTCCCTTAAATATCTTAAGTACCTAAGCATGAAAAAATGTTACTAATAAATGGATATACCTTGAATAAAAAATTGATAAGGAAACTATTGAGTTTTATAGAGAGATATATCATAATATTTCAATAAAGGTAGCATAATCATAAACAATCTCGATAAACAATGAGATTGTTTCAATAGAATCTTACCACATGGTAACATGGAATAATACTATCCATGTAAGAAAATGAAATTATATTATTATTAAAATATAATTAAATGAAATATAATTAATATATAACATGTTAAATGGAAGTATTCACACCTCAAAAAACAATGTACGTCACTACTACAAAACCAGGCTATAGCCACGGACCTATAGCCACGGTTTTGTAGGTCCATGGCTATAGCCATTATATTGCCACTGTTAAATTTTTCTTCCGTGTCTAAATCTGTTTCATCCTTTTTTTCTCCTATCTTTTATCGGGCTCCTCCTCCCGCAGCCCTCCTCCCCCGATTCGCACACCACCCTCCTCCCGAACACGTCTCCTCCTCCTCCGCCCTCGTAATTCCTCCTCGCCGCTCCCTCCTCCTCCCCGACGCCTCCTTCTCACTGCGCCCTCCTCGCCACGCCCTCCTCCTCGTCGCGCCCTCCTCTCCGCGCCCTCCTCCTCACCGCGCCCTCCTCCCCGACGCCTCCTCCTCGCCGCGCCCTCCTTGTCGTGCCCTCCTCCTCGACGGCTCCTCCCCGACGGCTCTCTTCCGACACCGAGGTCGACACCCCCATCTCCCTCCCGACACATTTTCCTCATCTGCAGCTGTCTTCCTCGGTAATTTGTTTTTTTTTCTACAGTTCATCCACCTCTTCGAACCCCCTCCTCCTCCTCCTTTTTGCAATTTCCGTCAGGTGTTCTAGGGTTCTTATCATTCCAGGTGAGGGTATCACAATTATTTGATAAATGGTGTCATTATATCATGAATTAATGATGATTTTTTTTGTGATTAGTATGGACCATGATGATTTGCATATCAATTTTACAACATCTAGAGGAGTTGCTTTCCAAACAGCAAAACTACACTTCATCAGAAAATAGAATGGTGGATCAACATATCTGGCTATAGTTCACTCACGATGAAATGTTATTTCAGTTTCATCATCTATCAGTATTATGTATTCAGTATACACATACAAGTACACTAAATCTTGGAACCAATTATATCTCGGTTATCAAATAGAAAAATTGGATCATGTTTCTAACTATCAACCAGTTCATAAGGTTGAAGGGGATATAAAGGGAAATAGTTGAACATTTGAGGAATTAGAATCATATAATAGAATCTATTTATTATGGTCCTCCCATTGAAAATATGAGATTTTGGTGTTTACCTTCCGATGATGTTGGTGCTTCTTCTCATTCTATTGTATCCACCCACCATGATTCCTATTATCCAACTTCATTGAGTCAGTGGGAAACTATAAAAATTTATATTTACCTCAGAACTATATAGATCCTTGTTCAAAATAATGGTATTTATATACATGAAAATAGCAATATATAAGCACCTAAAACTGTTTATTTTTCTAATTACATTGAGATGGTGGATTCCTATTATGAATATAGTAAATCCTATTGTCATTCAATGGACCTCCTTGATGAATGCCCCTCCCTGTTCTTGGCCGACGTCACCCTGAGACATCTTTGCGCAAACCCCCTCCTCGTTCCCGACCGACATCTTCACGCAAAATCTCCATATGGGGGGGAAGGATGAAATAGAGGTTAAATTTAACACCATTAGCCAACATGCTCTGTGAGTGTGATGAAGGTTAGACCAATCCCATGAAAAGGGGTCTTGATCCGTTATTTTTTCTGTTAGATGTGTTCCCTTAACTCTCTCTTGATACTCTTTTTTTGTTGAATTGTTGTTTTGAACATGTATTTAGGGTCTGTTTGATAGCACTAATGAATTGAAAATAACTTAATTTTTTGTTTCTGGTTATGTTTTGACTCCTTCAGTTGTATAGAACCTATTTGATATTTCAAAACATGTTGAATATCTCAATTATTTTGTATTCTAAAACCCATTTTCTTTTTACTATTATAAAAAATTCTTATGATTCTTTTAATCCTTTCTTGATGCAGCCCTCATTTTTTTATTGCTATAAATGATTCTTTGTGTCAAGAACTTGATCATTGGTTATGGAAATGAAAGGTTTAAATAAGTTGTGTCAATTAAAATTATTTAGAATCACATTCATAGGTTTTTTATCCTAGATTTAGATAAATCAATATCTAAAGATTCTTATTTCAATTTATATTAGAATTATGCAAACATTTGTTACTTGTATTTTCCACTATTTTTAGATTTTCTCACTGGTGTCATTGTAATTATTTGGAAATCCAAGAATTTAAGAATCTATTTCTGAATTATTTAACCTTTATTGGTTTATATTTTTTATGAACATGGTAAATTCCTATGTTTTGGAATTGCATTCTCATGTTTTTTACCCAGATTTTATGTGAATCTGTCTATGCAGATTCTTATTTTTTTTGTATGAGAACTATCCATGTATTCCATACATGAATTTTCCACTGGTTTGTACCATCATTTTGAATTCCTAGAATTTAGGAATCCATAGTGGAATTAGTTTATGTTAATAGGTTTAGAGTCAAAGAATCTTTACTTCCATGGAGCATGGATGATAAACCTATTTACCCTACACACCAGGTGTTCAAAGATAATGTTAGATGTTTGGGAATCACCTTCAAACCTCTAACCATGTTGAATATCTCAAAAAAAAATATTCTAAAACACATTTTCTATTTACTATTATAAATAAATTCTTCTATGACTCACTCTTCCCATTCGTGTCATTGCGAGACCCCTTCCACCTTCATTTCAGCCCGCTGCCACCAGCATTCCAGCCCGCAACAGCCCCCCCTCCCCCACCACCTTCGAATCTACCCGCACCATCCCCCCAACACCTGCAACCACCCCCCTTCCACCCGCATTCCAGCCTCCTCCTGCTCCCTTCGCTCCTGGTCGGAAGATGTTGCCCCGCGGATGTCGCTGGATCGGGCCAACACGCTGCGGTCACGATGCGGTCACGCCACGGTCACGCCGCGGTCACGCCGCGGTCACGCCACGGTCATGCCGCGGTCACGCCGCGGTCACGCCGCGGTCACGCCGCGGTCACGCCGCAGTCACGCTGTGATGTGGCCCTGCTCCAGCCACATCCAGCAGGGGGGGAGGGGTTTCCACGGTCACGCCGCAGTCACGCCGAAATATATCTATACGTTTGTAATCAATCTAAACAAATAATAAGAATGGTGTACCTTACACCATTCGATCCAGTCTTTCGAAGCTTTTCACAAGTGTTTGATTGTGATCACTTAGAAGTCGCTGAAAGACTCCTTCAGAGGTATCCACAAATCATGGGAATCACCCGACACTTAGTAGGACCTCTCTCAATACCAGTCCTTCCTACTTGTCGAATTTTTCACAAGCGTTTGATCGAGATCTCTAAGAAGTCACCGAAAGACTCCTTCTGAGGTATCCAAGGTTCATGGGAATCACCTGATGCTTAGGTAGGGTCTCTCTCAACACCACAGTCTGTTAGAACCTTGTTTAAAGGTGGGAGAGAAACAAGAGCTAGAGAGAATTGGCTTTGAGGAGTTCTAATGATCACATGATCTCATCCATCAAGTGCAACCACTTGCATAGGAATTGAACCAATTCATATAGGCCTTTGAGAACCTCAAAATTTTCAGCCTATTCATGGTACATTACACAAATGTCCCAAACATTTCAGCTCATTTGAAGCGTACGTCTCAATCCCATTATTAATCGTTTAACATTTAAATTAAACGATTATGTGAGATGTTCAAACTCCCCAAATCCATCGAAACAGAAAGAAGCTTCGAGCCGAAAGGCTCTAAATCCATTTTATTAAAAACAAAAGATGACATAAGAGAGGAGATGGGGCTAGACATTGATAAAACTGCCTTCATAATAAAGCATTTCGTTTTCATAACCCCCCTCCCCGACATCATCATCCCATTCCAAGTTGTAGGTAGATGAGCTATGAGACCTAGTTACCATCGTTGTTCTCCATTGAGAGCAGTCTTTCTTCTTCCTTGATTTCCTTGAATAGACAATTTGAAATCCCTCTTTATCAACTGAAGGAAACTTTCCCTTGCTTAAAATATCCTTACATGGATCACTTCTATGGGAATAATCATCATTTTCTATTCCGGCCCAACTTCCCCCTATATTATTAAGCTCCATTTGCCGATTGATCTCTTCCTGGATCTGAGAAGGTTGAACCATTGGTTCATGCTGCTCAGACCCATACTGAGGCTGCCCCAGTGAAGCACCCAGCTTCTGACCCAGGTTATTGGCTCCTAGGCCCAGGTCCTGGATCTCCTGTTCCTTCTCCTGCAGGTCCTTGCGACTGGAAGTCAACAGGCCGCTGATTTTCATCCACAAACTGGACACAATCAGCCCGTGCTACTGAGAGTTTCTTCTGCCCTTGAACAGATTTAACCTCTCCAGACCCAATTCCAGGTTGCTCCAAGCCTGGATCATCAACATTTACCTGCACCTGTACACCTGATGAGATCAGACCTTGACCCCGCTGCTGAGAGGCAGCATCAAACTCTGACCTTGACTTATCTGCTCCTGGCCTCTGATTTTCATCCTCAATCCGGCCACTAACAGCCCCTGCTACAGTTAGTTTTCCCTGCCCCTGAACCTCACCAGCCCTAGTCCAGGTTGCAAATCTGGATCATCAAAATTCACCTCCCCTTGAAAACCTTCACCTGAAATATCAGAAGCATTCCCCTTCATATTGCTGACTCCAGTCCCTGGTTGATCACAACCTGTTCCTGCAAGACCCTGCCCAAGTTCCACACTTCCATTTCCTGCAACAGCCTGACCAGAGCCATTCCCAGCTCCAGGACCATTCTTTCTCTTCTTACGGAAAGTCTGAAAATCATGTCCCTTCTGCGAGAAAAAAGAGCAGACAAGTTTCATTCTGCATCTCTCTTTAGATTTCCCTATAGACAGACACTTGGAACAAAATGCAGGTAGTTGTTCATACTCAATTTTCAAAAACAATTCATCTTCATTTGTGGATAACACAACCCGATCAATGAGGGTGGAATTAAGGTCCACTTCTAGAAGAACTCTATCAAAATGCACATTATTCTAGCAAAATACCCATAATGTGCCTCCTCAGTTGCTCTATCCATTTTGATGGGAATGCCAATTGTAGATGTAATGTCAAATAATATCCTGGGGGGGATGGGTGCAGGTGGTACTGGGGGTGCAGGGGGGAGTCAAGGGTGGGGAGTGGGTTTGGGTTTGGGAGGGGGGGTCTGTCCATGGGGTGTCTAGGGGGTCCAGTGGGGGGGGGCGTTTGTCCTGGGGTGTCCAGGGTCTGGGGGGGGTCTGTCCTGGGGGGTCTGGGTTTGGGGGGGGGGTCTGTCCATGGGGTGTCTAGGGGGTCCAGAAGGGGGAGGGGCTGTCCAGTCTTAGTGGGGTCACTACATGTGAGTCTTAGTAGGGCTGCTTTCTAGGGGGGTGTTTGTCCTGGGGTGGGGGGTTTTGTCCAGCAGGGGTGGTGCAAGGGATCATGGGTGTGTAGGGGGTGCAAGGGATGTCTAGGGGGTCCAGGTGTGTCCAGGGGGTCCAGGAAGGGGGGAGGGGTGTCCAGGCAGGGGGGGAGGGGTGTCCAGCAGTGGGAGGGGTGTCCGGCAGGGGGGGTGTCCAGCAGGGGGAGGGGTGTCCAGGGGGTGCAGGGGGTAGGGGGAGGGGTGTCCAGCAGGGGGAGGGGTGTCTGGCAGGGGGAGGGGTGTCCGGTAGGGGGAGGGGTGTCCTGCAAGGGGGGTGTCTAGCAGGGGGGGAGGGGTGTCCGGCAGGGGGGGTGTCCAACAGGGGGTGTAGGGGGTGTCCAGTGGGGCTGTCCAGTTGGGGCATGGGGGCTGTCCAGTGGGGTGCAGGGGGGGCATGGGGGTGCGGGGGGGGGGTGTTCAATGGGTCTGTTCAAGGGGGTTGTCCAGGGGGTTGCAAGGGGGTGCAAGAGGGCTGTCCAGGGGGGGCATGGGGGTCCAGTGGGGGTGCAATAGGGCTCTCCAAGGCCGCTTCACCTTTCCTTTTTCTCAAAAATCTAGTGATCTAAACCAAACTCACACCAAATTTTTAGTATATAAACTGTAAAGCCCAAAGGGTGTGTGACATACCACTTTTAGCATGAATTGATACCATTGCTGTATGCAACTTCCAGCTCTAAACCAGATCTGTTTTCAGCTCTAAAATATATGCTTTGTGAGCACACTTACCCCATGGATTGTGTCTCCACTTCTTTAGGTTTGTTCTCTTCTTCACAACCCAAAACACAACCTGTTTTTCCTTGGACAGTTTTACCACCAAGGATTTTTCTTTTCACTATAGGTTGATTTTTCTTTCTCCAAATCACCTTGCTGCTTGGACTGTCCCTGCAAGCATTTTCAGTACATACCTTGCCTTGGGGAACCCCTTTCACATGAATCCTTCTAGTTTTAGGATCATGTGAGTTCTTCTCATGCTTCCAATCCCTTTTTGTGTCTTTCCAGGAGGTTTGTGCTTTAGAACTAGTCTTGGAGTTTTTTTTTACATTACTCTCAGCATAGGAGTTTTCTACATGTAGCCCCTGAAATCTTTTCCTCAAAGGAACATATTTGTCGTTGTATTCATGTTGATTTCTTCCATTAATCCCTACTGAATGCTTGTAGCCTGCAACTGTCACGGATGAGGATTTTGTTGGATTGGTGTTGCCCGATCCGGTTGGGCTGATTGCTTGTGGCCCGCAACTGTAGCAATGCTGACCGACAGGGGGGGTGTCCAGTAGGGGGGGTTGTCCAGCAGAGGGAGGGGGTGTCCAGCAGGGGGGTGTCCAGCAGGGGGAGGGGTGCTAAACATGGTCTGTAAATATGATGTAGTTCAGTCTGTTCCTGTCTTATCTCATGCTGCTAAACATGTCAGAATTGGTGAATTGGTACCTGTTAAACCTGAATCTGGCAGTGCTGAAGATGTTGTGGTTATCAGATCAGATAAACTTGGTTATCAGATCAGGGGGCAGGGGGACTAGCAGGGGACTGACAGGGGGCCTAGCAGGGGGCAGGGGGCCTAGCAGGGGGCAGGGGGGCTGGCAGGGGGGGCTGGCAGGGGGACAAGCAGGGGGCAGGGGGGCTGGGGGCAGGGGGGGCTGGCAGGGGGCAGGGGGGCTGGGGGGCTGTCAGGGGCAGGGGGGCTGGTAGGGGGACAAGTAGGGGGCAGGGGGGCTGGCAGGGGGAAGGGAGGGTGTGGCAGGGGGCAAGCAGGGGGCAGGGGGGCTGGCAGGGGCAGGGGGGCTGGCAGGGGGAAAAACAGGGGGGCTGGCAGGGGGACAAGCAGGGGGGTGGCAGGGGGGGCTGGCAAGGGGACAAGCAGGGGGAAGGGGGGCTGGCAGGGGCAGGGGGGGGGCTGGCAGGGGGACAAGCAGGGGGAAGGGGGGGCTGGCAGGGGGCAAGCAGGGGGCAGGGGGGCTGGCAGGGGGACAAGCAGGGGGGGCTGGCAGGGGGACAAGTAGGGGGTGGCAGGGGGGCTGGCAGGGGGACAAGCAGGGGGAAGGGGGGGCTGGCAGGGGGCAAGCAGGGGGCAGGGGGGCTGGCAGGGGCAGGGGGGGCTGGCAGGGGGACAAGCAGGGGGGTGGCAGGGGGCTGGCAGAGGGACAAGCAGGGGGTGGCAGGGGGGCTGGCAAGGGGACAAGCAGGGGGGTGGAGGGGGGGACTAGCAGGGGGCAGGGGGGACTAGCAGGGGGTGTCAGGGGGCAGGGGGGACTGGCAGGGGGGTGGAAAGGGGGACAATCAGGGGGGAGGGGTGTCCAGGCAGGGGGGAGGGGTGTCCAGGCAGGGGGGACCGGCAGGGGGCGGGGGGGCTGGCGGGGGGGGACTAGCAGGGGGCAGGGGGGAGCTGGCAGGGGGACAAGCAGGGGGCAGGGGGGCTGGCAGGGGGACAAGCAGGGGGGGCTGGCAGGGGGACAAGCAGTGGGAAGGGGGGGCTGGCAGGGGGGGACTAGCAGGAGGGTGGCAGAGGGGACTGGCAGGGGGGACTGGCAGGGGGTACTGGCAGGGGGGGACTGGCCGGGGGTGGCAGGGGGTGTCCAGGGTGTGTCCAGGGGGTATTTTTTTATGGATTTGGACACCCTATAGCCACGGTTTAAAACCGTGGCTATAGATTTTGTCCGGCCTTTAGTATAGCCACGGTTGAAACCGTGGCATTAGGTATATAGCCACGGTTTAAACCGTGGCTCTAAACCTATAGCCACGGTTTGGACCGTGGCTATAGAGTTAAAGCCACGGTTCCAAACCGTGGCTCTAGGTCTAGGCCTATAGCCACGCCAAACTTAGCCACGGTTCCTCAAACCGTGGCTATAGCCCAAATTTCCAGTAGTGGGTGAATAAAAAAACATGTGTCTCAAAGAAGGAAAATTGAGACAAAACCGCCTTACCAATTTGGAAGCTTTTGAAACATTAACTCCATGAAATAAAAATCATATACTAGATATTTAAATAGCCATAAATGTAATTATAATTACCATTTAACACATCTATGTTTAGTATACACACCACACAAAAGGAATTGATGGTGAATAAAGCATGTATCTCACAGAAATAAAAAGTCAGATGAAATCCCCTTACCTTGGGTATTGACTCTCATTGTACTCATATGATACTCTTGTATAATAAATATAATTTTATTATAAATCTATAAAAGAACCATATTCTTATATCTAATACCTTATATGGTTCTATTATTACTTTATATTACCCGCTTGTTAACAATTCTATGTTAAGGTTTCACTTCGGGTAATGTGTGCTTTGTTATTCACATGTGTCTTAATTTGTTATAAATTCGGTACTTATAATAATATAATGATTTATATAATGTGCACAGTGATATAAATATCATTTAGATTCATTATATTTGTATTATAATATTATATAGAATACAGATGTTTGAAATGGAATACACCATTCGTGGAAATGGTAAGTCGTACACATGCATGAAAGTTGTTTCCATTTTTATTTTAATATTGAAAGAAATAAATAAAATGAAATATATTTATATATATATATATTATAATTATAATAGTATTATTATTTAATATATTTCATTTAATTTCACTAAATTAATCCTTAATACATTCCATGTTGTGTGTGAATGAATCACATCTCTTTGAGGGGGCGGTAGTCCACACCTCCTCAAATGAAATTATCATATTCAAAAAAATGGAAATTATATAAATATGTGTTATAAAAGGATTAATAAAGCTTAAATACATAATAAATATAATATATAACATATATAAACTGATTTTCCATCATAATTTCCAACATGATCGTCGATAAAATAAAAATAAACAATCATCGTTTCGTGAGGTGGTATTTCACCTTACATGCAAATAGTATTTTTGTCTCCCATTAAATGGAAGTGTGTATAAGTGTAGGTCAAACCCTTATTACAAAAACATTTAATTATTTAGAGGATACTTTATTTATATTAACATGGAATAAGTATATTTTTGTAAGTGTAGAATTAAATGAAAGACATGTGAACGATGGAAAGAATTACCTTTTAAATCAGTCAACTCCTTTTTGTTTTCAATAAAGGGATTCCTTTTATTTATTTATTTCCCAAGGGGATTAATTTTATTTCCTCCAAACCTCAAATTTGTGTTTGGGTGTATGTGCTTCATAAAAAATGCGCCAGTGTCGGTGGTGATGTCCTGTGTTTTCCTCCTCCTCTACTCTTGATGGCCAACCCATCGTGCTCTACACCATATTGGTCAAATATGATGTGAGTTTTTTGGAATCTTCAGATAGTGTTGGAGGAGGGATGGTAGTGATATTATTATTTTTCTTATCAGTGTTGGACTATTTTTCTCCATGGTCAGGTTCTTTCCTCTTTTACTGTTTTGGATTTTTCTACTATGATGGGGTTCATTTTTCTATTTGGTTCTATGCTGGATTTTTATGTTTGGGTTAGACCGGATTTTCTTTTGGATATTTCATACCTTTGTGGAGCTCTTTTGTTCCATCCCTCTACCCACATTTTTCATTCCACCTCTCCTTTCCAGGTCAGTCTTGTTCTATGTTTCACTGGAGTTCTGGGATGTGGTTCTCAAGCGGCCATTAGTCTTGAGGAGGAGAGACATCCTTTTTATTGTTCGGTGCAATGAAGGAATGTGTTTTTGAGGTCTGGTGAACACCATCAATGAAACAGATTTGTCTTGTATTCTAGTGGTCTTGAAGTAATGTACGTTCCAGATATGATGGTCGTTCGTTGTTTCTTTTAGTTTATTTTACGGCATTGTTTGGTGGAAATGATGGAAACTGAATTTTGGTCTTCTCCGGCTATCTGGTGTGTTGATATGTTAATGATTACTATGTAGTGAAATAATTTGGTTCTTTTTATGGAAGGTGTTCTAATCTAGTGTTCAATGGTGATTCCTTTGGTGACATGTGCGATGTTAGTGATGATAATTATTTCAGGATGACAATGTCATCGAGGGTGATGATGGTGGTGGTCGACCCGACATGACATAGTATCGTGACCGTGCCTATTCTTACATTAAAATTACATCATTATAAATATAAACAACATAATAGTATTACACCATAAGGACCCATAGGTTTAGTGTCTTGGGAAAACTAGGACCATACATTACATTTACAACATCAAACATAAACATTTATTTAATTCTTTCTTCTCGAGCTTCTTATTAGAACTTGTCCTCTCCTTAGTACATGTATTCAACTAAGGATATACATAAAAAATGGGTGATATAAAAGCCTATTAAGGTGATATATATTAACAATGTAACAATGGGTGAGTATAGTCATGACATAGGCAAAGGATCATGAACATGAGAGGAATTGTTAATAAAATAATTGAAATGTGGATATACATAAAAAATGAAACATCATGCCTTAGTTGTTAAATACCACACATACATGTGAAAAAATCTAGCATCTTTTTCATACATAATTTCACTTTAACCAATGAGATTCATCAGTTTACTCAACGCATTGGAGTTCTGTATAATTCCGGGTGCACCCATCACATTCAAACATTCATATTGTGCAATATAATTTCAGGCGCACCTGTCACATCATAACATTATCATTATCATTCATTCCACATAGAATATATATAAATAATGAAAATAAATAACCCATGTAAAAAAATGGGTTTCATCTCACAAAGAACACATTCATAAACTTTTGGTTCCCAAAACTAAGTGGGAATAACATACTTGATACAATAACCATTAACATTAATTGAGAAGTAAAAGGTGTGTTTTGGAAAGAAGAGTTCTTTTGGAAAACATTTGTTTGACATAAACTCAATTTGAAAACAATTATATCCTAGAAAAAGTAATATAATGATGAAAAAATTATTTTTTAGGAGTTACCATACCAAAAATGGAGTGAAAGAGGGAGAACCCGAAGAAATAAAGTGGGGGTCGAGAATTTCCCCTACCTTGTATCTGAATGATTTCTTCACTTTAATTTCCTATATAAACACATTATATTCATTAATTAACAATTAAAAAAATTACATGAATATGGTTCATTATGGTTTCATTAGGTTGTTTTATGGGCCTTTGGATGAGTAATAGGGTTTAAATCCATTGTTTGGGAATGTTTGTTTTTATGGTTTTCTTGAATGGTTCACTTGTATTCCTAAATGGAAGTTCATTTAGAACAAGGGTGAACATAAAGAACTAATATTACATGTCATTAATTATATTTCAGGATTTTAAATGATCTCATAATGAATTATGTTATATACCATGTGGATGAATCATTAGTTAAAATTTAATAATGATCATTTGGGTTAATTCAGGCGTTTTTTCAACCACAAAAAACTTGTTTTGTTTAATCATTTAGTAATATGTGAAAAAGTTAGTTCCAAAACATGAAATATGATATAATATATATAATATAATCTAGTTCAAATATAAAAATGGTTTCATGACTATATCTAATGGTGGAAAATAAAATTGAAAACATGTCGTTCTTGAAGGTGATAAATTAACACCACACGAACAACGTTTTCCTTTCAAAAAAATAAAAAGAGGAGAATGGGGTTGGATGATATAATATCCCAGTAGTGTCATAAAATTCTAGTATATGTATTATAATGGAGTTACCATACAATTTTTATGAATCTATGTGGAAATATATTAATAATAGAACTTGAAATTGAGAGGAAATTAAAGGAAATGAGGGAGAGAAATTACCTCTTGAATCATCCTCTTGAGATCCTCCTTAATGAACCTAAGATTGGTATTTTGATGATACCAGAAGATCTTGGGCATGGGGGAGGGGCTAGAAAAGATTATAGGGTAGAGTGTAAATATTTATTGAAGCTTTAGAGGTGTGAGGAATTAGGGGTGTGAAGGGTGGTATTTATAGTAGGGGGGAGAGGGGATTTCTCAATATTATATTCATTAAATTATTATTTCCCCACAAGACAAGGAATTTTGAGTCTTCCATGACCAAGAAAAGTATTTTTATCTTGTGAATCTGATCCAATTGGTCTTCGATCAACAGAACATCATACATGACTCTATAATTAGTGTATTTATCTTACTTTGTAAATTATTCTATTTCACAATTCATAAAAAAATCAAGTATTTCAGAAAAATCCCAAAAAATAAACCTGACCATTTATTGACATGAAGAATCCAAAAATGAAGTCTATTTTTCAAAAATAATTTTCTAGATATGGTTAATTTTATTTTTAAGCAAAATCATAATTTACTTGAAAAATACAGTTTTTAAAACATTTATTTACTTTTTCAAAAACATAGGTACATTATACTTTTACTTAAATGTAATATATATAATATCATAGGTACGATTACTATTCATTGGGGTATGTCACAATTCAAAAGGGTAACATTACTATTCATATGGGTATGTCACTATTCACAAAAAAATAAGTTTGTTCTATTGGACTCCAAAAATCACCCTGAACGCAACCGTGTATGTCATATTTTCGAAATTCAAAACATAGAAGTGAAAAAATTATGTTTAATGGTCACATAATATTTATTATCATTATATGTCATTGTTCTTACTAAAGTGATTACACTATAATTAATAATTATAAGAAGAGAATTCCATTGATAAAACTATGGGTCGTTACATTCTTCCCCCCTTATGGAATTTCACCCTCAAAATTTCATAATACATAAACAGAAGAGGGTACTTCCCCTTCATCACCTCTTCAGGTTCCCAAGTAGCTTCTTCAAATTTATGGTTCCTCCACAACACTTTGACAAGGTGGGTTGTCTTGTTGCGTAGAACCTTATCTATTTGGTTCAAAATATCTATTGGTTGCTGCTCAAAGGAGAGATCATGTTCTACTATACCACCTCTAAGTTCAGTACATATGATGGATCAGGTATGTACTTCCTTAGGAGTGATACGTGAGACACATCATGAACATGAGCCATATTTGGTGGAAGTGAATGATGATTGGTTACAGATGCTATGCGATCAAGGATCTCAAAAAGGCTAATTTACCTTGATCTTAGGTTCCCTTTCTTTCTAAATCGTATGAAAATATTCCATGGTGATATTTGAAGGAAGCATTTATCTCCAATGTCGAATTCCAAGTCACTTCAATGGTTTTCAGCATAGCTATTTTTCTGACTCTGAGCAGCTTTGATGTGTTTCAAGATGAATTGAACCTTCTCTGTCATCTCCTACACATGATCGGGTCCAAGTAACTTTCTTTCTCTAACTTCATCCCAATAGGTTGGAGTTCTACATCGTTTTCCATACAAATATTCATATCGAGCCATCTAAATACTAAAATGGAAGCTATAGTTGTATGAGAACTCAACCAATTGGGGATGCTGATCCCATCAACCTTTGAATTATAGAGATAATTCTCTTAGCATATGTTCAAGTGTCTGAATAGTCCTTTCAGATTGGAAACTAGTTTGGGGGTTATAGGCCATGTTGAAATTTAATTCCGTACTCAAAGACTATTGAAGGATCCCCCAGAATTTAGATGTAAACCTTGCATCATAGTCAGAGATAATTGAGAGTGGAACACCATGCAGTCTCACTACTTCCTTAATATATATATTTTCAAGTTTTTCAAGCAATATATCTTCTCGAAAAGTGATAAAATGGGTAGTCTTGGTGAGTTAGTCAACCAAAACCCAAATAAAATTATTCCCCTTTGACTTCTTCGGGAGAATCATTACAAAGTTCATAATAACATTCTCCCATTTACACATGGGTATAGGAAATGGATGCATCAACCCTTTGGACTTTTGTTACTCTAATTTAAATTGCTGACATACCAAGAACCTTGAAATATATTCCGTTATCTTCTTTTCCATGTTATCCCACCAAAAGTGTTCATGGACATCTCGGTACATATTGGTGATACCAGGATGGATAGAGAAAGTTGAGCTATGTGCATTGTACAGTAGAACCTTTTTTATCCTGGGTGAATAAGGCACAACAATCCATGTTCCAAACTGAATCACACCTTCATCTTCGATATAGAACTCTTACGGCTTCCCTTCCTTTACTACATTCACCTTCTTTGTAACTCCAGATCACCCCTTTCTGGCTCCTTAATCATCTCTTGGATTTATCATTGTGAAATCATTTGAGAAAGGTAGGATTTATCCTCTACCCTTATGATTTATAAATCCATCCTTTGTATATCCAAGAAGATAGGGTATTTTTCAATCTGTATCATAGATAGAGAAGCAGGTTCTTTTCTACTTAGAGCATCAGCTACCTTGTTCTCCTTTCCCTGATGAGAGTGAATACAGAAATCATAATCTTTTATTCACTCTAACCATATACTTTGACACATGTTAATATGATTTTGTGTGAATATACAATTTAGGCTCTTGTGGTCGGTATATATTTCACACTTCTCACCATAAAGGTAGTGCCTCTAGATTTTCAAGGAAAAATCCCGGCTCCCAACTCTAGACCATGCGTCGTGTTGTTATTCTAATGGATCTTCAACTGCTGTGAGGCATAGTCTATCACCTTATCATTTTTCATGAGTACACAACCCAAGCCTTTCTATGAAGCATCACTCTATATCACAAAAATTTCTCCACTATTTGGAAGTGTGAGTATAGGTGCAGTGATCGGCTTTCTCTTTAACTCCTTGAAGCTTCCCTCACATTCTTCCATCGAGACATAATTTACCCCTTTCCTTGTTAACTTAGTTAGCGGTCTTGAAAATCATGATAAATTTCTCACAAAACGTCAGTAGTACCCAGATAATCCATGAAAACTATATATTTCTGTGACATTAGAGGTCTTGGGACATTCTTCAATCGACTTTTTTTTAGGGTCCACAAAAATTCTCTCACTTGTGATCACATGTCCCAAGAACATGACTTGATTCATCCAAAATTCACAGTTGCTGATCTTGGTGTACAACTTCTCCTTCTTTATTGTCTCTAACACAAGTCTTAGATATTCTTCATGTTACTCCTTTATCTTGGAGTAGATGAGAATATCATCAATAAACACAAACACAAAATTTTCAAGGTAATGTCTAAAGACTCTATTCATCAAATCCATGAAGATCACAAGGACATTTGTAATTCTGAAGGTAATCACCAGAAACTCTTAGTGGCCATACATTGTACGGAAAGAAGTCTTATGAATATATTCCCTCTTCACCATAAATTTATGATATCTAGAACAAAGATCCACATTTGAGAAGTATTGAGCTCTTCTTAACTGATCGAAAAAGTCTCCAATCCTTAGAAGAGGATATTTTACCATTATGGAGATCTTGTTGAGTTCCCGATAATTGATACACAACTGAATTGTTCCATCCTTCTTATTCACAAAGAGCATTGGTGCACCGCAAGGTGATGCACTAGGGAGTATGAACCCTTCATCTAAATGCTCTTGCAGCTACTTCTTTAACTCCTCAAGTTCAATAGGAGCCATCCTATATAGACACTTTGATATAGGAGTAGCTCTGGGTATGAGTTCTATTGATAACTCTACCTCACGATCTGGGGGAATAAAGGTTAAATATTTATGAAATACATCAACATATTCCCTAATTATGGACATTTCCACAAGGTTAACACCTTCATTTGACTCAACCATTTGGGCAAGGTATGATTCTTCATAGGGAATCAACACCCACACAGTTGAAGGATTTTTTAAACATGATTCATGATCTTTCTATCATTTATAAAAGAGCATGGGATGGTTTGGAATATGAATATATATTTTCTTTTCCTGATAGTTGATACGTTCTCTATATAACGAGAGCTAATTCATTCCCATTATAGCATAGAATTCCACCATGGGAAGAATTATGAGATTCACTGGAAGAATATTCTCATATACGGAAATAGGAGAAGAGTAAAACACTTAGGTTGAAATTATTTCACCACTTGGTGTATTTATAGATATCTCTACTTCAAGGTTTCAGGGCTTCGATTCTATAGTTCTAGAAAACATGCAAGATATAAATGAATGCTTAGAACCAGAAGAAAATAATACATTTTCCATTCTTCAGTGAATAGAATTTTTACCTTGTAAAACTTCATTATATTCCTCCACTTAAAATTAGTGATTTCATAATCCTTCCACTGTTTTTTTGTCTTTGGTGGCTGCTGATACTGATTAACCTTGAGGACTCGATGTTTAGTGCACTGACTAGCATAGTTCTTTTGCTCCCTAAAGTTATAGCATTTAACTAGGAGTGGTTCTCTCCTTTCTTCCACCACATTATCCTTCCTTATCATGTATTTCAAACAATCTTGATCATGTTTTCCTTATTTCCCACAATTTAAGAACTTCCCTATCCATTTGATTCAGTTCCCATGATGCAACTTCCCACATTTTTGGCATGAGGGTCATTGAGTTTTCTACCAACCATTGTCATTAGATCCTCCGGCTTCAAACTCCATATTTCATTTCTTATCCCCATATCCCTGGGACCATTCTCCAAACTCCATATCCACTTTGAGAGCACATCGAACAACTTCTTCATAACTCCCAAAGTCTCAAATTTCAACAGCCTTTCTAAGGTGTGGTTTTAATCCACTAAAGAATCAATAAATTTTTCTATCATTGTTGATAACAAAACCCAAAGAATACCTTACAAGACTTGTGAAATTTTCTTCATAAGTTGTGAAAGATTCTCCTTCTATTATCTTGAGATATATGAATTTAATCTCCATCTTCGTACAAATATTTCATGGGAAATACATATTGAGAAACATGAACTTAAATTCTTTCCACTCCATCACCTCAATTTCCTCTCTTAGCTTGGTGTTCTTAATCAAATCCCACCATTGATCGGCCTCTCAATCTAGACGATTAATGGCTAGAGTCACCTTATCTATCTCAAAATAGTGGATCACATAAAATATCTTATCCATAGAGTTGACCCACTATTCCGCAACCAGTGGATTAGAAGATCCACTAAACGTTGGTGGTCGTTGCTACATAAAACACTCGATAGCCAGTTTCTCCCTATTTGGTGAAGGGGGAGGTTCCCCATTATTATGATTATTGTTCATAACTTGAGATACTTGGGTAATAATCTCCATGAATTTTTTAACTCCACATCCCAAATCATTGGGGATGTCCTTTGGGAAATCCTTGCATTTTCCCTCGCACAATTTGTTGGCTTGGTTTCTCTTGGATCCCACCATTTTCTAAAATAGAAAAGGTTATAAAAAACACAAGTCAATAAGTCATGAATAACTTATTAATTTTTAAAATTTACACTAAAATTATAAATTATGGTATCCCTATGTAAATCTTCTTTTGTACATATTTTTACTTAGTCTCACACTAGAGGTTTTGTCTAGGGTTCACTATCCTAATTCCCAAATTAACTAAACTTTTCCATTAATACCAACTATAGAGACCCTACCTCTTATTAAATTAATATTAAATCATTATAAAGATAAAAAAAACATAATAGTATTACACCATGAGGATCTAGAGGTTTAGTTTTTTGGAAAAACTAGGACCATACATAACATTTACAGTATCAAACATACACATTTCTTTAATTCCTTCTTCTCTAACTTCTTATTGGAACAGGCCCTCTCCTTAGTACATGTAGTAACCTGAGAATATTCATAAAAAATGGTGAGATAAAAGTCTAGTAAGGTGATATATATGAACAATGTAACAATGTTTGTGCATAATCATAACATAGTCAAAGTATCATAAACATGAGAGAAATTTTTAATAAAAGACTTGAAATGTGGCAATGTATAAAAATGAAACATCATGTCTTAGTGGTCAACTACCACACATAACTATGAATAAATATAGCATAATGTTCACACATAATTTTAATTTAAATCATGAGATTCATAACTTTACCCAATTCATTGGAGCACTGTATAATTCCAGGTGCACCCGTCACATTCAAACATTCATATTGCGATATATAATTATGGGCACATCTGTCACATCATAACATTATCATTATCATGCATGGAACATTAACCATATATAAAAAATTAACATAAGTAACCAATTTAAAGTAATGGTTTACATCTCATATGAACACATTCATAATCTTTGGGTTCCCAAAAGAAAGTGGGAAAAACATACTTGATACAATAACCATTAACCTTGAGTGAGAAGTAAAATGTGTGTTTTTGAATGAAGACTTATTTTGGAAAACATTTATTTTATATAAACTCAAGTATAAAACATTTATATCCTATAAAATTTAATATAATTATGAAAAAATTATTTTTAAGGAATGACCATACCAAAAATGGAGTGAAAGAGGGAAAACCCAAAGAAAGAAAGTTGGGTTCGAGAATTTCCCCTTATCTTGTATCTGAATTATTTTTTCACTTTAAAGTCTTATATAACCACATTAGATTCATTAATTAACAATTAAATAACCTTGTTTACATTAATATAGTTAATTATGGTTTCATTAGGTTGTTTTATGGGCCTTTGGATGAGTTATAGGGTTTAAATCCATTGTTCAGGAATGTTTATTTTTATGGTTTTCTTGAACATTTTACATGTATTCATAAATTGAAGTTCATGTAGAACATGGGTAAACATCTAGAAATGATATTAAAAGTTACTAATGGTATTACAGTATTTTAAATGGTCTTATAATTAATTATGTTATATACCATGTGAATGAATCATTAGTTAAAATTTAATAATGATCATTTGGGTTAATCTGGGTGATTTTTCAACCGCAATGAACTTGTTTGTTTAATCATTTAATAATATGTTCATAAGTTAGTTACAGAACCTGAAATAGGATATAATACATAAATTATAATTTGGTTCAACCATAAAAATGGTTTTATTACCAGATCTGAAGGAAGAAAATAAAATTGAAAACATGTCATTCTTGAAGGTGATCAATTAACACCACACGAACAACATTTTCATTTCAAAAAAATAAAAATAGGAGAAGGGAGTTTGATGATATAATATTACATTAGTATCATAAAATTACATTATATGTATAATAATAGAGTTACCATACCATTTGTAGAAGGATAGGTGGAGAGATATTAAAAATAAAACATGAAATTGAAAGGAAATTAAAGGAAAAGAGGGAGATAAATTATCTCTTGAATCCTCCTCTTGAGATACCCCTTAAGGGAGCATGAACTTGTCTTTTGATAAGACCAGAAGATCTTGGATGTGTGGGAGGGGCTAGGGAAGATGACTCTATAATTAGTATATTTTTTTAATTTTGTAAAGTATGGTATTTCACTATTCATCATAAATTCAACTATTTCAAAAAAATCCCAAAAAATAACCCTAACAGTTTTTTGACATGCATAATCCAATAAATGAAGTCCATTTATCAAAAATATTTTTCTAAATATGATTGATTTAATTTTTAAATAAAATCATAATTAACTAAAAAAATAATTTTTTTTAAACATTTATTTAATTTTTCCAAATCATAGGTACATCATACTTTTAAATAAATTCCATATATATACTATCATAGGTAATGTTACTATTCATTAGGGTATGTTACTATTCATAAGGGTAACATTATTATTCATAAGGGTTTTTTACTATTCACCAAAAATTATGTTTTTTCTATTAGACTCCAAAAATCACCCTAAACACAACCGTGTATGTCAGATTTTTAAAATTAAAAACATAGAAGTGGCCAAATTATGTTTAATGGTCACATAATATTTAGTATCATTATATTTCATTGTGATTACTAAAGTGATTAGTATGTAAGGAATAATTATAAGAAGGGAATTCCATTAATAAAACTTTGGGTATTTACACGTAGGAAGTTGTGGGTACTCATGACTTAAGGTCTCCTTAGATGCTATGTATTTTGAATTTTGAATTGTGAAATCTATTTTTTCCAACATTGAATCTGTAACCCGCGCTTGATGTTTCAGTTACAACTCAAGAGGAGTATTTTAAAATAAAAAAAATCATATTTTGTGATTTTTATTGAAACTATCCATGAAAAATAATAATAATAATAGTATAATAGAGTATGGAAAAGGAAGGAGAGGTTCAAAATATATCCATCCAATGGATCTTAGACAAGTTTCTAGGTCTTTTTGTGTCTTAAATTTAATATTTTGAGCTTTGTGATGTTAAATTTTCTCTTAATCATCGTAATTAATTTTAATCAACTTCACTAAAAGTTTTCTTCAAAAATAAGTTGACCTCATTAGTAAATAAATTTTTTTATTATTCAAAAATATGTAAACCATTTTTACAAAATAAAATCATATAAGTGGTATAAAATAATTAAAATGTAATCTCGTAGTCGTGTTAATAACACAGTTTTTTAAAGTAAAAATGTTCAATGTTTTTCTATGTTTTTATATTAAATTTCATTTTTAAATTGATTCAATTAATCCAAATTGGGTTGATTGATAAAAATTTGTTATAATTAAACTTTTAAACCAGTTAATATATAATTTATCCTTGTAAATAAATTATATGGATATTAGTCTTGAATTAAAACCCAGTATTTTTCACTATTATTCCAAAAATGAAGTTTCTCAGAAAAATCTCAAAAATTCACCCTAAGAAAATTTCAAAATTATAAATTAAAAAATGAAGTTTATCTTATAAAATTGAATTTATAGATTTTTCAAAAATTGATTTTTATTATTTTTCACAAATAGACATTAAAAAAAGTTCATTTGAGAAAATAATATTTCTAAACATATAAGGAATTTACCAAAAATTATATATTTCATTATAAATATTTTTTATTTGTATAAAAATTAATTTTTTTAAAACTATCTATTAATATTAATATTACAATATTTAATTTCTATGTTATAATTATCTCTTTTAAAAAATTAGAACAATAGAATGATGTTTCTTTGAAACATAGTGTTTCATGTAATGTATGATAAGTCGGTGTTGCGTGTAATGTACGCCAAGTTGATATTCCATGTAAATTACATTGATTCAGTTCATTGTGAATGGAATGTTATACCTAGTGTTTTGCAAGGAGTTAATGATAATTAATTTATTCGAGAGAAAAAGTCCATATAATTTTGTTGTTTTGCATTCTACACCCCTTAAAATGAATTTCACCCTCGAAATTTGTCACTTAGGTAAAAAAAATGGGGATAATTCTACGTCATCATATCCTCAAGTTTCCATATATATTTATCTAACTGGTGATATCTCTAAAAATATTTAACTAGGTGTGTAGTCCTGTTTTTTATAACTTTCTCTTTACGATACATAATTTCATATTGTTATCCCTATTAAGAAAGATCCTTCTGTTACAGTACAACCTATGAGTTTGGTACATGTGATGGGCCAGGTATGTACATAATCAGAAGAGTTATATTGTACAAATTATGGAATTGAGAGATAATTGGAGTAAGTATGAAGCAATAAACTACAGTCTCAATATGATCAAGAATTTCAAAAAGACCGATATACATAGGGATTAGTTTCCCTTTCTTCCCAAATAAAATAACCTTTATCAAGGGTTAGATTCATAGAAACAAACTTTATACTCTCAAAACTCTAGAACACGCAGTCAGTTATCGGCATAACATTTCTATTGACTTCAATCTACCTTGATATGTTGTTGAATGCTTCAAACCATCTCAACCATTTCTTCCGTGATAACATGACCCAATGGATTTCTTTCTCCAACCTCATCCCAGCACGTTGGAGCTCTACATTTCTTCCCATAGAAGGTATCATAAGGTTACATATAATTTTTTTATTGAAATATATTGTTTTAAGAAAACCAAACATGAGGAATGTTTTGTTTCCAACCACTATTGAAATCCAGAGAGTAAGATCTCAACATATCCTCTAGGGTTTTAATTATTCTTTCAGACTAACCATCTGTCTAAAGATAAAATTTAGTGTATAAAATCAATTATATATCAATATATTTCTAAAGTGTTTTGCATAAATTTTAGGTGAACCTCAGATCCCGATATGATACCATTAAATGTGGTACTCCATGAAACTTTACTACTTCCTTAATGTATATCCTCACAATCTGATCCAGAGAGAAGTATTTTCTAATAGTGATGAAGTGTTCTAACTTAGTAAGGCGACCAACTAACAACCATAATGCATTAAACCCTTTAGTGGTTTTGGGTATTCTAAAGAAAAAATACATAGTTATGTTCTCCCATTTCCATTCTTGAATTAGTAATGGATGAAACATCCCCTTTGACATTTGTCTTTCAGACTTAACATGTTGACATATCAAGCACCATGATACAAATTCTGTGATATCTCTCTTCATTCCATCACACCAAAGTTATTCATTCAAGTCCCTATATAACATTGTATTTCTAGGATGAATAGAGAATGAATAAGTATGTTCTTCCTCTAAAATATCCTTATTCAAATTTGTTATGGAAGGAAAATATACATGGTTACAGAACCTTATCATTCCATTTTAATGAAGGCTAAAATCAGGAGCATGTCTAACATTATTTTGCAGCTGTATATCTTAATTTTATGCCTCCTTGATCTTCACTTGGATAGAGGGTTTAACATTTATTTTATAAAGATGGGATTACACCATTCCTTCAGGATTTCTTGATCCGTCCTTTGTAAATAAAAAAATATTGGAGCTTTTGTGATCATCATCATGGATAATCTAGGGTGATCCTTCTGACTTAATGTATCAGCCAACTTGTACACACTACAGGGGTGGTAATATATCTTGAAGTCATAATAATTTATCAACTCTTACCATGTTTTCTAGAGTATGTTCAATTCCCTCTATATGGATATATATTTCAAACTTTTATGATCGGTATATATATCATCCTTTTATCCAAAAAGACAATGCCTCCCTATATTTAATGAAAAAATTATCTCCAAATCATGATTTGGGTAATTTGTCACATGAATCATCAACTACCATGAGGTATAAGTGATAACCATGTTATTTTTGATAATAACACATCTCAATCCTATCTTAAATGAAACACAATCGATGAAAAACCCTTGTCCACTAAAGGGTATTGTATGAACATGTACACTGACTAACCTTCTCTTTCGTTCCCTGAAATCTTTCTCACATTCATTAATCTAGAATAACATGAAACCATTATGATTAAACATGGTCATAACATTAAATATTCATGATAAATTCACCAAAACCCATTGATAATATCTAGATAAACCAATATTGCTACAGATCTTAGTCATCACCGTTGGTTTAGCCCAACATTCAATAAACACCATCTTGGATGGATCTACTGCTATTCCATATCTTGAATTATGTGACCCAAAAATGAAACCCCTTATAGAAAAAAATCATAATTTTTAAATTTTTCATACAGATTTTCCTTCCTTAGGTTCTTTAGTACAATTCTCTAGTGATCTTCATGTTCTTTGTTTCTCTTTGAATAGATAATAATATCATTTATAAAGTATATCATAAACTAGTCGAGGTAATCTCTAAAGACTCTATTCATAAAATAAATGAATATACTAGTGGAATTAGTATGACCTAAAGGAATAACTATATATTTATAGTGTCCATACCTTTTGCGGAATGTCATCTTGGGTATATCCTCCTTCATTTCCCTCAATTGATGATAACCAGAACAAAGTTCAATCATGGGAAAGTTATTTGCCATGTGAATTTGATAAAAAAATGTCCTAAATATGAGGAATATGATACTAATTCTTTATTTTTATCTTGTTTAAAACCCAATAATCAATGTAGAGTAACATAGACACACATTTCTTTCTCAAAATGAGAACAGGTGCACCCCAAGGATAAACAATTATCCAAATGAATATGTTATCAATGTTTTATTGGAGTTGCTTCTTTAGTTCCTGCAACATAATTGGGGCCATTTTAGACAAAGTCTCTAAAATTTCTGTAAAAATGGGTATGGGTTTTATTTAGAACTCAAATTCACATTTTGGAGGAAGAATAAGAAACTATAAAATAGATACATCCCAAAATTCTGAAAAAAAGCATATCATAGATGTCCATTTTTTCCCCAACTATATGAGATAAAAAACCCTTTTGAATGGATATAAATACCCATAAACATGATGTAATATCCATAAGAAGTTCATGCTTATCATCACATTAGTAGATGAACATAGCAGGGTTTGAAATATCAAATATAACATCCATTGCTCAAAAATTGATGTGGTATTTATGTAGATAAATCCAATCCATGACTAAGATGACATCAAATTCAACCAAAGGAAGTATGAAATGTTTTGAAAGATGAAAATTTCAAAAAACTTCAACTAAATTGGAATAATAAACTTGGGTTTCAATCATTGTACCATTAGGGGTTTGCATGACTAATTCCACATCTAATTGTTATTGTGGAATCTCAACACCCTTAGTAAATTCTTTTGATATGAAAGAGTGGGTAGATCCAAAATCAAATATGACATTTGAAGGTCTAGAGTTGATGATAAGTGTTCCTTTTATCATGTAGTTATTTCCCCCCTCATCAATAATAAATATTTAATGAGATTTCACCTTATTCCTCAGCTTAATAGGTTTCTGACATTTATCATCATCACCAGCCCTTGCATTTGGTCACTGGTTAGTATAATTCCCATTCTCCTTACACTTGTGTCACTAAAGCAGGGGAGGTGCATTATTTTCAGTTTTCTCTCCAATAGTGTTTTTAGGAAACTTCTTTCCATTATTTCAACAAACCACTCTCTGGTTACTTTTCTTTGCACACATAAAACATTTACTAGACCCCTTAAGAAAAATTATTCCATGTTTCTTGCAAAACTTAGATCATAAAGGAAGACTCACCTTGTTTTATCCATTGTTTTTTGAGTTTCTTTAGAACCCCATATTCATTTTATTTTCAAAAATTGAGATTGATACATGAATATAGCCTCTATTTCAACCTTGATTGCACAACATAAAATATCTTCATAGCTAATGAAGTATCCTATGGATAATTCCCTTTTGATAATGGTCTTTAATCCACTGAAGAAATTATAAAATTTAATTTTATGTTGGATGATAATTTCCGAAACGTACCTCCATAGTCTCATGAAATTAGCCTCATAAGTACCAACTAATACATTATCCCTTTTCTTCAATACGAGTAACTCTTTATCAATCTTGGTATAACTAATTCTGGGAAGGTAATTATTAAAAATATTTTATTGAACTAATCCCAATCCATAGATTAAATATCATGTTGATGCCTCTTATTCCTGATTAGATTCCACCATTTGTCTTCTTTACTCTAAATGCTAAACACCTAGAATGACTTTCTCATTCTCTATACACTGGAGAACGGAGACTATATTTTCCTTAGTAATGATTCATTATTTGGTAACAATTGGAGCATATGAACCTTTAAAGGAAGGATGACGTTGCCTCATGACAGACTCAATAGAATATTATTCTCTCCTTTTCTCATTTGGAATTACACCATGATTCATTTCCTAAGAAAGATGTGTGAGTATAACAATGAGTTTATTCATTTTAGCTCTGATAGTATTCAATTTCTCAAGAGGACAATCATTGCATTGTCCATTGAAATCACAGTTAATGTGGTTCCTTTGGGTTCCATCCATTAACTAAAACCAAAAGCATAGAGTAAGAAACAAGTTTCATAATGAGTAACCACATAATTATGGAATGTAAATTAAAGGATGAGTAACTTATGGAACCTTCTTTAATCAATGAAACCTTATGTTTACCCTAGATTATTCATATAAATATTTTATTTAAATCTTTCATGATGGTTTTTGAATAGTATGTTAATTTCAAAAGCCTATCCTCCAGAAGTGTCAAACCAACTGTGTAGAAAGACCCATTGTCTTGTACCAGATTACCCCATGTTAGGCTTAGAACTTGTTGTCCGAGTTGTTACTAGTAGGTACATCTATACCAGATTCACATCAACTTGTAGTATTCAGATGGGGATGTGTTCCTTGGTTACCAATCACTCTATCCATTACCAAAATTCTAGGACACTTTTCTATACATTTCCCAATCCTAAGAGTTATCTGTGGACATTTCCTTAGGGTTCTCACTAAGGTTTTCTCATCTTAACTTCCAAATGTTAACTAAACATTTGTTCTTATACCAACTATAGTGACTATCACTTTTCATACATCTACATTACATAACTTTTTCTAAATACTTAAAACATTACATAATCAGACGCCTAAATAACGTACTATTCTAGTGCCTTTAGTAATGTGGAAACATAAACACTGGTACATAAATGTGATACATCAACCCCCATTAGGTTCTTGATGACTAGAACCCTTCTTAAACACATCAAACATAATACATATCTTCATAAATTGGGGGAAGAAAACCTAAAAAGGTGTGAGATTAGATGCTCAGTAAGGGTAAACATGGGAGATACATAACCAAAATCATGATAATAAGGGTATGAGAATGTGATCATGGAAATAAATGATCATACCCTACATATTAAAGATCACAGAAATTAATCATTGAATAAAGCATAGTAGTTCATAATATATGAATCATACAGAAATAAAGAACATAATCCATGAAATAATAACATTGGAATAAAACATGAAATTTTGGAATATATATAAGCACATATAATGATTTCCATAGTGCTCAAGTAATTGCTTATGAGGCCATATTAGTTGAAAAAGTCCTTTATTAAACCAGTTTCACTCCCCGTTCTAGACCTATATCACTGAATTGAGTTTACTCCTCCTTCAAGACCTATATTACAGAACCCATATCATTTATTATTCCAACCACTTTTATCCCATGATATATAAATCTTTACCTATTGAATTTGAGGGAGGTATAGTTCCCACCCATATCATAGTGAAAACAAATATACATGTGCCACAAGATAATAAATAATCATATCATAACCTATGCAATTAAATGGGTCTCATAAACATGTAATAATATCTTAACATGTAGAAAAATATAGGCTGAATAATCATTTCATCAATGAATAACCCTTGAAGGGAAGTGGTTTTGAAGAAAATATAATCCATGGAAGTGAAACAAGTTTCATAAACATCATGCCATCAAAACATAATCCATTAAGAGAAAGAATATGAATAAAAAAATTGAATAATTTACCATAATGAAATGATTAACACAAAAAACATTTATCTTAGAAGATAAATATTTTTGAAAGGTCTTTTAAAAACATTTGTTGAGGAAAATATCCTTTCTTCATTAGAAAAAACTTTTTAAAACATAAAAATTTTCAAAAACCTTTTTATTTAAAAAATATTTAGAAAAAAATAAATGAATATTTAAAAATATTAAATCAGTTTTAATCTGATTTTCCTTGAAAAGTACCTTAAAGGATAATTTGAAAACTTTTTTTAAATCATGGGTTTTTAAGAAAACATATTTCCAACCAAAGATAGAAATATAGTAATAAGGAACCTCATGTGTTTTCTAGATATATGGATCACAATATTTCAATAAATAATGCATAATCGTAAATAATCTCGATAAACGATGAGATTGTTTCAATAAACTCATACGACATGGTAACATGGGATCATAGTATCCATGTAAGAAAATGAAATTCAATGAAGATTAAAATATCATTAAATGAATTATATTCAAGATATAACATGTAAAATTTAAGTATATATAACTAATAAAAGAATATAGTTGTATAATAAAACATGTGTCTTAAAGAAGGCAAATTGAGAAAACATTGTCTTGTAGATTAGGTAGCTTTTGAAACATTTACCCCATGAAATAAAGATCATAGAATGGATATGTAAACACTCATATATTTAAATATAATAATCATTTTATAAATCCATGGGTATTGTACACACCACACAAAAGCTATGGGTTGTGATTAAAGCATGTATCTCAAGAAAATAAAAAAGTGAGATGAAATCCCCTTACCTTGTGTCTTGACTCTCATCGTACTCATACCTAGATCCTGCTTAATAAATATGATTTTATTATAAATCTATAATTGAAGTATATTATTATATCTAATACCTTATAGGGTTTCATTATGACTATATATTACCCACTTGTTGACAATTCTATGTTATGGTTTCACTTTGGGTAATATCCGTTTTGTTCTACATATGTCCTAATTGGTTATATCTATGATCCTTATACTTATATCTAGATTTATAGAATGTAATACATGATATAAATATCATTTATATTCATTATAAATTTATTATGATAAACAATATAAAATATAATTATGAAATAGAATACCCAGTTCATTAAAATTGTAAGTCGTACATACACATGAATGTTGTTTCCATTTTTATTATCGTATTGAAAGAAAACAAATAAAATAATAATATAAGTATATATATATTATAATAATATTATAATTACTATTTCATATATATCATATAATTTCACTTAACATATCCTTAATACATTCTATATATTTTGGGAACGAAGCACATTGCTTTGAGGGGGAAATAGTCCACACTTCCTCAAATAAAGTTATCGTATTCACATGAAAATAGAAAATATAATGATATGTGTTGAAAAAGGATTAAATAATATTAAAGAAATAATATATATAATATATAATATATATAAACATAGTTTCCATCATAATTTCCCCCATGATATGTGGTAATGGAAAAATGAAAAAGCATCATTTTGTGATGTTGTAGTTCACTGTACAAATAAAGTGTATGTTTATTACCCATTAGATGGAAATGTGAGTAAGTGTAGGTATAACCATTAATTAAAAAACAAATAATTATATCAAGGATACTTTTGTTTATATATTAACAATGAATAAGGATATTTGAGTTATTTTGGAAGTAATTTAAAGACATGTGATCATTAGAAAACGTTACCGTTTAAATCGGGTTACTCCTTTAGGTTTCCACCATAGGGATTCCATGAAATTATTTCTGCAAAAGAGAAGGATTATAGGTCAATGTGATGTAATTTTAGGAGTTTTTTGGGCTTATATAATCTGAGAATACGTTTTTTGAGATGTCTTGGGAAGTGGGAGGTGAGGAGGATTTTTTATATTGGCGGAGTGACACTCTTGTAAATATTTTATGAGAGAATTAAACCTATGTTTTTGATGTTTCATGTAGATAAAATAATAGAAAAACTACTAGATAAGTGATTATAGGGTCGAACTATGTCTATAAAAATTATCCTTCATAGGTATTTAGCTCGTTTTGTATCTTAAATTTAAGGTTTTTTCCTTTATTAAGTCAATTTTTCTCTTAATCGTCATAATTAATTTTAATCAATTTCACTACATTTTTTGGTCAAAAACTAAGTTATAAACATATTATACATTATAAATTATGAAGATTAAAAATATGGAATCCATTTTTCCCAGTTACAGTCACATAATTGGAATAAATTAATTTAAATTTAGTCCTATAGTCGGGTCGATAATACGGGGTTTTAAGTAAAAATGTTCAAAATATTGCTATGTTTTTATATTCAATTTCAATGTCAAATTGACTAAAATAATCCCACTTTAGTTGATTATGAAAAATATGATCTAATTTAACTTTTATAGCAAATTAAAATTTAATTTAAACTGATAAATACATTATATGAAAAAGATGTTTTGAATTAAAATTCAGTATTTTCACTATTCGTCCAAAAATGTTGTTTCCCAAAAAAATACCACAAATTACCCCTATGATTATTTAAAAATTTTAAATTAAAAAATTAATTTTATATTATCAAATATAATTTCTAATTTTGTCTAAAATTAATTTTAATATTATTGGTAGAGGGATATTAAAAGTAGTTCATTTCAGAAAATAGAAATTTTAAACCTATAAGGACTTTATCTAAAATTAAATATTTCATTATCAATATGTTCTATTTATAAAAAAAATTATAAAGTATACTTGAAAATTATTTATTACTATTCATATTACTAATTTTAATATATAGGTTATAATTATCTCTTTTAAATAATTATAACAATAACATAATGTTTCATATAAACATAGTGTTGTGTGTTACGTATGCCAAGTTGGGGTTTGATGTAATCTATGCCAAGTCAAAGTTCTGTGTAACATATGCTAAGTCGGTGCCATGATATGAGAATGTTTTAATTAGTTTATAGAAAAAAATAAATAAAACTTAATTTATTTGAGGAAAAAAGTCCATGAAAACATGGGGTGTTACATAAATTTCACGACACGGTTTATTTTTCAATGATTTAAAGACTGCTTTGATGAAGTTGTTTTATCAATGGATAAGGAAGTATGAGGTGGTGGATACTTTATAATAAATATATAGAAAATAATTCCAAGAGAGGTTATACCTATTTAAGAGATTCTCTTTTTTCTGAATAAAATCATATCACCATGAAGAAACAATTTCACAAAGAGGAAATTTCACGAAACACTTTTCTTCCATGAAGAAGAAGAGAATTTGTAGCCTCTTGACTTGAACATATCATAATAAATGGTTTTCTCAATGAACTAGTTTGTGTGAATAACATTAGATAATTCAACAAAGAGTGGCATTACCTCTTCATATATATTTATTTTCACAAATAATTATATTTCATAGAGAAATACTATACAAAGGAAGTGGTCTTGGGTAAGTCATAAGATATTGTGTTATACATGCATGATGCTAGAGTCATGCCGGATCCTGAATGAAGAAACAAGTTGAACATTATTAATTTTTCATGACCACACATACATGAATAAGACCACATTCATTCCATTTTACATTTAAAAACATGTTAAAATATTAAAATAAAATAGAAGATTCTGTGTATATACAAATAAAAATGAGGAATAATGAAAAAGAAGATAGGGAACCACAATAAACATAAAATAATAAATAAAATATAATATCTGTTGGGGTTTTGAGAAGAGAATAGAATTTATTTTTTAATTTTTTTTGTTGAAAATAATAATATTGAAAAAAAAATTGAATCCACTGCAAAAATCTTAATGAGTCCAAGATGTCATCTGAATAAGGAAGAAATCCAGCCTGAGTATTTTCCACTGAGGTAACTAATCATTCAAATGAGATCAAATTTAATCGACAAAGACCGTTAGACATTATTAATATATATTTAATGTACTTAAAGTGTACATGATAAATCCATATATATATATATATATATATATTGCGAATAAATATTAAAAGATTATCGTATAGTGGATAAAACTTATTGAAGGGAAGAAATATCTCACTTGGATATGAGAGTAGGATAAATATTCTAGTTCTTCCTAAAATCAATAATTATCTCAGTAGGTTCTGGGATAAGAAAAATAATTTTGGTTGGTGATTGAAGTAGTAGAAGTCTCTATTGGGACTCTAGAGATGGGTAAGATGGTTGGGGGTACAAACAACTGAGGAAGAAGTGTTTGATTATTAGGGGTATATCAAGAATCAACTGGATGATCAATTAATGGGTGTATAACCAATTTCCTCCAAAAATTATACAATTTATAATTATATAATAGTGGATAATCCATGCTGGGGAGTCTAACCAACATGGAAAGGAGTAGGTATGTGTACCAAACCATGTAAATACCATGTGTTGTGATCTCTCTTATAAAATTTTTATATGATGTGATATTGTGAGATATTACTGGGTATAATTCCATGGGGTTTAATTTAAAAGAAAAAAATTCATAAAATTATAGCACTAATTCACCCCCATCTTAGTGGCCAGTCTTTCAGGGGGATCAATAAGTGGAATTAGAGCATGGTTCCCTCTAAAAATCCAATCAAGTTTCATTGAAGTGAAAATTTCAAGAAATGAAGGATATACCTTTAATAGAAAAAAGGTAGTAATTACAAAGTATAAGAATCAATATATTTCTTCCACTAAATAGAAAATATAGATGAAAATATTTTAAAGGATAATGAAAAACAATCTTATGAAGAAAAAAGAAACACTTCCAACTAAAGGTAATCTGAATGATATAATTTAAAATAATTCTCTTAATTTTTAATCTTTTGATGAATCCATATTAATATTTGAATAAATATTTATCATGTAGTGATAATATTTTTTAATTTAAAGAATATATAATGATATTTCATAAATATGTTATAAATTTTATTGCATGAGTTATCGAGTGACTTGTTTTTATAACGCACATCTATAAGAAAAATTTGAAAAAAATATAAGTTTCACTAATAAGATTAATAATTTAATAAATCTAAAATACATGGTAAAATCAAGGGATAAATTAATTTTTTATTTTAAAGATGAATTCAAAATGAAATCATTTCAGAAATTTTTATCTAAGATAGTTTTTTTAGAGGCTTCAATGAACATGATATCTTTTATAAAGGTTCTATGTTCATTGACATTTTCAAATTAGTGTATAATGAAAATATTTTCAAGGTGATTAAAAATTAATTAAAAGTATTGATAAAAATGAATGAAGACTAACTAAATAAGATAATGGAATATTGGGAAGATATACCTAGATCAGTTGAGAATGAGAAGAAATCCTTCAACAAGAAGTGTTTAGAGTTGGCGGTGAGATAAGAGAATAATGAATCACCACAAGATGGAATTTCCCAAATATAAAGAAAAATAGATGATACCAAAAAAAATTTCATTGAGGATTGTAAAACTAGGAAGTGACTGAAATTATCCTGAAATCAAAGAAAAACATATTCTAAGAAGAAGTTATCCTATAACTAGGAAACTATCATATATACTAATATTGTTTCAAGTGATTTAGAATGTTTAAAAAGTAGATGGTAAATAAGGATGGAGAAAAAGATTACAAAAAAACAAATAAATATGGGAAGATGAAATTTTTATAAAGATACGTTCCCTATCAAGTGTAACACCCCATGATTTTTGGACCTTTTTTTCGAATAAATTAAATTTTAATTTATGTCTTGCAACACACTAAGTCAAACATTCAATTCACATGGCACCAAAATTAGAATAAGTTACTTGAAGAAAACATGGAATATGATACATAGAACATTGAATCGGAGTATGTTACATGAAACACCACTTTGGTGTTTATTACATGCAACACTAACTTGGCGTAAGTTACACACAACACCAACGTTTCTGCATAAAACTATTTTATTATTATAATTATTTAAATGAGATAATTAAAACATAGTCATTAAACATATTTATATGAATAGTAATTACTACATTTCAAACATTTTTTATAATTTTTTTCTATAAATAATATATATTTATAATGAAAGATATGATTTTTGGTAAAGTCCTTATATTATTAAAAATATTGTTTTCTCCAATGAACTGCTTTTATTGTTCTTCTATGAAAAATAATAAAATTAATTTTAGACACATTTAGAAACTTAATTTGATAAAATAAGATTCATTTTATAATTTAATATGTCAAAATTAACTTAGGGTGAATTTTTGGGATTTTCTAAGAAACATCATTTTTGGATGAATGGTGAAAAATACTAGATTTTAATTCAAAACTACTTTTCTCTGTAATTTATTTTTAAGGTTGAATTATATTTTAAATTGTTTTTAATTTTTAATTAGAAAATATTTTTACCAATTAAAAGTGTTTATGTAACTATAACCAATCTTACATTGAGATTGGATATAAAAACGTGGAAAACTTTTTATCATTTTTACTTTTAAAACACAGCTTTGTCGACCCGACTATAGGATTAATATTAAATGAATTTATACCAATTATATGATTGAAATTTGTAAAAATGGATTATATATTTTTAATTACCATCATTAATAATGTATAATAAGGTAAAATTAGTTTTGACAAAAAATATTAGTGAATGTGATTAAAATTAATCACATCGATTAAGGTTAAATTGAGCTTAATAAGGGACTAAACCATAACATTAAGGCACAAAACGACCTAAAAACTTGTACAAAAGAAATTTATGGAAAACTTTAGACCTTACCCTCCCATTTCTAGACTCTGGATCATTATTGGAACCCCTTTCAACATAAAAAATGTGGGTGGTATTCTCTCTTGAAATATTAAAAAATTGACACTCCTCTTTCCCTATATAAATCCACCTCCTCTAACTCTTATTTAAAATTGTAAAAGAACTTATATTCTTCCAATATATTCCCAATAAACTTCCTAACATCCCTATATTCCTCTTTGAATCCTACCTTTGGTCATAAATCAACCCAAGGAAGCATTTTGGCATGAACCAGATAGAGTTACTAGATTAAGAGGTAATGTCCTCTCTCGAGCTCATTTAATTTATTTTTCTTCTCCTCCCCCTAAAATCCATTTTTTCCATGATTTTATAATAAAAAATTATTCTCAATATAAAAATATTTTTTTATTCAAGTATTTTAACCTAAACATACACACACCTCTATCTAAAGGGTAACAAACAGACTATTTATGCATACGGTAAACCACTACCTCACTAAATGATGATTGTTAATTTTTCCTTTACTTACTATCATGGTGTAAATTATGATAGAAAATATATTTTTAAATTTTAAATATTAAATTTTCTTATTATTTTAAAAAATATATCATTTTTACTCTCTATTTGTTGTAATCTGATAATTTTATTTGTGAAAGTATGGACTTCCGCCCCCTCAAAGCGATGTGATTCATTCACACACTGCATGGAATGTATTAAGGATGAGTTTAGTGAAATTATATGTTATATATGATATAATAATTCAATTAAAATAATTATATATATACATATATATACACATATTTCATTTAAATTCTTTATTTCAATACGATATTAAAAATGAAATCATCCATCATGTGTACATATGACTTACCATCTCCCTGAATGGTGTATTCTATTTCATACAACTATATTATATAGATTATTGTAATAAAAATTTAATTAATATAAATGATACTTATCCCATGATTTTCATTAGGTAATCATGACATATGTATAAGGACTAAATATATAACAAATTAAGACACATGCGAAGAACGAAGTGAATATTACTGAAGTGAAACCTTAACATTAGATGGTTAGGAAGTGGGTAATATATGGTCATAATCATAAAATATATAGTAATAGATATAATAATATAATTATTTAAAATATTTATAATAAATTTATATTTATTATACAGGTGGTTTGAACTAGTATGATGAGAGTCAAGACACAAGGTAAGGGGATTTCATCTTACTTGTTATTACTATGAGATACATGATTTATTCACCACCCATTCATATTGTGTGGTGTGTATACTACACATGTATATATTTAATGATTATTATACTTAAATTTATATACAATAACATATCCATTTTATGATATTTCTTTCATGGGGTTTATGTTTCAAAAGTTACATAATTAGTAAAATAGTTTTTCTCAATTTTCCTTATTTGAGACTCATGTTTTTTTATTCACCTAAATTATTATTTAGGTGTATATAATTCCATTTTAAAAGTTATATAATGAATCTAATTATTTTCATGATATTTTATGTTTCATTTAATTTTCTTTTCTTACATAGAGAGTATGATCCTATATTACCCATTGATAAGAGTTTATTAAAACAACCTTAATGCTTTTCAAGATTATTTATGATTATGATTAAATTAATGAAATATCATGATCCATCTCTCAATAACACTCAAGAATTTTCTTCTCTCAGTTTATTAAAGATATACTCATATATTAGTATAATTTTTCCACTCTTTGGTACTCAATACAATGTTTTTTTGTAAATTATGGCATCCTCTCTCTTCGGTCGGAAATCTATTATATTCAAAAACCATATTCAAAAAAATGTTTTCGGAAATGTTTTCAAAATATATTTTAATCCCATTTACAAAAGAAAAGGATTTTAAAATAGTTTTATTGTTTTCAATGCTTCTTTTATAAGTTTTTTAAGACATTTTCAAATAAAAATGTTTTTAAAAGGTTTAATGTTTGAAAATGAAATTTTCAATGAATAAAGGATATTTTCCTCCAGAAATGTTTTTACAAGATCTTTCAAAATTATTTCCCATATAAGATAACATCCATTGGTGTTACTAATTCATTTATTTGGAAATTATTCAATGTTTCCATTAATATTCTTTCTCTGAATAAATTATATTTTGAAGTCGTGATGTTTATAAAACTTTTTTCTCTTTCATGAGTTGTATACTTTTGAAAACTGCTCATTTTCATGGGTTATATTTATGATTAAAGGATTTTTAAACCCATATATCACCAATGGTTATGATATAAATACATTTGTATAATACTCATTTCATTTAATGGTTTATGATATGATTTTTTATGATTATGTGGAACATGTATGTATGATATAATTATGAGATAGGTGGGACCTATTTCTCCTTCAAATGCATTGGGTAAATATTTATATCTCATGAGATAGAAACAGATGGAATTATAAATGAACTCGATTTAGTATTACAAGGATGGAACATGAAATTAACTTGGTTCGGTATTATAGGGATGGAACAAGGAGTGGACTTAGTTCAGTTATACATGGCTAGAATAGGGTGTAAACCCAGTTTAGAGAAGGGCTCTATCCACTATGATGGTTTGGGAAGTAATGCCTTGACTACTATGGAAATAATTATATATGTTTATGTTTCTACCATAATTACATGTTTTATTACTATGTTATGATTTCATGGCTTATGTTCTTTATTTACTTATGATTCATGTCTTATGAGATTTCAAGCTTTATGGAAGGATTCATGTATATGATATTTTATAGGAAGGGTATGATCTTCTATTTTCATGATCTTGTTCTCATGGACTTATTCTTATTATTATTCTTACATATATCTATTGTTTACCATTACTGGTCATTTTATCTCACCTCTATTTATTTATCCTTACCCTTAGGTTATAAAGACATGTATTATGTTAGATGTGTCTAAGAAGTGTTCTAGTAAAGAAGAACCTAGAGAGAGATGATATAGCTCATTTATGTTTTAGTTTTTAATGTTCCCATGTTTCCAAATGTACTAGGATAATATGGTATTTGAAAATTTGTTTTTATAATGTTTTATGTATTTCAGAAATGTTATGTAATTTTAATGTATGAAAAGGGAGGGTCACTATAGTTAGTATAAAATAAAAGGTTTAGTTATGATTTGGAAGACAGGATGAGATAAACATAGTGAGAACCCTAAGGACATGTCTAATTATAAGTCTAAGGATAAGGAAACATATAGGAAAATGTCATGGAATTTTGGTAAAGGATAGAGTTAACAGTTTCTTTGAAATATATCCTTAACTGTATACTATAGGTGGGTGTGGATTAGGCACAAAAGTAACTAGGGGTAATAACTCTGAGAAGTTGTTTTTGGCCTGACTCGGGGTAATATGGTACATGACAATGGGCCTTTCCACACACCTAGTTTGAAACCCCTGAGGTATATGCTTTGGGAATTCATAAAATTTTCATGAATCGTCATTAAGGATTTAAAAATAATCTTTCTATGGATATCCTAGGATAAACCTAAGGTGTCATAGTTTAAGGTTGGTGTCATAACATAGTCATCTTATATGTGACTTGTAATGATTATTTGGTGCCTCATTATGATAACTACTTATTAATATATGATTTTGGATTTAATTAATGGCTAGATCCCAAAGAAATCATGTAAATGGTGATTGTGATAGAAAATGAAATGTCAGTCCTACTAAGAAACCAAATTCTATGGGACTTAAAATAAAAAACCACGTTTTTATGCTCATAAAGATTTCTCAGCTATGAATCATTGGGGACTTTAAATTAATAAAAGGAGGGAACAACATTCTTTTGATTATTTCATAAGGTAATTTACACATTCTTTCAAAGGGTCTTCTAATCCACTTATTATTGAAAAATGAATCAGTTCTTCAGAACTTATATTCTTCATTCTCCACCATTCAGAGCATGGGAAATTTATTTTGGCTATCTATCAATTATAAGGTGAAGAAGACCGGTGGTGGACTCTAAATATGAATGCAAGGCAATAAGATGAGATTGAATACATGGAATGGGAAGTGTTTGAGAACTAATTTTTCAAGAATCACTTTCCTCATATTCTTCATACCACTGTTTTGAAGGAGTTCCTTGAGTTGAAGGAAAAGGATAATGAATCGGTTGGTACACATGAGGCTAATTTCACAAGACTTATGAGGTATGATTCAGAAATTATCATACAACTCGAAAGCAATGTTTATCGGTTCCTCAATGACCTAATTCCAATTCATAGAATGGAGTTGTCTATAAGAGACTTTATTATCTTCAAAGAGATTTTGTATTGTGCAATAAAGGTTGGAATGGAGATTGGAATCATGTATAAACCTCATGGTTTTGACAGGAAGAGGAAGATAGAGTTTAAAGAAAATATAAAAACCTTGAAGATAAGAAGATGAGCTTCCCTTTATTCTCTAAGTGTGGAAAAAATCATGTAGGAAATTTCTTTAAGGGGTATAACAAATGTTTTAATTGTGGAAGGTAAGTACATCAGGAGTTTTATTTCCAAAGTGATGGTAATAAGTTATATAACATTGAGAATGTGAAAAAAAGAACAAAATGCACTTCCCATGACTTGGTGCTTCAAGTGTATATCAAAAGTTCATTATTATAACCACTTCCCAAACCCAATGGCGGGTGATGATGATCTAATTCAGAAACCTCTTAAGCTGAGGGATAAGGGGAAATATCATGAAATTGCTATTTTTTGTGAGGGGTGCAATAATAATGTGATTAAAGGTACACTTACCATCCACTCTAGAACAAATAATGTCATATTTGATTCTAGATATACCAACTCTTTCATTTATAAAGAGTTTTATAATGGTATTATGATTCCACCAAAATAATTAAATGTGAAATTATAAGTGAAAACCTCTAATGGTATGAAGATTTCATATCAAGTCTATGACTCCTATCTGATTGAAGTTAGTGACTAAAAATTAATTTTTTATTAGAAAACAGCTTTATGGAATAGTGAGAAACCATATAAGTTCAACTAAGAGTATAGACCTCATAAGAAATCACAAAATCATTAAAAAAGAACTTAATCATATTAGAGAGTTTCTTCCTAAATATGTTTTTAGAGAGAGTGTGCACCTCTGTATCTAGATCATCATTAATAATGTCCTCCAAGCGATAAACCATATTTTCCAAAGATAAAATGTACTACTCATTATTGATCTTCCCATTATTGTAACCTCTTATTAGTATAAAGTCTTATTTTTCAATTTAGGAAGCCTACTCACCATTATTATTCACACAAAGCACCCTTCCCATCATCTGGTCAGCCTCTTATTTTTTAGAACTGATAGTGAGAAAATACTCCACTATTTCTTCCATGGAGTGAATAAATAGTCCCAAGGATTTCCCATTACTGACCTCATACAAACCAGTTTTTTCTGAAATGGTCTCACCAAAATCAGGCTTCACTATTTTACGGTATACCTACATATTAACAATAGAATAAGGAATGCACTCTGACTCCTTGGATTTGATTTTTTACCTGACCTGGACTCTATTGGCTTTGGAAGGTATGAGTAATCCTTGAACCATTTTCTTTTCTTCCCTTTAGTCATGATGCAACCTATCATGTCCCAGTTAAAATTTTGTCCCTTATTATTTCTTGTGTTGTACAAGGATTTAATATTATTCCCTCTAACATTTTCCTCTAAAAAATATCAAGGGTATTCCTTATCACAATGTGTCCCATATATTGTTTGTTCATCAATTCCATTATCTTGGTCCTGAGCCAACCCTTCAATCACCAGACCTTCAAATTGGTTATAGGTTTGGATGGCCTCCTCTGTCTTCCATTTTTCTATGAGCTTGTGGAAAACTAGCTTGGTCTGAGTTCCCTGCCTTGAGTTATTCTATGTTAATTCATTGCCAATTGAAGTGATTTATTTTTAGGATTCAAGAACTAATTCACATCTAATTTCCTCCACTACCTCAAAGGCACTCCCTTATGTTCAGGAACTGCCTCCAGATGATGTGAGACCACCTAGTTGGTCAATGATTCATCACTAAAAGTCCCCCTAACCTTACCTATATCCATAAGATCCTACTCACTCTACTTGAAATCAACCAAATATCTCCTCAGGTGGGAAAATATGTCCACAAACTACGGATCAGATGAAGGTTGTTCTGGTTTTTGTGTAAGGGAATTAGGAATTGCAGCATCACATCCCACCTGAGGCATTGGCACATCATTACCCCTCATAGAAACTCCACCATAGTTGGTTTTGTGCTAGAAACTAAACTCGAGGTTCCCCAATTTCCTACCCAACTTGTAATGATCCACCCATGATCCAAAGAGCACTGGTTGTTTGCAACAGAATTATTCCCCAACCATAACCCACACCCACTCCACTAATTTCTTGGAAACAACAACATCCACACATATATATGGTTTAACTGGATGGATGATAGATTGTGTTCTATCATCAAAACACAAAAATATTCCTACAATATTCCCTAACTTCCAATGTATTGAATCATTTCGGAATGACAAGCGGAGTTCAGGAAAACAGACACAAATTGTGACTGAAGTGGTATTACTTTTCATATGAAAATAATAAGTCAAATAGAAGTGGAAAACACTACAGCCAAAGCACTTTCAAGAATAATTGGACCACACAAAAATCAAATAAACATATAAGATGAATCAAATCATTTGATATAAAATGTTGAGAAGATATACAATCATGCGCTCATGAAGCCCCCATGATTCAGAGTCTAACCTATCAAAATCATTCACCATGGGTCTTCGATGCATAAATCGATCCACCAGGGTTAGATCCAAGATATTTAAAGATTCTATGAACTCTAAAATTGATAATAGAAGTTAAGTTGAGACATTAATGAGGTCATAAACCTTATGAATTAGAGAGATGATCGAGAACTGTGGATGAGAAAAAGGGTTTGAGAAAGGGAATAACGAACAGAGTGATGAATCTAGGAGAGGCAATGGGAGATCCCCCCATCTGGCAGTGGGAAGGGGGATGGTGGGATATTATTTCACCTCTCTTAGGGCATCACCACTGAGAATATGAGAGTCAAGAAAACCTCCCCTCTTGGAATCTGGTTAAATTTTGTGGGAACGTGCTTCCTTCAAATCTTATCATTATTTATTTGGTTGAATTTTATTTCATCTTATGCATAGATTGGATTTATTTTCATAAATCCCACATCAATTATATAGAAATGGATATTAATTTTGATATTTCAAACCCTCCTACTATTATCCATCCCTGTGATGATAAGTATGAACTTCTTGTGAATATTACATTCGATATATGGGTTTAAATTATCATTGAAAATGGTTTTTTATCTAAAATGGTTTGGGATAAAATTGATATCAATTATATGACTGTTTTTCGGGATTTTTTGGATGTCTTTCTAGAAGAGTTTCCTAGTATTTACACCAAAACATGAAGTTGATTTTTCAATAGAACTCATACATGGTTCTACACCAATTTCAATGACACCTTATGGAATGGCTCTAATTGTGTTGCATGAATTGAAGAAGAAACTCTAAGAAAACATTGACAATGGATTCATTCAGCCAAGTGTCACACCTTGGGGTGAACCTATTCTATTTGGGATAAATAAATATGGATCAATGCAAATCTTAATTGATTATATAGAGTTTAATAATATCTCACAATCAAGAGAAAGTATCATCTTCCCCGTATTTTTGACTTGTTTGATCAAATAATTAGAGCACAATACTTTTCTAAGATTGACCTACATTCTGGATATCATTAGTTAAGGTTCAAAAAGGATGAGATACCCAATATGACATTCTATACAAGGTATGGACACTATAAATATATAATGATTTCTTTTGGTGTTACTAATTCCCCTAATATCTTCATGGATTTAATTTATAGAGTCCTTAGAGATCACCTCGATCTATTTTTGGTGGTATTTATAGAATATATTATTATATATTTAATGATAAAGTAAAAACATGAATATAACTTTAGAATTGTAATAAAGACCCTAAAGAAGGAGAAGCTACATGAAAAACATAAAAAGTGTGAATTTTGGATATAAAGGTTTAATTTATGGGTTACATAATCTCATGGGATGGTACAGTAGTAGATCTATCAAAGATGGAGGCTATTGAATGATGGAATAGACCAACCATGGTGACTGAGATCTTTAGCTTTCTTGGTTTAGCTGGATATTATCGATTGTTTATGGAAAATTTCTCACGACTATCTAATACTTAAAAAAAGTTAACTCAGAAGGGTGTTATGTTCCTCTGGATAGATGAATTAAATGAAAATTTCAAGGAATTGAAGAGAAGTTGTTTCATTTCCCCTATTCTTAGGAAGAACAAACCATTGATATTATGGACTGGTTAGAGAAATTTATATGAAACAAGACAACTCACATGGTTTATTTTTTGTGGAGAAATCAATAGTTATAGAAAGATACATGGGAACTTGAGGATATGATGAAGCAAGTGTAACCTCATTTTTTACCAGAATAATGAATATGGAGGGTGAAATTCATTTTAATGGGGTTATAATGTAACACCATAAGTTTTTTGGGCCTTTTTTTGAATAAATTATATTTTCATTTACGTCTTGCAATTCACTAAGTCAAACATTCCATTCACACAGAACCGACTTGGTGTAAGTTACATGGAACCAACTAAGAATTAAATTAATGGAACATGAAATCAATATACATTACATTCAACACATACATGGAATAAGTTACACACAACACCGACTTGGTTTACATTACATGTAACATCGATGTTTCTACAAAAAATAATTTTATTGCTATAATTATTTAAATGAGATAATTATAACATATCCATTAAAATTTGTTATATGAATAGTAATAACCACTTTAAAAATATTTTTTATAATTTTTTTATATAAATAATTCATATTTATAATGAAAGATATGATTTTTGGTAAACTCCTTATATGTTTAAAAATACCGTTTTCTCGAATGAACTACTTTTAATGTCCTTCTATGAAAAATAATAAAATTAATTTTAGAAAAATTTAATAACTCTATTTTATAAAATAAAATTCATTTTTTAATTTATATTTTTTAATTTAAATTATTGTTAAATTTTGTTATTTTTCCTAGAAACATCATTTTTAGAAGAATAGTGAAAAATACCGGATTTTAATTCAAAACCGCCTATTGATATAGTTTATTTATAAGTAGAACTTATTTATAAAATTTGTTTAAAAGTTTAATTAGATAATATTTTTATCAATTAATCCAATTTAGGTAATTTGAACCAATTTCAAATTTATATTGGATATAAAAAATTAGAAAACCATTGATCATTTTTTACTTTAAAAACCCGCATTATCGACCCCACTATGGGATTAATTTTAAAATAATATCTTACACTTATGTGATTTGAATTTGTTGAAATGTATTATATATTTTAAATCAATCATAATTTATAATTTCGAATGAGGTCGACTTAATTTTTAACCAAAAATATTAGTGAATGTGACAAAAATTTGTTACATCGATTATGGATAAATTAATCTTAATAAGGGACTAAACCAGAACATTAAGGCACAAAAAACATATAAACATATATAAAATCCATTGAGTGGCCATATTATGACCCTAAACTCTCTTTTATTGTCTTTTTATCATTATTGGATCCACTTTAAACATGAAAAATGTGGGTGGAATTCTCTCTTCAAATATTTACATGTGTGTCACTCCTCCTTCCCTTTGAAAGGCATCCACCTCTCCCTCTTCTTCACATATGTCAACCCATTTATGATCAGCTAGTTTATACCAAATAAATTTTCCAACATATATCCCTTATTTATTTAGTCCTCCATTTTTTAAGAAAGCAACCCATGGAATCCTTTTGGCACAAACCAAAAGGAGTTACCTGATTAAGATGTAATGTATTCTCTAAAGCTCATTTATTTTCTTTTCCTTTCCACCACTCCACTCTCAATATTAATTTATTTTATAAAACAAATAGTATAATAAATATAAAATAATGATTTTATGATAATTTTTAAACATGAACTTACTCAAACCTCCATCTAATGGGTAGCGAACATACTTTTTTACTTTTACGACGAACTATCGTATCACTAAACAATAATTGTTCATTTTTTCTTTATCACCAATCACAGTGTACATTATGAAGAAAACTCTATTTTTATATATTATATTTATTATATACTTAACCTTTTTTATTTATTTTACAACACATATTTTTTTACTTTCTATTTGGTGTATTATGATATTTTTGTTGGAGAAAGTGTGGGCTGCCACGTCCTCAAAGCAATGTGATTCGTTCACAAAATGAATGGAATATATTAAGGATGGTTTTAGTGAAAAAATATGATATATATGATATTATAATTCTACTCTAATAATTATATATAAAAATATATAAAAAAAATTATTTATATTCTTTCTTTCAATAAAAAAATAAAAAAGGAAACAACGTTCATGCGTACGTACGACTTACAATCTTCGTGAACAGTGTATTCCATTTCATGCCTCTATATTAATTATATTATTATAATAAAAATATATATAATATATATGATATTTATATCATTTTTTACATTTTTGGATAATGATATATGTATTAGGATCAAAGATATAACTAATTAAGACACATGCGAAGAACAAGGTGAATAATACCAAAGTGAAACCTTAACACAGGATGGTTAACAAGCTGGTAATATAAGGTCACAATAAAACCATATATGATATTAGATATTATAATATAGTTTTATAAAATATTTATATATTTTTATACATGTTTTTTTATGTGTATGATGTGATTCAAGACACATGGTAATGGGATTTCATCTCACTTTGTATTTCTGTGAGGTACATGCTTTATTCACCAGTCATTACATTTGTGTGGTGTGTATACTTCCCATGGATGTATTAAATTATTATTATAATTAAATTTATGGGTAATAACATATTAATTTTATGATCATTCATTCATGGGGTTTATGTTTCAAAAGTTACCATATTGATAAAATAGTTTTGTCTCAATATTACTTATTTGAGACTCATGTTTTATTATGAATAAAAATTATTTTTTGAGGTGTATATAATTAAATATTACATTTTATATAATGAATATAATTATTTTAATGATATTTTAAGATATCTTTTATTCATTTTTCTTACATTTATTGTATGTTCCCAATTTACCAAGTAATAAGATTTTATTGAAACAATCTCATCTGTTTTCAATATTGTTTATGGTTATGGTTAAATTAATGAAATATCATGATCTATATCTCAAGAAAAATATATAATTTTATTCACCTCTATTTATTCAAGATATCCTCATGTATTAGTACCATTTTTCAACTCTTTTGAACTTAAGATAATGTTTTTATGTAAAATCCGATTGTGTCTCTCTTCGGTAAGAAATATATTGTATTCAAATTCTATCTTTTCATAAATATTTTCAAAAATGTTTTGAAAATATATTTGAATACCAAATTCAATGGATAAGTATTTTAAAATCATGTTTTGGTTTTCAATGATTTCTTTAGACGTTTTCAAATACATTTTGAATAAAATTTGTTTTAAAATGTTTTAGGTTTTAAAAAGTGGGTTTCAATGTAGAGAGTGTACTTTCCTCAAGAAATGTTTTGAAAACGTATTTCAAAATTATTTCCCATCTAAGTTAACATCCATTGGTGTTAGTCATGACTTTATGGTGAAATTATTCATTGTTTCCATTCATATTATTTCTCTGAATGGATTGTTTTTTAATGGCATTGTGTTTATGAAACTTTTTTCTCTTTCATGGGTTATATAGTTTTGAAATACAATTCTTTTCATGGGTTATATTTATGATGAAATGATTATGAAACTTTTATCATCCCATAGGTTATGATATGATTACAATTTTATATTACCAATTTATTTTTATGGGTTATGATATGATTATTTATGATCTTATGAAACATGTATGTATAGTTTCATTAAAAGATGGGTGGAACTATATCTCCCTCCATTGTGTTGGGTAATGATTTATATCTCTTGAGATAGATATGACTGGAATAAGAAATGAACTTGTTTCAGTATTTAAGGGTTGGAATGGGAAATGAAATTTGTTTAGTATAATAAGTCTAGAAGAGGGAGTGAACTTGGTTCTATAATAAAGGGTTGGAATGGGGTTTAAACCTAGCTCAGTAATGGACTTTGGTGAAAATAATTATATATTATTATGTATCTAGCCTAATTACACAATTTATTCCTATGTTATGATTTCATGGATTATGTTATTTTTTATTATGATTAAATTATTAATAACTACTAATATTTATTCCATTATTCGTGTATATGATCTTTGATATGATGGGTATGATCTTCTATTTTCATGATCTTGTTCTCATACCCTTATGATCATGATTATTTTTCCATATCTCCCTTGTTTACCCTTACTAAGCATATGATCTCACCCTTTTTTGTTTCCTTACCCCAGGTTATAGAGATATGCATAATGTTTGATGTGTCTAAGAAGGGTACTAGTCAATAAGTACATAGTGTGAGATGATATAGCTCATTTATTTTTCAGTGTTTATGTTTCCATGGTTCCAAAGGAACTAGACTAATGTGATCTTTGGGAGTATATTTGTATATTATATTAAGTATTCCATAAATGTTATGTAATGTTAATGTATGAAAAACGAGGTTCTCAATAAGAACTATCTTAAGGTTTGGTAGTTTCAATCAAATATAGTATGATACCTGCCCTGTTAAATCAAAACCGATTACACTAGAATGAAACAAAAGAATATTAATATCCTATAATTGATGTAGATGGATTTTTGGGCACATGGAATTGAAATAATAGAATAACATGAAAATTCAAGGAAATTAACAAGGCCTTCATTTAGGGGGAGAAAATTTGGAAAAAATAGAAGACCTGAACAAGGGAACAAAAATCCATACAAAATGATTCAATCCAAAAAGAATAGTTTTGAATTATTTAATTTTTTTTTGTATTGTAAAAAAAGAGTCCACTATTATGATGACTATTGATACAGATCAGTCATTCAAAAATAAACTAATAATGTGAATAGAATACCACAATAAAAATGGAGATAGGTAATAAAAGAATGTAAAAAGACTCCATTGAGTAGTAAAAAAAGATAAGTAATTATCTAATTAATCCAAATAAGAAAAATAAATAATAAATGATGTTAATTTATAGAAACTTGAAGAAAGGTGGTGACTTTAGTTAATGGTTTCAAAAATATTGCATTCTCTACACAAAATATGGAGATTATACAAAAATAATGGATGTTATTCTTAACTAGTTAGAAATAACCAGGAGTATATGTGTTCAAATGAATACAATGGAAAACTATATTTCACAAAAATTAAAGGAATAAATAAGAAATAAATAGTGTCTAGTTGTTTGGCCAAATCAACTGGAATTGGTTAAAAAATTAGAGGAATATTAATAAACTTGTTAAATCCAAACGAAAGAAAGTGGAATCGGAAGTTGATGTGGAAAAAGGTATTACACACAAAGAATAAGTTCCAGGGAATAAATAATATATTAAAATATATGATACTCAAAATAGAAATTGGAGTCCCAATAAATCTTCCTATACAGATATTGGGTGAACATAACAACCTAGGTTGAGACGCAGATCTCAACCTGAATGTTACTCCTAATGAATAATAAGGTGACTCCAACACCCCGAGATTTTAATTGAATAAAATTATTTTTGATAGTATATGTGACACGAAACAATGATCTTAAATGATCTGTGAAATATATTTCATTAAATTTATTCTCTTCCATTGCTTGCAGTACATGAAACCACAAGTCTAAATGAACAATACACTATTATAACCTACCCATTAAGTTGGTGGTTATGAATTAAACTAACTAAATTATGAAAACTATATTGATTAAGAATTTATAAAATATATTCAATGGTTATAATTTGATTATAAAAAAATAAAAATCATTTGAAATAAAATGAAATGTTTTTAAGAAAAATTGTATTTTCCTTAAAGGTAGTTTCATCTTTATTTTCACACATAATTTAAAATTACTTATAACAAATTTTAGAAATTTTAATTTTTAAAATTAATATACTTTTTAAATCATTACTTCTAAACTATCTTTAGTTATTTTTTTAAATATTTTCAGAAAAGAATAATTTTTTGACGAATAATGAAAAATATTGTTTTTATTGAAAAACAAATTCTCATTTAAAGAATATTAAAAGTTTAAATTTTATTGAAATTGTTTTACAAGTAAAATTATTTCATTAATATTATTATTAATACAATTTAGGTCATTTAAATAATTTATATTTTAAATTTTAATATAAAAACGTTTTATACTTATGAAAATGTTTCTTTTAGAAAACATGTTTTGTAGCACGTCTCTGAGATTAATTTTAAATTAAATTCTTCCAATTTTATGAATTTAATTTGATAAAATGGATTAAATAATTGGAATCACAAAATTTAGTGTTATTTAATATATTCAAATTAATTTTTGGTCATAATGAATACTAAATACAGTAAAAATTAGTTACCATGGTTAAGGTTAAAATAGATTTATTAGAAGGTTAAACAAATAAGATAAGGGTTAAAGTGATCTAAAAAAATAACTAATTACTATTTTATGGAAATATTTAGAACTTATATTATTTATGTTTCAATAATGATACATTTTTTATCCTTATGTCATGTGAAAAATGCAGTTATCACTTTTTCTTTTAAAAAATTCCAACTGTGTCCTCTCCCCAACTTATAAAATTCCACCCACTATCCTCCCCAATTAACACACCAAAACCCATTTTGTTCAAAAAATAAATTCCAAAATCACTTTATTAAAACCTTACCCATATCCTAGATTCATTTTTTGTAATAAATCCAATCAAGGAAGGCATTATTTATAATCCTAAATTGGTTGTTTGAAGAAGAGTTAAAATTATTAACCATACATTTTTTGTTTTACATAATATTTTAACTACTTAAAATTGTATAAATATATGATAAAACAATACTGATTCTATATAATATAAACTTAGATTTTATTATTTCCATGTCATATACTATATCCATCTCATCTTTTATCAAATGGGAAATGAACCCACCGATTGTGTGTACGGACGACTAACGCCTCACGAACTAATGTAATTTTTTTCCATAAAAGCCTCCCATGTATAGAAAAAATGATGTATTTAACATATTTATATGATATTTATGAAAAATATATACTTATAGAATTATAATATCACATATAACGTTTTACCATCCAATCTTTTGGGAAACAATAATGTCGCTCATGCGTACATGTGAAGAACTACCTCCACGTAGTGATGTATAGTGTTTTTCATTTAAATTTTACATGAATTTTAATATTGATATATTTAGTGAATATAAAATATTTTTTATAAATAAATTTTTTATGTAAAGGATAAATATTTTTGTACCTTTCTTAGTTTCCATCATTTGGAAAAATAGAAACAACATTCGTGCGTATGTATGGTCCACCATCTCTACAAACGATGTAACTATTTTTCCTGTCTCTAAAATTTATTGAATATTATAAATAATTATATAATGATTATATATGATATTTATGTAATATTAATAATTCTACAAATTATGGTAATATGAGAAAAAAGGACTGAAATTACCACACCAAAACATACGTGAACAACGATGAAATTATCAAATGAGATGTGATTTTAACAAGGAATTGTTATTAAAAAGGTAATAAAAGGTCACTAGTAAATCATATATGGGTTTATATATATTTATATATCTTTATAAAATATTTATAAAAGGTTTGTATTTATTATAGATGAGGTTCAAAAATTTATCAATGAAATCAAATAGATGATAAGTGTTTCTCCTCTAACAATTACTTTTATGAGGCATATACCATATTAATTATGTATTTCTTCTATGTGGTGTATATAATTCCCCTTAGATATGTCATATAATGAATACATATATATTAATTGTATTTAAATTTTCATTTTCTTTATTTTTCAGAGGGCTTATAATTCAAAAGTTACCAAAGCGGTAAGAGTTTATTTCACAGTCTCATTATTCAGTAATGTTAAGGTTTAAGTCTCCATTGAGATAATTATTTGAACTCTCTATATAAAAGACAATATAATTTATTTTAATATAGTCATTCCGTGAATTCAAAAGTAATATAACCATTTTACCTCTCTTATATTTATTATTTTTGAGAATATTTTTAGAACAACATAACTTTATTTCTCTCTTTAGTCAAAAATCATTTTTCTTCCATATCCATGCTTCGTAATATTTTTTACAATTTTTTTAAAACACCCAAAAATGATTTATTATAGAAATTTTTTACTTTTTTTAAATTTTTTTATAAGTGATTATTTTATTCATTTTCCAAATGAGGTACTCTTTTACATTTACCAAAAATGTGAAAGGAGAATTTATTTTAACATAATCGACATCTAAAGAATTTCACACCATCATGAACACTTGTTATTTTTAAGACCCCCTTATATGTTTATGAGGTATATTTTAAATTGAGCATATTTTCATATTTTTTTAGAAATTTTATATTTTTAAAAGTTATTTTCAAAGTGATAAGGATATTTTCAGCAATAATGTTTTTAATTACATTTTTTGATATCTATATTTATCAATGAAAAACCAATAACTATACATTTTGATATATTTTATAAATTTTGTAAAGATACCATCATTATTATTTCTCTATATGGGTTTTAATCAGTTTTACTAGGATGTACTATTTTTATACCATTTTCTACAATACCATGGATTCTTTATGATTATGTTTATTTATTGGGGAAGTTTTTATCATTTAATATGATAGTATTTAATTATGAATTTTTAAATTGGTTATGTTTCCCCCTTTCATATACGGAATGCATTGGACATTGTAAGTGATGCATGGGGCCCGTTATAGACCCTCGATTCATTAGTAGGTCTCATGAGACTAAATAGCTCTTGTAATTAGCTGATGCATACCCATTTATATAACATGTCTTAGAAAAATGTATTCATGATATTTTAGTGTTGTTTTTAATAATAAATTTCCTCATTATGATATTAGTTATTGATATTAATGTGACTGTTAGATTAGTTAGAATATCTATGTATATATTTCAAGCTCATAAGATTAATTTAATAGAATTATTTGATCTCCATTTATTCCTTCCATAGTAGTATTCATGTTATAGTTAATGCTTAAAATGATTGTGTTTCAGTTATTTACCTTTCCATATTGATTATTCAATATATAATTATGATATACTATATTTTATATATATTCCTTTACGGACTATTACATCTCACCCATTTCTTATGATTCCTTTCCTTAGGATACCATAAAGTGTATTATGATTGATACGTTGGTATATAAAAAGTTAATAATTGTGTTCTCAATGAAAATTATATATTGTATTTTATGTATTTAAATGCAATATAAACTTCAAGTGCGTATCCTGTTTTCTAATACTACTAAACTATTCGGTCATTTGGGATGAAATCATTTGTATCAAATAGAAATGTAATAAAGTAACCAAAAACTACAGGCTATTGGGGTTAGGGTCTTTACAATTACCCTTATTATCTTATATGTATATATTATTTTCATCTAACATGCAAATAATTGAAGGATATGGGTTTATCGTTTTAGGGGGAGCATTAAGGAGATGAATATGTTAAATCTTCACTACATTGTGAATGTTTAACTTATGATAATCTTCATAATGTTCGAGGATGAGGTATAAAAATAACTACCTTATCTCTACTATGATTGAATTGATAATAATTATCAATTTGGAGTTGATATTGTGATAATATGGGGAGTTATATCTTTTTTACTTCAACTTTTTGATGGGTTTGTTGAATTTTTTGTATGATTTAGAAATTTTATTAATTAATCAGCTTACTTACAACCCCTACAATTAGATTTATGAATTTCTGATCACAATTTCACCAGAATAGAAATTGATAGAAAATGCAGATATCCTTGGTTATATAACTCTTTTTTTCATTTAGATATTATTATCTAAATTGATCTTTTCTAAGAGAACCATGTTATATCATCTATTTCTCTTAATTGTTCAATAAATAATTTATTTAGGGAGGTTAACATGTTTATGGAAGATAGATGATATTGGAAGACCCCCAATTATCCTTTTTCATTTGATTGTCAATAAGGGGGAGAAATTGGTGATCATACATATTTAATTTTACATGTGTTAAGAGACATTGAAAAAAAATACAAAGGGGTTGATTGCTGATCCCATTCATTGAATGTTTTTTCTATGATGTGATAAGATTGTTTTGTGAGTTAATATGATGTAGTGATGCTTGGAGAACTATAATGGATTCAAAGAATGAAATTTTATTTTTATCTGAAAAAAATTTCATTGTAATTGTGATGATTTTTAAACAAGTATTAAATGTTAAAGGTATTTGTTAATTGTGACATATATGACAAATTTTTTAAAAGAAGATAAACAAGAGAAATTAAATAAGTCCATGTGATAATATTTTATTGTATGAGTTGTATTATTATAAATGTCATAAAAATAATATTCATACTATTTTCACGGGGAATATTAAAAATTGAAATGATATGTAATGATATTATGGTTTATAAATTTTATGTTATATGAAATATTACACTTAGATATTATTTTATATGTGTTAACAAAAAACATGGACAACCATAATCCTAAAAAGGACCCATATCAACCAGATGTGGGACCAGGGTTTAACCATGTGGTAAGTAGGTCGAATGAGAAGGCCCATGGTGGTATGGGTGAGAGTGCATGTATGGATCGACATGTTGGGAATGCACATGCATGTTCCTAAGCCACCATGTAGGGTGAAACTATAGTTTTAGGAATGTGTGTTGTTGTTTTGAGTACCAAATCCAAGTTCTACCTCAACTGTGAAGCATCAGAGGAATTTTTTATATGGAAGCATCATACCTAATAAAAGATCAATGTTGTATATCTATGTGATGAAAACTATAGAGAGTTTTAAAATGTGTAATGAATAATAACTATCCAAATTATTTTATACGGATTCTTTGATCAAGATAACTTATCGTCTCCTTACTCTTGCTTCACTAAGGTATACTATTCATTTGAGTTCTTGGATGAACCTAAGATGATCAAATGTGAGGTCTCCATGTTTTTTCTTAGGAACGGATGATGAGGTGATAATACCAAGGCCCCCCATGTGTGATATATTTATCTTGTATGCATGAATTTGGTTGAATAAAGTGCTAATAGACAAGGATGATAAATATGTAGACCTGGTTTTTCATTCTTATAAAATTAATGAATTATCATGAGATATAAAATGAAGATTATTAACATGATTCTAGTATCATAGGAGAAAAAAATTTCATAAAGAATCCATGTTTTTGGGATAACGTTTATTTGAGAATCACTGAATGATTTGAGTGATATAAATTCCATGGCATGTAACATTTTGTGGGGATTTAAAGTTAGAAATTATGTAGCTATTTTATTAAAGGATAAGGTAGTGAGATGTGGTATATAATTTATTATAAGTAATGGGAAACCAATGCTTGTAGAGGTGTGTAAAATTGAATAGGGGATCTAATTTTTACAAAGAAAAACATTACACTATGAAACTATTATTTTATAAAGATGATATTCCTTGAAGAAATTTTGTTCTACAATGTATAATATAATACTCATCCTCTTGACTTGAAGATCTCACAATCAAGGGTTTTTGAGAAGAATTGGTTTTTGAAACATACGTATAATAACAAAAATAAAAGTTGAACTACCTCATTGGATACATTTATTTTCATGAACCATTCTATTTCACATGATAATAATACAATAAGGTAGTATAGTTAAGGAAGATAATAGATAGTGTGTCATACTTATGTAAATATTGAGTTGTGATGGATCTTGCATGTAGAGAACCGGCTGTATAGTTTCAGTGATGCATGACTAAACATACGTGAAGATGACCACATTAATGATATTATACACAAAAATTCATAAATATTCAATATAAAATATAATAATCCATGTATAAAAAAACATATATGGGTAATAGTGAATAATAACATAACCACACAAAAACTAAAATGATAAAGAAAATATTATATGTGATTCAGTTTGATGAAGTGATGAAAATTGGGTTGTGCAATTTTTATCCTCCATAAAATAATATTGAATAATTTGGGTGCACATATTGTACACATATTAGTGAGGTTGAGACTTAATATAAAGAAAGAATAATATGAGCTCAATAGTTGTATCACTGTGACAACTGATTATACCTAGGTGATTATATTTAATTGAGAAAAACCAATAGACTCAATTAGTGGATGTTTAAGGTTCTTAATGTGTACTTGAGAAAGTTAGATATATACATATCGTAGAGAATGATAAAAATTTCATCCTTTGGTGGATTAACCCTAATGAATATAAGATGAATCATATTTGGATATTGGATAATGAAAATTCTTTCAGTTATTGATGAAGTAATGAATTCTCTCAGTCAGTTTTTGGGAGTATAGAAAGTCATTTAGTTGGTACTGGAAGTAGGAAAAGTTTCAAGCGAGAATATGGAGCAGGAGAAGAATGTTCGGGGGGTAACCAACCAAGGAAGAATAGTTGGATTAATGGGTTGTACAACCAAAATCAATAGGAATATTCATTACTAGGTTTTATAATCAATTTCTTCCTCAACCAAGGAAATTGATAAAAATATGATAGTAGAGAATACATGTGAGTGGGGGGGTCTAACCGACATGAAAAGGTGTATTTATTTGTATCAAAACCTATAATGACAATATGTTTATGTCTCTTTAATAATTTAAATATAATAGGTTAGACTATGTGATATTAAAGAGAGGATTTATAACCTTAAAAATTTCATGTGGTTGGATTCAAAATAAAATAATTCATAAAAATACATTGTTGGTTCAACCCCCTCTCAGTGGTCAATATTACCAGATACTCTAAAATATTTTACTCCCATAAAATATCAACTCATTAATTATTATAAGTTTAATTTATCATTATAGAGTCTATTCCATGTATTCATGATCACATAGAAATAAAAATTAACATTCCAACTCATTTTTCATAGCATGAAAACATCTTATCTTGTTTAAGATCATCACAAACTATCATGATGTATTAAATTTTAATATAAACAAAAAATATATGATTTAATCTTACATCTCACGGTGGAACATATTTCTTATCTTACATGACCCTATATATAATATTTTATATACTTTTAACTCCTTATTTTACTGTTATACAACATTATATTTAATATTACTTTTGCCAAATGTCTTTTTACATATAATTTATAATGTGAAAATTAATTGTATATAAGATGAAGTTATTCTTATATATCACCCGATTAATCATCAGTATACTCTATGTTAAAAGTATATACCATAGGAAAGTCATAATTAATCTTATATATCCCAATACTTACCAGTTATTCCATTTTTAGATGTTATACAAGATCTAGGAGATAATATATATAATATATTAGATTTCACTTTTTCGATTTGAACTTCTACAAGATTTTTCAAATGCCTTGGTATTTTTTTTCCAATTTATAGGATATTACTTACAAAATATATGCTTATAATATTTATTAAAATCAAGTAAAAAATTCTTTAAAATATCTCCAACCACATTAATTAATCATAAATAACATTAATACATATTTAAACCATATTCAACACTATCAAAATGATTTTCAAAGATCATTCAGCACATATGAACTAATTTTATTATTTAAATGATCTTTAATACCATAATTTATTTATTTATTATTAAAACTTCATCCATATATTCATCAATGATGATATTATCATATATAAAGAAATAAAACAACTATATCTAAAAATCTAAACTCAATATTCATAACCATCCAAATGGTATCATCATATACTAAAATATGATTCCTTCTTGATATCACAATGATCCATCTTCAAGGAAATGGAAATTTATCATTTTTATTAGAGATATAATGTTTTAAAATATCTATACACCACATAACCCATCTCATCTAACCATCTTCTCAAGGCCATTTTATATATCAACTTTATAATCTATTTTAAAAAATCAGTATATATAATACATCTAAAGTACAAGTAGTAGAATCTACATACATAAAAAATATTTTACAACCTTCAAAATATAAATAACATTCTTTTAATCATAATAATTTGTATTAAAACATATCCTTAAACTCACAAATCTAACAATATCTATCAAAATAATATTTTATGATAAAGTCAACATTTCTATACCAAATCAACAATGTAAACTACTCAGAATTCTCCTTATTAACATTATTCATTTTGTATATATCAATCTAGTGGGTAATTATATATTCAATTTATATTTTTAACCTGGATTGTATACAACAATATTTACCTATAATTATCATGTCAACATATATTGACGTCATTTATTATTAAAAAAATACAACACATCATCTTCCAAAATACTAGCAATCTATACCATATTGATCTCTAGTCATTGATAATGTAATGAGTGAAGTATTATGATATCACTTACAAAGACAGTATAATAATTTGAGAGAGTGACACAATAAAATGATATCACAGAAGTAAATTCTCAAGATCGTTTTTTTCTTTATCTTCATGTAAGATTGGTAGTCAATAATAAATATGAGAATTTATAATGAAATATCAGTAATATAATTTGGTTTTACACCTAATAATACCTGATATATACCAATATTTTTGTAGGAAATTATTTTATATTGGAATAAAATGAGAGATAGTGATGTTTTTGTCTATTATATGTTGATTAAAGTAGAACATTAATGACCTACAATTTAGCTATAACCACTCATTTTTTCTAAATGGAAGTGGGATGAAATTACTTTAGATTTTATAATGGGGTTACCATATTCCCTAGAGGTAAAGAATATAGTGTACGTAACTGCGAATTAATTAAGAAAGGATTATAATTTCTTGCTTATATAGGACGCATCCTTGATTGATGATTTTGAAAAGATATATACTTCATCAATACTGAAACATTATAGAGAAGATGAAAAAAGGTATTAGAATGGGATGTGTGTTTTACATATTTTTTTTCAATGAATATAATGAACTCTCGTATCATGGATGAATTTGATCACAAAATATAACCCCTAGATAGATGGGCACTTAGAAACAACCATTTAAATTCTAGAGGATTTGTTATAGGTATGCATCCTTAATTTTAGTGGCACTTAAGATATTCATTTAACCATCATTTTTTCCTATTACAATAAATTTTAGGAGTACATTCATATGGACTTATTAGATCATTATATGTAATCCATGTCATTATCAACTATACTATATTGGTATTTTAGAGTCATCACCGATTTATCCTAGAATTATTCAGTAGATTATGGAGAGTGTGAAATTGATCCAGAAAAAGTTTATAACTACCTAAAGTCCCCATAAATGTAATACTAATATGATGTGATGACCTTTATAATTTCATTTAACTGATCATGTATTCTTTAAAGTCTCCCATCAATTAGGTCATAGACAATTGGGGTGGTAAGGAAATATTTATACATGTTTTTTATCACTATTTAGATTTTTGACAGTGTTAGGGAATTAAATTATATATTTTATTTACCGCTTTGTTTTAGTAAAATTCATAAATTTTTATATGTTAGATGGATGAGGATATATATACTCGATCCAACTCAAGTGATTTTCCAAGATGATATGGAGTTAGAGTTGCATGGTTCCTTATAAGAGAAACATGTTGTTATCATCGACGAAAGAGATAAAATATTTTCAGGAATGATAATATACTTATTAAAAATAAGCTTAAATAATGATACAAAGTCATATTAGGCATGGTTTCATGCCCTAGATTGAGCCTACTCATTATTGTCCTAGTTGATGAGGTACATGGACCCAAGCATGTCTCTTTGTATGCCAGTGGTTACTAAGTAGTGGCAAGGGCCTAAATCATACATTTGGGAGAAAATTTCCTCAATAACATAATCATAAAAAAACATATTAAACTATAAAAATAAGTGTATTGTGATAGAAATTACAATATCTATACTATTAAAAATTTAATACAGATGCATAAAACCATACATCCCAATTGATCTCTCAATGGACTAATCACATTTACAAATTAAAAAAATACAAGGAGGCTCTAAAAATATCCTTTGTCCTTAAATCATATGAGTATCCAAGTCCTTGTCAATATGATCTATCCCAATCAAAAAACATTGGGACTCTTCCCTAACTGAACATCAAAACATTAGGTTCTCGCAGGTTCTAAAGTGCCAGGTTACTTGAGTAGGGTGTGAGTAAAACTAAATTGGACTCCAAAATGGTTCCCTTAACATAATAAATAAATATAATTTATTGAAATATGATATTTAAATATCCTAAATATAGTAAATAAGATCTATTCGTTACTTTATTACATTGACCCTAGATACGAGTAATCACATCTCGAAGGACTGAATAGTTTAGTATTCTGGAAGAACCCTATACAAATATGATTTCCATATTACATTGAAAATATCAAATAAATAGCATTTTTTTCATCCTCAATGTAATTCATAATACCATACTTTATATAATAGGTAAAAAAATAAAAATAAAAGGGTGATCTCAATTGCCCAGTAAGGTAATTCATACAACTGAAGCTAATAAAGCATGAATAATATGAAAAAATTAATTATGGTTGAAATAATGACATATAAATAATAACATGAACTATAAAATCATCCATGGATTTCATAAAAAAATAAAATAATAATGGGGGAACAAGAACTAATTTCATAATTATGGAATAAATAAATTCATGCATACGATTCTTTTCATCGAGGCCTTGTACAAGAAAAATGAAAATAGCATTGAGGACTAGTTCCAAGGCCTCTAAAAATAAATGGGTAAGGACTTGGCCAAAATCCAATCCATTTGGTCTCACGAGACACATATATGAATCAAGGGGTTATATTGGGACCCACCCTTAATATACTATTTACAAATCATTCCTCATACAAATAAACTGATAATCTTAATTGACATGGCTTATAAATCAACCACTGGTCGCATTGGAAGAACTTGGAAAATAAAAATAAAAAAATTCCCCATTCAAGATGATTATAAATCTTCTAGAGAAATATTTTGGATGATATCAGTATATTACTTCCTCAGTATATGATTCAATAAATTATATTTTCATATATGAAAATACTTTAAAGATATTATTGTAATATTTCATGAGTAAAATAACCTTTTCACTTTGAAAATAATAATTTTAATCTAAAAGCATCAAAAATATTAAACAATAAATTTTAATTTAAAATATCCTTGAAAACATATAAAGAATGATTCAAATTATTGATATGTCATGATGGTGGTAAATTTTTTTTATGGTGAATAAGCTAAAAAACACTTCTTTCAATTTTTATAAAATTTAAAAAGTACATTGTTCAGATAACAAGAAGAAGATTCATTTAAAAAATATTTTAAAAAAAATATTTTTCAATAAATACTATTTATAGTAACAATATCATTTAAAACAATTTTTTAAATTATGTAAATGGAATAAAAGACTCCCCCAAAAGAGACAATCCTGAATAAAGGTGATCATGTGAGGTAAACCCTTATGACTTTGTAACTTTTGAATCATAGGCCCCATGAAAAAAAATAACTTCAAATGAAAATTTTAAATACCATGGAGATAAATATATTCATAATATAACATAAAAAGTGGAAGTATATACACCACAAAAAAGTAATAAATAGTGAATATGGATAATGTCTCGCCAAAGTAAAAGTGAGACAGAAGCCCATACATTAGGTTTGACTTCCCTCGTATACATTCAATCCTATTGTATAATAAATATAATTTTATTATGAAAATATTTTAGAAACATATTCATATATATCATAACATATATTATTTTATTATACATCTTATCACCCATTTATTAATAATTCCTTATTAAAATCACTATTCCTGGTGACAATTGCTTCATTTTACATTTATGTTTTGGGTTGCTAGTTTTTCTTCCTTGTACTTTGATCATGATTATATAATATATAGAATGATAATAATTATTTAATTACCATATATATTATTTTTATACATATTTAGGGTCATTCGTAAAATCAATATAAAAAAATTAAATACATGGCTCATGGAGATGGTCGACCATACTTCTGCATGAACGTTGTTTTCATTTCTTATTGAATGGAAAAAAATGTTAAATAATAATTATCATTTATAGAATATTTATTATCTAATATTTATCATATATATCCATCATATCTATCTTTATTACCATCTTAGTAAAATATAAATGAAAAAATCACATCACTCCACAGAGGTGGTAGTCCACTCATACACATGAGTGACATTATTGTATTCAAATAGATTTGAAGGTAAGATGTTAGATTTTATATTATAATTCCAAGGCTATAATTGAGTTATAATTATTATATATAAAATTTAAACCCATCATAATACCCATCCATTAAATACGGTGGTGTAGAATAAATTATTTTGCTACATGGAGATGGTAAGGCGTACATACACACAAGCGATACATTCGCTTCCAATTTGATAAGAAAGAAGGTGGATAATTGTTATTTCATAATCATAATAACTTTTAATTATATATATGATAACTAATAGTTTATTTTATGATAAATACCACACATATAGATGTGGTAATAAGAATTAAAAGGAAAGTGATCGATTAAAGAGATTACTTCACCTTTGAAATAACTCCATCGAATCACCTATTATGGGTCATTGGGTTTTTCTTTTGTGGATTATCATAACCACTATAATATTTATAAGTAATTTGAGAAGGGATTTAGGAAGGGTTTGGTCAATCTTATTGCATCAATACAGTGTAAATAAGTGAAGGAAGATGGGGTTCCCTTTTATAATTGTGGTTGGGTACATTTGGAATTTCTTATGCAATTAAATTATAATAAAGTCATTCTCATGACAAATGCATTCAGTTTCTATTAATTCAATCAAAAATTAGTATATTGTTTACATAACATCATGTAATAATATTTGGATAGTTTTCTGTGGTTTTGAAAAATTATTTTTGATTTAACCCCTATTTTAAAATTAATTATGGTATCATATTTTCACTCATAAAATGTTATAATTTAACATATATATTTAATTTTGACATATAAATGGAAAATGGGTGATATTTCATAGCATAAATTATCCCCCTTTTCATCATTAAATATTTTAATTTTTTTAAATAATTCAATAAAATATTATTTTGATATATTATTCATTAATTTAAATTTTGAAAATGTTTATTTAATTTGAATTCAAATTTATTAAAAAAAGTTATATTTTGAATATAATTCATTTAAACATAACTAAGATGACATATTCATCTAAAATATTCTTTTATCACTATAAAACCTAAAATTATATCACTTTTAATATTTTTCACATCATTTATATTATATTTTAATAAATTGAATAAAGTTTATATTAGTGTTCCACAAGAATTTAAGGTAATTATATAATAACTAAAAATTATAAATAAATTATCATCATGGAGAAAGTTTAATTATTCATAGTATTAAAATTTATATTCATCGATAACATTTTTTTCCTTATTTAGACACATAATATATATTCAAAACAAAGAGATTTAAATTTTGTAACTCCCTTTGATTCTAATATTATATTAATCATTTTAAGGGAAATGTTTCCATTAAACAATAAATTTTGAGCCTAATGTGATAAGGGTATGATTTAATTCCTCCAATAAGAATTAGTTAAAATATTATGACATTATCACATAGTTTTAATAATATTAACCAAATTTAACTTTCACCAATGTGATAAATTTTATTAGAGTTACGATTCATATTGACCAAAAATAAAAGGGAAATATTTACCCAATTTTAGCCTATTTATTGAAGCGGCGGTACTGTATATCGGTGGGTACTGTATCGGCGGTAGAGCATTATAGCAGCGGTGGTACTGTGCGAGTACTGTAGTAGGTGGGTTACTATTCACATAATGTAAATTGGTCCAAAACATTGGGCCTATGGGCTATGTAATGTGCTACAAGTCCACTGGGCTTTCAGGCTATGTAATGAGTCTCCCTCTACCCAGTTAAAAGGGGTCTTTGATTTGATTTAATAATAAAATGAGGCTTCGGCCCCAACCTTAAATAAAATTGAAAAAACATAATCCTTTTTAAAAAGTTCAATACCTATAAATTTTATAATTTAATTTAAAATAAAAACAAAAAATGCAACAAAATAATGTTTTTTAAAAAGTGCCTTTTTATGTGTAAAAATGTCTTTATACCAAATTTAATAATAAAATAGATTAGAATAAACTTAATTGAAATATTAATAATACAATAGAACTAATTTTTGATCAAAATCAATTTAAATAAAAATGGAAATTTTTACATTCTTGAAAAAATACAATTTTCAATAAAAAAACCTTACTTTTTAGTATTAATGGGAAAATCATTTTTTTAGAAAAATACAAAAAAATCACCCTAATAAAATTTTGATGATATGATTTAAAACATGATATTATTTTTATAATTTAAAACTTATAAACTTTTCTGAAATTAATTATAATATTTTATCACAAAAACCAATAGAAATCATATTTGAAGAAAACATCTTTTTGAAGCATAAAATAAAATTACTAATAATATAGTACATATTTTTTTAAGAATTATTCAATGAATATTTATTTAGTAGGTAATTTATATATATTTCATAATTTATTTACTTCTATTCATACCCACCAATTTTACTACTATATTGCAACGATCATATTTAAATAATAATATTTTGTTGTCAGTTCAAGCTCGATGTTCCGTGTTATATATGTTATAGAACAAAGTATTATTTTAAAAACATGGGTTGCTGCATGATATTACTAAAATATTAAACATGTGAATGGTTATAAGAAAATAATCACAGTGAATCCTTAGATTATAATGTGGTACCTGAGGCTGATCATATCTGTTTTCTATAGTGTTAGATGCGTCTAATCATGTCATATACCCGCCGAGGGGAACCCATATTACCCTAGAAGCTATTTAAAATATTGAAAAGTGGATCTATATCCTACCCTAAAACATCAACCAAAAATACCATTCCCCCCTTTGGTTTCACATCCCTTACTAGACCATCATATACTATCCACCAAGGGGCTATATCCCCTACCCAAAACCATCTTATACTATCCAACCAATGAGCCACATTCCCAAAACATAACCATAATATATCTTCCACATGGGGGTTCACATCCTCTAATTAGAATCACCATATCATAAACTCAGGGTGTCTCATCCCCCATTAAGAACCATTATATCACACTCGGGGGGTCGCATCCCATACCTAGAACCGTTATATCATCCACCACGGGGAACATGTACCTAACTTAGAAAAATCATATAATCCACCTATGGGGTTGCATACCCTACCCAAAACAGTCACCTAGATATCATTACATGGGACACTTCATCTCTCTCCATCACCTAAAAAATCATTCACCCGATGGACACTTTGCTTCCAGAACCTCATACATCATGTGCCATACATAGACAAACATTTTTATATTAGGGTCCAATCACCTAAAAATGAAATTTATTCTCTATTATAGAATCCTAAAAATACTAGTAAAATTATCATTTAAGGCCTAATATATTCCTCAAATAACTCTCGTATTTAAACATTAATTGAAAAATTATTTTCTCAAGACTCTCTCAGCATCACAAGAACCCCACACTAAAACGATCAATATTTTCATTTCACTTGTATGAGAATCCACATAGATACTTTAGATCCATATTAGTATTTACTCTTTGGAAATATAATATGTACAATACCTGAAGATGTTATATCAACCTATAGGCCCATTCCTAACCCATTCATAAAAATATAGTCCAAATCGACGTCTCATTTTCCCTATTTTAAAAAAATCTCAGAACCTAGGGAGCAACCATACTATCTCACATTATGACTCTTGGAATCCTCCTACCATTTCCCCTTAACAATATACTCAACCCTCAATAGGGTTTTTCTCATATCTCCCTTGGAATATATCTTTAGCCATAAACGTGAGGAAAACTTCTTTTCTCACAACATATATCCTTGAGGACTTATATGACTCAGTGCACTTTCTAAGGTCCCAATCCACCCTAACTAGGGTACTCACCATCATACCTGAGAATTATGGTCGTGGCATTATCACTAATAATCCCAAGCCTCGAGAACATTCGTAAATATCCCTAGTGAACTATCCTAGACAATTCACATTTCATCTCAATCTTGGGGAGCCATATTTGGCCTCCTACCACCATAAACTACATCCTTTTATGTTGACATATTCAGTAGATGAATCCATTCAAAAAAACCATGGAGTACTATCTTGGACCTAAGATTCTTAATGACACCCAACACCATGTTTTCCTATACTTCATTCATTTAATTTAATTTATACCATGCTAGGTTCAATGTATCTCAAGGTTCCGATTTATGATTATGACCATATTCATCAGAGGATGAGGCATAAAATTGTGTTCAATGGTCTATCATGTCCATTATAATTGCGTTCTACACATAAGAATCTTGACAATAAAAATCCCTTTTAAATTTAAGCATGATCTTAGAAAAGTGTCAAGACCACAAATCAATTTCTAGAATACAAAAGGAATATATTTTTAATGAGACATTTAGGGACACCTACCACATACGAAATCATTCACTTTATAAAAATCCAGACATCGTTTCCCAAGATCTTTCAAGATTTTACAAGATCATTTCAAATATCAAACTCTGAACTCAATCAATAACACCCAAACAATTAATTATAATAAATTATAATTAGATATTCCATTTAATTCAATAAGTTACAATCACCTAAAAATCCACCAAGATATGTCCACTCATTGAAACCTCAAGAAACAACATGCCAATATCCTGTGGCATACCCTCTAGACATCTATGAATATAATACATATAACCTTGAACACTAATAAGTCCATAATTCCATCTATTTTAATAAAAAATCAAAAAACAAATCATAGGGTAACATGCATAAAAAAAGAAAATACATGAATTTATCCTCCCAAGAAATTATATATATGATCCATGAAACATCCCCATTACTATAAGACAATTTCACAATACTCTAGTAAACATTTTAACAGAACCTTATCTTGAAACACCTTGGTTAGAAGATAACATGGAGGAGAAGAATAATGGGTAAATAGAGTGGGAATAATCTTAAATAACTAATGAATTCCACCAAAACATTCTTCCCCAAGGGGGAATAATAGAGGGTGGGTATGAGGGGTGGTACCAAAAAAATCACCTCACACACACCTCACATGACATAAATATAATGGTACGTGACTTGGAAATCTCAATTTTCCCCTAATTAGAAAAAGGGGAGAAGGCTGATTGGGGTGTTTCCCTTGAGGTTCAAGACATAACCTCCCTTAGGAATAGGTCCCAACACACCTTCATTCCTCCATCATTGTGTCACCCATATAGTTTTTATTGATGAACTCCTTTTATTTTTGTGGTGTAACCATTCGAGTTATAAGGTCCTTCTCCATATAATAGAACCCTAAGATCCCTCTCATTGTTCATCCTTCATGTGCCCCAGCATGAAACATCCCCTACATCAAGCCATCATTCCATTGCCGAAGGGTTACAATGTGGCTATATTTTCCTCTATAAAAATCGAAGGTAAAACATAAGGGCCCCAAACACATATGTATGGTTCCACAATTACATGTGGACTATGTGGGGATGTTATTTCCACCTTGTCTTGACTATGCCCCATTCATCACTCATCATAAATTAGGCCCACCCATCATGGATTAAAGAGCCACTTACAACTAGATTAACATATTGGTCCCCCAAACACTCTCCAACATTAAAAAAATAACCAAAACATCTCATTATCCTTGATACATATATAAACAATAAATCATTGAGATGTTCCACTCTTGGGAACTCTCTTTGAGTCCTAATTCTCAAAAGAGATCCTTCCCAAGGATAACAAAAATCAAATCTCATCTGAATTTCACAACACATAATGGTAAGGGTCATTACATACTACCCATAAAAGATATTATCATCCCTTAGAAGTCTTGATTGTCCCAACCCATCAATACCATCCCACCTCATTCATCAGTTCATTATAACCTCTCCATGGTCTATCCTGTAACTCCAAATGAGGTTCCATTACACATGTTTAAATACAAAGAAAACTGGATACTAGAAACTAAGCCACATATTATCCACTATCACCAAAATTTAGATGGAGATCAACTGCACCAACCTATCTGAAGACACCAACACATCAAAGATTACTTTATTACCAATCTTATAGTTCTCCCCACAATTAGTTTCTTCTATGAATGTATAATTCTGGATCATGGTTCTCTACACTAAGGGAATCACATACTAGATCACATTTCCGGCAGTCCATCAATATGATCGATATAATTTCCAAATCATCACACTTAATTCCACAATGAAACACGAATCCTTTCACTATTTTCTAACTTTCCCTAAAAAATGATCTGTCACACCCACCAACACTTAAACACATATCTGAATTATGGTGCCTTAATTATAAGAGGTATCATGTGATTTTCAAAACACCCACACTGATTTAAAAACCTAATATTTAGTGTAATTCTATGGTATGTCCCTTACCCACCCACACAAGAAATAAAATAGTCTCCAAGAGAAATAATAAACCACTAATCCAACACACTCTTAGATAATATGAAATTAAATCTTAAAAATTATTACAACATCTAAACATGATCCTATATTGAATATGAATCCTAAAATTGTATATATATTATGAAACTAAATAAAATTAGTACTACCTTTACACTAGAATACTGGTTCCATCTTGATTCTCCATCTACAAATCCCACTACATCTAGGAATCTACCAACATGAGGTTTATACATCAATTACAATAGGATTATCCCCACCACATGATTATCCTCATCATCACATCACTAACTAAAACACACGATCTCCACAACCCATTCTCTATTCATTACTATACGTAATTACAAGATATGGCCCCCCAATCATGTATAAGTTCCAATCCAAAATAACATCCTTTGTCCTTTCTTGGATCACCGGGATTATAATCCTTAACATACACTAAAATCACATACACAATAAGGGTAAAACCATCTACTGACCAATTTTGAACTCCCCACCATATGGATTCCCTCATACCACTCATTGAGCATTGTTGGTCAGAGTGGACACTCAAGAGGGGGGTGAATTGAGTTCCAATAAAAATTTCTGTTAAAAATTTTTCTATTAAAATCCCCCAAATTGAATAACAAGATAATATGTAGTGAATTTGTATTAATGTAAAGGGTCAATTAGGTTCTCAATGATTGATTAGTTCTCAGTTAAAATAATATGAAGATTAATTAACTTTTTAAGCTGACCTAATACTTTACAAAACATACAAACACTTTCTAGAATAACTATCAAAGTAACTTTAAAATAGTTGTGTATTTCAAAGTAATAGCAATGGAATTTAAATTAGATATTGTATACTTTAAACTTAAACTAAAATTGCACAACAGATATAACTAAGAGGTTCAGTCTCAGGCCGAGACTTAGTCCTCTCAAATTTATATATAAATTTGATCCACACCCTGGATCGGGGTTAGCAACAATTTAAAAACTGTCCAGGTACTCAGACCTCTACCACAGTTATTTGTGTGAAAACAACTCTATAGAACACAGGTTGTCTAGGTCCTACTTGACCTCTACCACTATCCATAGTGGGAAACACAAGAGATAAAACAGATGTGAGTGAGGATTTAGAAATCTTCCAGTTCAGCACATGAGATAGTGTGTGTGTAAAATAAATAGGGTACACACACTACTCTAAAGTAAATAATGAATCACTTAGAGTAAGTATGAATGAGTTTAAAAAAGCTCTAATGATTGGCAGTGTAGCTCTGGACTCATTGCATTCAGAAAAAATGCTTCTGAGTCCTTCTCTGATTTTTTGTTGAAAAACAGAGTATCGTGGTTCAGCTTGGTTTCTTTCATGAGTGAAGATGTTCCCTTGATTCTTAGTGTGTTCTTCATTTGAGTTGGATTGCATGCATGAGAGTTCTTTGAAGATCTTGAAATGTGTTATTTAGTTGTTCTTGAGATTGCTCTTCGGTTCAGTACAACACACTCGCGTTTCTTGCACGCGTATGTATGTACTTATTTCACGTGCTTCTCTACTGTAGCACAGTATTACTTATATTCCACAAGCTCCGACAATAGAATGATTTCCTTTTCATACGTAGGAGGTAAGATTTCCTGATATATCATCAACTATCATTAAATATCATTAATTTCATTAAAAACATCAAATATGGACATTAGCAATATTTAAATAATATTGACAAAAAGGTTAAGAAATGGTGTCACATTAGTTATGAAAACTGTGTCTCCTTCACAGTATGTCTTTCACAGTGTGTCGCTTGCAGTGTCTTGCTCACAGTGTGTCGCTCACGGTGTCTTGCTCACGGTGTGTCCTTCACGGTATATTGCTAACGGTGTCTTGCTCACGGTGTGTTGCTCACTGTGTGTCCTTCACAGTGTCTGAGTCACGGTGTCTGATTCACGATGTGTCGCTCATGGTGTGTCGCTCACGATGTCTTATTGGTCACGGTGTCTGAGACTAAGGCTTCACAGTGTCTGCTTTAGTGTTTATGCTCACAGTGTTTGTTTCTTGCTCATAGTTTCTGACTTACTATGTCATGCTTCACGGTGTCTTGTACTTAGACAGATAATTGTATTAGACTTAAACAATAATATGCATAAAATAGATTGAGATTAACCATTATAAAGTATAAAATAACTTGAAACATAAATACACATGAGTAATAAGATATGTGAGATTTGTGATCAGTAATAAGATTTGTAAACAGTAAGGAGATTTGTGATTATTATTAAGATTGGTAAATAATAATGAGATTTGTGATCATTAAAATATGATTAATACATGAGGAGTCCAACAATCTCCCCATTTTTTGATGATCACAAATCATGTATAGGTAATGTATAAATTAAATGCAACTGCAGAGAAAGTGACCTATAGAATAACATAGTTTAGAATAACATAGTCTATAATAACACATAACTTAGAATTATTTTTCTCCCCCTTTTGGGATTATAAAAAATTTAATCATAGAGAGGGAAAAACAGTGCATATTGCATTAAAAAATGTTCGGAATACACCATACAGAAGAAATACAAGCAATAAACAATCAAAGACATCCCCATCAAAAAGAAAGTAGTCACTAGGCTTCTTTAGGGATGGTCCTTCTCTTTGTCTTTATTAGTTGTTGATGTGGAAGAAGGCATAGAGGTGGTAGACAAAGAAGGTAAAGGTAGACCTTCAAATATAGAGGGAGCCAAAGATGGAGATGTAGAATATCGAGTATGTGGCTGATCAAGAATGACTGTCCAGATCTGAGTTAGAGCTTGGCTAATAGACAAGGCAGTTGAGGCTAAGGTAGGCGGTCCAGGTTTTAGTGGAGAAACTGTAGGAGAAACAATTGCAGTACTTTGGACATAGATATAGGGCTTCAGAAGGTTGATGAAGTCTGTGATAATTTCTCCTCCATACTGCATTGCCTTTTCAAAATAATCTTTATTCTCCATGAATTTGTCCAACAATCTGGTGAACTCAGTGATCTTTTGAACTTGAGTTTTGAAAGCCTGAGTCACTGGAGGTATCTTCACATTTTCCACAAGATACTTAAAGTTATTTGTCATATCATATTGGGAGAAAATCCAGGTGAGATAGTAATATATCTTCTTAATGATCTCTTGTTGAGCATCACTGGAAATCTTAGCATGAATTCGAATCAGGTCAAGTGCTCTATCACTGTTCTTTGTAACTTCAGATAAAGGGGACAAATAAAAATTACTGAAGGCATTCTGAATTTCTTCCTTGATTAAAGATCTGAGCAGAGAATCATCCAATGAAGGTGTGGAGGTCTGACCAGAGGAAGGAGAATCCTTGATAGCTACGATTAAATCTTTGAGTCGTTTCAATACCTTTTGAATACAACCAGTATATTCATCTGTCAGCTTATTCAAGTTCTCCACTAGCTCTCTCATGCGTTGCAACATCTTTGTGTGACTTTCGCCAATATTTTAATAAAAATATAACAGATAAGGATGCATTTGGGACACAATTCCTCATGAAATGTTGGAAACAGTAGGTTCAGGAGAAGCAGCAATAGGTGTAGGAGAAGGAGCAGGCTCTGATCGTGAATACAGTTCTTTCTGCATGTCTCCTACCATACTTTTCAAAGTTGCAACATCAGTAATAAGAAAAAAAAAATCAACCCTTACATCTTGAATTTCATGGATCATCATGGGTTGAATGTGCAGAATAATATTTTCCAAAATAATAGAGGCATCTTCCTGACTTATTTGAGTCACAAGACGAGGTTGAGAGGACATGATCTTCTCAACTCTAGCTAAGATAGTCTCTCCAAAAACATTCAAATCTTATTTACTTACAAAATATTGATGTTCAGGTTCTAGTTATAGTTCAGAGTCATTTTTAGTTTCATATTCTGATTCAGGTTCAGGTTGAGGTTCATGGTGTGAGACTGACTTCAATCAAAAGAAAGAAGAAAGGTCAAGTACAGGTGCAGTCACTTGATGTGATTCACTCACATAATAAAAGCTGGGGAATTCATATCGAGTATATAGAGAGTATGACTCAGTTTTTGGAGATGCATTACTAGGATCAGCTTCATCAATCTCAAGATTTTTAGGTTCCTCCCCCTCAAAATGTGCTTCCATTTAAGATTCATGAGGCTCAGGAACTGGGTTAAGATTCACAGGATCATCTCTAATATCTTTAGTAGTTTCTTACCTTCCCAGCTGAAAGACAATTTCCATCCTCTCTTCAGCAGAGGGTATGTACTCAAGAACAGACTATTCCTCAGGTAGAGCTTCCATACTTGCTTCACTTTCATCAGGGAGTTCTTCTACAACAGGATCTATCGCTACAGCCTCTTCCATGGCTTGTTGCTCAGATTTATAAACAACTAACTCTATTGTAGCTTCAGATTGTGTTTCCTGATTAACATGGGTAGAAGGTACTTCTTCTTCAAGAACAATATAAGTACCAACATTCCTTCCCTTTTCAACAACAACTTCTTCTCTTGAAACTTTAGCAGGAACATCAGTCCTTTGTTTCTAAACAGGGGTTACTTCCTCATGAGGTATTTCATCCTCTTCTCTATGAGGTACTCTAGCTGCCTCTTCTTCTTCTTCTTCCTCTTCTGGATACTCATCCACCTCATCTGGTTCCAAATCAGGATCAGTAATGTTTTTAGGCCTTGTAGGATAATCCATAGGATTGAACTTTTAATAAACCTTTTCATTATCTTAAACCCACTTCTTCTTCCAGGGGTTCCAGTTTATCTTCATCCTTCTGATGGTAGGCTTAGATAAATAGTACTCAAAATCTACAAGCTTTTCTTCATTTGGTCTAACTACTCCCTTGGCAACTAACATAGATGAAATCATCCGTGAGTAAAAAAGGGAAGTGGATTTGGATGTGACCTTAATCAATTCACACATGTGGTGAATGATATATTTTCAAAGATTTATCTTATGTCCATTCTTCATTAGATGAATCATAAATAAATCCTAATACTTCAAAACAACAAAGTCTCCTTTCCTTGGGCTAATCAAATTTTGAAGAAACTTAAACAGTATCCTAGTCTCCCCATCCAATTCAGCTGCTATGGCGCTTCTCTTGGTTCCATTTCCAGTTATAATTTCCAAGGCATTCTCTAGGTCAAAGATGTTGGTTGTAGGAGGAGGGTCTATTTGGTAATCATCAAAAATCCCTTCATGAGGAATCCTTAGGCATGAATCCCATAGCCTCAAAGAGAATGAGCATTTTTGTCCATTGATCCATCTTGTTACCATAAAACATTCTCCAACATCAAAGGAAAACTTTACATTCTGATAGAACTGGGATACCAACCTTGGGTAAATAGGTCTATCTTGTCTAGAGAACCATTATATCCATCCTTGTTATCTTAATACTTTCAGTACAAAATACTTGTTGGACAAAATCCACTTAGGGAGTATTTCCTTCTCAGGAGAAACAGTACGGCTTAATAGGTTCAGATTCAGGGGTCCTTCCGGTGCAAGCTTCGGTGTCTACTTCTGTTTCTTAGAGCGACGATTCTCAGATAAGGGTGAAGATGGATGCTTCATCTTTGGAATCCACTGAAGATTCGGGTGAGAGATAAGGAGAGAAGTATTGCAAGGTTGAGAAGGTTCAGGAGAGAGATCAGGTGAGGAATCGAGTGAAACCCTTATGTTTTATCATTTGGGAATGTCAAATGTCATAAAATTTGAAACACAGGAAAGGGAATATCGGTGAAATAAAAATTACTTCGATACGGGTTAAAATAAATACATAAATAATCGTCATGGTGACACCGTGAGTATTCATTACGGTGCGAGGATAAGAGGTCGTCACAATGAGATAGTTAGTGTTCGTCACGGTGAGACAGTGAGTGTTAAGTTTAGTCATGGTGAGACAGTGAGTAGACTATTCAGTCATGGTAAGACAGTGACAGACCGTGAACACAGAGTGTTAACTGTGAGACCGTAAACATGAGACAGTAACCCAAAAATAGTGAGCATGAAACAGTAAAGTAAAGTAATTTATAGCATAATATTAAACAGTAAGACCAGTAAGATATCTATTTGTGATTGATCATGCCATGATCATGTATGATGTAGTCTAATCTCTTAGAATTTAACGGTTTAGTGAATATATCAGCATGTTGATATTCAGTACCAATGAATTCCAAAGTGATATCACCTTTTTGATAATGATCCCTCAAAAAGTGATGTCTTACATCGATATGTTTTGTCCTAGAATGTGAAACAGGATTTTTTGAAATTTTATAGCACTTGTGTTGTCACGATTTATTGGGAAATGTCTGAATTGATATCCATAGTCTAGTAATGTGTGTTTCATCTACAAAATTTGTGCACAAAAAATTCCAGCAGCTATGTATTCAGCTTCTACAGTAGATAATGCAACAGAATTTTGTTTCTTACTACACCATGATACTAGTGACTTTCCTAAAAGGTGACATGTTCCAGAGGTGTTTTATCTATCTAACTTACATCCAGCAAAATCAGCATCAGAATAACTTACTAGTTCAAATGATTGTCCTTTTGGATAGAACAGTCCTAGATTGGGTGTATACCTGAGATATTTGAAAATTCTATTTACAAAATTTAAATGTGATTCTTTAGGTTTTTCTTGAAAGCGAGCACACATACACACACTAAACATAATATAAGGATGGCTAGCAGTTAAGTATAGTAGACTTCCAATCATTCCTCTATAAATGGTTTGATCAACAGATTTTCCATCTTCATCAAGATCCAACTTAAAGGTGGTACTCATGGGAGTGTCACTACCTTTTGTGCTATCCAATCCAAAACGTTTTAAAAGATATCTAGTATATTTACTTTCATTCAAAACAATTCCATCATTATTTTGAAAATTTTGAAATCCAAGAAAGAATTTTAGTTCTCCCATTAAACTCATTTCAAATTCGTTTTGCATCATTTTAGAAAAATTAGTACATAATGAATATTTTGAAGATCCAAAAATAATATCATCTACATAAATTTGAACAACTATAAAATCTTTAGAAATTTGTTTTATAAATAGAGTAGGATCAGCTATTCCTTTTTTAAAACCTTTGGAAATTAGAAAAGTACTTAATCTATCATACCAAGCTCTTGGAGCTTGCATTAAACCATATAAAGATTTTGATAATTTGAAAATATGATTTGGAAAATGAGGGTTTGTAAATCCAGGGGGTTATTCAATAAAAATATCATCAGATATATACCCATTTATGAATTCACTCTTGACATACATTTAATATAGTTTGAAATTCAGATGTGCAGCACAAGCAAGTAGAATTTTAAAGGCTTCCAGTCTGGCTACTAGAGCAAAAGTCTCCTCATAGTCAATTCCTTCTTATTGACTATAGCCTTGTGAAAATGACCTAGACTTGTTTCTAACTATGTTTCCAGCTTCATCTACTTTATTTCTAAACACCCATTTAGTGCCTATGACAAAAGTGTCCTTGGGTCTTTCTACTTGTTTCCAAACATTATTTCATTCAAACTGATTAAGTTCTTCTTACATAGTAATTACCCAACATTCAACATTAATAGCATCATCAATGTTTTTAGGTTCAAGCTGTGATAAAAGGGCTTGATGTTCAACCTGATTTCTGTGAGAAGCTATATTTTGTGTCCCTCTATCTAGATTTCCTACAACAGTATATAAATGATGATTCTTTAGAATCCTAGTTGATCTGGTAAAGGTAGGACTAAAAATTTCAAGTTCTTCTCTGGGATCAGGTTCATTAGGAGCAAATTCTTAAATATTTCCATAACTGGTTGTATTTATAGTAGGTTCATTTAATTTTTCATTAAGGTTCAGAACAGACAAATCTTCTTCAAGATTTTCAAGAGAAGTCTTAGGTTCATGTGGATCAGTTTCATTAAGTTTGATGTGAACTGATTCTTCTACACACTTAGTTCTTTTATTTAAAACCCTATAGGTTTCGCTAATTATAGAATATCCTAAAAATATTCCTTCATCACTCTTAAAAGGAAACTTGTCCAGATTATCCTTGGTATTAAGAATAATGACTTTTCAACCAAACACTCTAAAGTAACTACCTTCAGGTTTCCTATTGCTCCACAGTTCATAAGGGGTCTTTCTGAGAACATGTCTGACTAAGACTCTATTGATGATATAACAAGCTGTATTTATAGATTCAGCTCAAAAGTAAATAGGAAGGTCATACTCATTGAGCATAGTTCTAGCAATTTCTTGAAGGGTTATATTTACTACTCCATTTTGCTGAGGTGTCCTAGGGGTAGAAAAGTTATGACTATAGCCATTGTGTGAGTAATAAGATTCAAACTCTTGATTTTAAAACTCACGGACATGATCACTTCTCAAAGTCTTAATCTTAAGTCCACTATGGTTTTCTACAGACTTGGAGTATTTAATAAAGTAAGAACAAGTTTCACTTTTGTGAGCTAAGAAGTATACCCAAGTATATCTAGAAAATTCATCTAATAAGATAGAGACATAGTGCTTCCAATTTAAACTAGAAACTCTAGAAGGTCCAAACAAGTCCATGTGAACCAACTCGAGAGGTTGAGAAGTTGACACTTCATTATTTGTTTTAAAAAAGATTTTGTGTTGCATTCCCTTTTGACAGGGATTACTAACTTTGTAATTTGGAAACTAAAGTTTGGGTAAGTCTCTAACTAAGTTATTCTTATTCAGTTTTCTAAGTGAATATATATTGTAGTATCCTAATATTCTATGCCAAAGCCAAGATTCTTTATGAAAAGCATTTAAACAAGTAATGTTTTGTTTAGATAAAGAATTCAAATCAACTGCATAAACATTTCATTTCTCAAAGCAGAAAATACTAAAACATTCTTAGAATTAAAAACATTACAAGAATAATTTTCAAACATAAAATTTAATCCATAATCACATAACTGATAGATACTTAACAAATTATATTTAAGTCCATCAAAAAATAAAACTTTTGAAATTAAAACTGAGTTCGTGTTACCAATTTGGCCTTGGCCGATGATCTTTCCTTTATAATTATCACCAAAGGTGACATGGACTCCATCAAACTTTTTTAAGCTCTTGAAGCATGAATAATCTCCAGAAATGTGCCTTGAACATCCACTGTCCAAGTACCATATCTTCTTATGAGAACTCTTCAACTAGGTTTCCTACAAAACAGTTTTAAACAGAAAATGATTTTGGTACCCAGATTCTCTTGGGTCCAGAGAGGTTAGCAAGCAAAGCTATAGGTACCCATATTTGTATTATGGGTCTCATATAATTAATAGATTCAACAGATTTTGAATGATAATCTCTATTTGATCTAAAATAATGCGAGTAACTGGTTGAAGCATATGAATTTCCAGAACTAGAGCTAGCAGAATCTTGTCCAGATTTAGGAATAAATCTAGTTTTAGTGATCTTTCTATGTCCAGGTTAGTATCCCAAAACAGTAGTATACTTTGGTGCCACTTGTTTACCTAAAATTTGAGTAAGTGTATATTTTCCCTTTGTGAACTTTTCTAGGTCCTTTCTAAGTTTCCAATTAGACATTTTCAGTTCAGTATTTTCTTTCAACATTTGAGAATTATTTTCCTTTTCTATATCCAAGGCAGATTTAACATTGGCAGTGAGAGCATGTTATTTCTTCAATGACTTATATTTGTCCTTAAGTTCATTAAATGTTTCTTCTATCATGTTACAATATTCAAAAAATTACTCACTAGACATGTTTTCAGATTCAGAATCATAATCAGTTCCAGAGTAATAATCATTCAGCATAAGTGAAACAGGTACCTCAGAAGTATTGGTCATGAAACACATGTAGGAATGATTATTTTTAGAATCAAAAACTTCAGATTCACTTGTGCTATCTTCTGAAGCACTCCAAGTTGCTTTCATTTCTTTCTTATACTTGATTTCATTATAGTCATGTTTCTTTTTGAACTTCAATTTTGGGCAGACTCCTTTAATGTGACCTTTTCTCTTGCATTCATAGCAGATAACTTCATCACTCTTATCAGATTTCTTCTAATCTTTCTTCTAGTGTCCTTTGTTGTCATATTTTCCTTTGTAGTTTGATTTTCTGAAGAATTTCTTCTTCCTATAGGATTTCTTAAATCTTCTGGCTATCTGAGCCATTTCTGCATCACTGTCTGATTCTGAACTTTCACTTGTTGAGATTTCAGTAGGTATGTGATTTTTCTACTTGTCCTTGCTCCTTGAGGCAGTAAAGTTAAATGCCACAGACTTCCTTTTAGGTTCATCATCTTCTTCCTTATTTACCTTGAGTTCTTCCTCATACATCATAAGCTTACCAATAAGCTCTTTGACAAGCAGAGCACTAATGTCACATATAGGAAGAGCACCAATGTCACATGACTCTCTTATTGAAACAGATGTGCCTCTCCATCAGTCTGGCAGACATCTCAATATTCTCATAATTTGTTTCGTTGCTGGAACATCCTTTCCAAGTGATCTCATAGTGTTGAAAATCTCATTAAACCTGAGATACATGTCAGAGATAGGTTCATCAGACTTCATTTTAAAATTATCATATTTAATAGTATAAGTGTTTAATATCATTTCTTTAACATTGGTTGTTCCTTCATGAGAAACACCCAAGGTATCCCAAATTTCATAAGAAGTTTTACAAGTAGATATTCTATTAAACTCTTCATCTCCTAAAGCACAATACAGGGCATTCATTGCTTTATAGTTATTATTGTAAGCTGCTTTAGTAGGTTCATCCCAAGTTGTTCTTTCAGTTTCTGGAATCTTATATTGAGTCTCTATAGCAGTCCAGATATCAAATCCCATACTTTCCAAATTAATTTTCATTTTATGTTTTCAATAGGCATAATTTGTACCATTAAAGAAAGGTGGCATGTAGGTAGTATCACCTTCTAGTCTATTGCCAATAACTTGATTTTAGAAAATAAATTTAAAGAGATAAAATTTAGAATTAACAAAAACTTAAGATACATAAAGATGTAACTAAAATCAGAGTTGAAAAAATATAGTATATTGAAAACTTTGAAAAACAAAAACAATCCTTTGATACCAAATTTCGGTCGGAGTGGACACTCAAGAGGGGGGTGAATTGAGTTCCAATAAAAAAAATTTGTTAATAATATTTCTATTAAAATCCCCCAAATTTAATAACAATATAATCTGTAGTGAATTTGTATTAAAGTAAAGGGTCAGTTAGGTTATCAAAGATTGATTATTTCTCAGTTAAACTAATCTGAAGGTTAATTAACTTTTGAAGCTAACCTAATAATTTACAAAACATACAAACACTTGATAGATTAACAATAAAAGTAACTTTAACATAGTTGTGTATTTCAAAGTAACATCAGAGGAATATAAATTAGATATTGTATACTTTAAACATAAACTAAAATTGCACAGCATATATAACCAAGAGGTTCAGTCTTAAGTTGAGACTTAGTCCTCTAAAATTTATATATAAATTTGATCCACACCCTGGATCAGGGTTAACAATAGTTTACAAACTGTCCAGGTACTCATACCTCTATAGCAATTATTTGTGGGAAATCAACTATACAGCACATAGGCTGTCTAGTCCCTACTTGACCTCTACCACTATCCATAGTGGGAAACACAAGAGATAAAATAGATGTGAGTGAAGATTTAGAAATCCTCTAGTTTAGAATAGGAGACAGTGAGTGTGTAAAATAAACAGGGTACACACACTGCTCGAAAGTAAATAATGAATCACCTAGAGTAAGTATGAATGTGTTTAGAAAATCTCTAGTGATTATCAATGCATCTCTAGACTTGTTGAATTCAGCAGAAAAGATTCTGAGTCCTTCTTTTATTTTTCTATTGAAAAACAGAGTATCGTGGTTCAAATTGGTGTCTTTCACAAGTGAATATGTTCTCTTGATACTTCGTGTGTTCTTCAGTTGAGTTGGATTTCATGCATGAGAGTTATTTGATGATCATGTGATGTGTTCTTTAGTTTTGCCCATGATTTCTCTTCAATTCAATACAGTGCACTTGCGTTTCATGCCCGCATATGTATGTTGTTCTTTCACGTGATTCTCTACTGCTGCTCAATCTTCATTATATTCCACGAGCTCCAGCAATAGAATTATTTCCTTTTCATAGGTTCGAGGTACGGTTCCCTGACCGATCAACAACTATCATTAAATATCATAAATTGCATTAAAAACATCAAATATGACCGTTAGAAATATTTAAATAATATTGACAAAAATGTTAAGAAATGGTGTCACAGTAGTTATGAAAATGGTGTCTTCTTCACAATATGTCTTTCACGGTGTGTCGCTCACGGTGTCCTACTCACGGTGTGTCGCTCACAGCGTCTTGCTCACGGTGTGTCCTTCACGGTATGTTGCTCACGGTGTCTTGCTCACGGTGTGTCACTCACGGTGTGTCCTTCACGTTGTCTACGTCACGGTGTCTGACTCACGGTGTGTCTCTCATGGTGTCTTATTGGTCATGGTGTCTGAGACTTAGGCTTCATGGTGTCTGCTTCAGTGTTTATACTCGCGGTGTCTGTTTCTTGCTCACAGTGTCTGACATTCTGTGTCAAGCTGCACGGTGTCTTGTATTTAGACAAATAATTGTATTAGACTTAAAGAGTAATATGAATAAAATGGATTGAGCTTAACCATTATAAAGTATAAGATAACTTGAAACATAAATACACATGAGTAATAAGATATGTGAGATTTGTGATCAGTAATAATATTTGTAAATAGTAAGTAGATTTGTGATTATTTTTAAGATTGGTAAATAATAATTAGATTTGTGATCATTAAAACATGATTAATACAAGAGGAGTCCAACAAGCATGACCCCAAGGGGTTTCCAACATCACATGTATCTTTGCTTCCCAAGGTATTCTCACCCAAACTTGGAACCCCTATCCAATAAAAAGCACAAATCATCCATACTATGATACCTTAATCCATTTTTATGTATCTTACAACTAGAGAGGGAAACCATTAGTTATCATCAAAACCTAAAGGAGTCGTTCCCACAAGTGTCTCATCAAAACCATCTACCCTTGTACTGTGTACATATTCTCATTAAACCATGAAAAAATTGGACACTATTAATGATCATCACACTCTTTCTTTCATTCATGGATACATTTACTAAAATCCATGCTAACACTCACTCACCTTCTCCCAGGAAGAGTGGTCTACTAAGAAGTCTCTCACGGTTTCTTTTTCACTATACATCTCAATATCATCCAAATCCAAAAAGTTTATCATTCCATAATACCAAATATTATAACTCATATCATGCTTTAATGATGTAAATGTCATTAAAACTAGGATTATGAGCCTAAAAAACTGAACATGATCCTCTGTATTTCAATCCTATCTTTCTAGAAACACATCAATGTTTCCTTTCTAATAATCCTAATATCTTAAACATTCCAAGGTGAACTACGTGATCACCTACCTCTTGGTCATCATTCACAAAGGTATCCACATTCTCTAGGAAACCAACATTCCAACACACCCACTATTGGATTCACCAAAATATATAGCAAGCATCACATGTTGAGCCAATAACTTACTCTTAGGCATCCATCCTCACTCGGTTCCCATATACCCACCTTCCCCCAACTGGACTAGGTCATATCCATGTACATATAACAACAGGACTTCATGCACATTTTCATCAAGTATGACCATGATCATATAGTTTAGTTTCATAAAATTCCATAAAAAAATATATATGTGAAAACACTATATAGTTTTTTTAGACTCTATATAACCCAAATAGAATCAAAATTATCTGTATGGGGACCATACCCAATTCATTACCTTCCAATACTAACCCACTAGGGGTTACTATAAATCCCTCATATATAGGGTCTATATAACCATCACCAAAGAAAATCCAATGATGGGATATCCATGACCTATCAGCATAAGAGAAATACTATTGTTCAGTTGTGTAGAATAACATTGAAAAGATATAGAGGAATGTTTTATATAAGTTATTATAGACACATTAAAAAATTAACCTCCTATCATAAATGAAATAAATCACATGAAATAACCCACACATTTCATGTGAAACCAAAATGATAAATTTCATGCATGAACACATGGCTCTTTACAGTGTGGGCCAAGAGAGAAAAACCATAGAAATCAATCTAAAAGAGATCACATTTTAATAAATTTCCCAACCATAAAAGTGAAAATTAAAAAATAATACTATAACACTAAAAACATAGAAACCGCACCAAAAATGCTTTCATGAATCAATAGTTTCAGGTCCATGAAAAGATTTTACATGTCCATATTCATTCTTTATCATATCCCAAATAGTAAGAAAAAAATATATGTTATGACACCACATTTTGATACCCTAAATTGAGAACACACAACAATTTATTATCCAAGGATCATGTGAACTTAGGAACACCTCCCAATATCCTAGAAGATTCCAAAGAGAAATGTGGGTATAAAGGATACAATAGGGAGAGTATGCCCTTAATATCATAATAATCAACTGTAAAAATAACTAAACATAATCCATAAAAATAATCATAGAACATAGTGAAATTGGTGTGGTAACTGACATGTTAACACACCCTGTAATCATTCATAATGTTTGGGATCAAAACCTGACAACCCCATATTTGGGGATTTCTGGGAAACTTTAAACGTAGTGGAAGTTAGACATAGTATGAATTAGTGTCATGCAGAGGTGCACTATCATCAGGTGATGGAAGATTTTCATTTTGGGAGATGTGGTGAATGAAGAACATGTAGTGGAAAGCTAAAAGAGTTATGAGAGTGGCATTAGTAAATCATGGAGTGGTGTCTATGTGATATTAGGGGATAATGGTGGCTTCTAGTCCAAATTAGGTAGTTGGGGTTATGTAGGGATGAGGTGTTTCAGGATCTCTGATAATGAATAAGGAGGTTTTATGAGACAATTATGGTGGAATCAGTGGGATAAAGAGTGGCGATAGAGTGATGTCAAGGGATTCCAGTGGGTTCTTTCCTGAGTTAGGTGGTCAGGGAACTGCATGGATGACATGTTTGGGGATCTGCAATGTTGAACCAGAATGGGGGGTGCATGTGACCAATAGGTTTGGCCCTTTGGTCCAATAATTAGGGATATCATACCCACTGGTCCTAACGGCTATGTAATGGGATCCCTATGCCCATGAAAAATAGGAGGTTAGGTTTGGTTTAATAAGGGGGGGATTTCCCTATACCTATTTTAAAAAATAATTATAGTACATAGAAATAAATAAACATATTAATTTTAAGTCAAATGAAATGTGGATGTTTACAATCATACATCCCAACTGACTACCCTTTGAGTCTATTACATATACAAATAAATTTAATAATAAAATAAAAGGTTTATATAATACAATCCTTGATCTTTTCCTTATACCAATTTATAAATACACATTGAACTACTATATCTTGATTAACTAATAATAGTTATTTTTCCTACTTCAACTTGTAAATATTAGGTCTGGTTGGGTACCAAATTTACAAGGATGATTGAGTGGGGTGTGAATAAAACTCAGAAGTTCACCACCACTGATACCCCCCACATAACTATTAAATATATTGTATCCACATATGATATACTCATAAAAATAACATAACTGTGTAAGTATAAATAAATAATCATTATAAATCCTTGGGTTCCAAGATGACCCCTGAGGACAACCATACATATGTTGTCCAACGTCTGAAATCTATAAGCATGTCACATGATCTCCTAGTAGAGGAAAATTCTACCATAGATCATATTTATAATATCACCCATGGGAACCATGCCCCACCCTATAACGTAAAATAAAATATCATAGACCCTGGGGGTGGGGGTTGGATCACGTACCAAAGACCATTACATATCATACACTCTAGATCATGCATACCCTATATAGAAACATCATATACCATCCCCCATTGGGGTCTAATTTCATACATATAATAATAATATATCATCCTATTTGGGGGGAGGGGTTGTATAACCTTCCCATAACCATTATATCATACACATAGAGGGTCACATCACCTACCTAGAACCATTATATCATACACATAGGGGATTAGATCCCCTACTAGAAACCATTGTAACATACATCCAGGGGTCACATCCCCTTATTAAAACTGTTATATCATCCACCTATGGGATCACATACCCTTATATAAATAGTCACCAGTCCACAATTACTATGGGTATGTATCCCACCTTGACACCTTGGAACCCATACACATGTGGTATACAACTCACTTGAAACCTCATATATCACATGTTACACACACAATCATAAACAAACACACACACATATAAACAGATATATATATATATATATATATATTTGTATAACTATTTTTACATGGGAGGGTATCATCTCCCTGAAACCTCATATCATGAACCATATGGGTTTGACACACATTTGAACCTGATAGACTTTCCATAGGATTTCATCTCAAGCACAAGAAATAGGCTCATTAATTATCATCCAATAATATTTAAAGGATGATTCTATAAATACCATCTCAATTTCAAAAGAATAACATGACATACCTATCTGAATTCTCATCTCACACACTTGGGAAGTCAGTAGAGTCCTTTAAACCAATACCATCCTCTATTCACTATCATAAAGCTATATTACATTCTTATAAGGTGTCGTATCTAAGATCTTCATATGATCATTCTTACTCCAAGTGGTATAAGGAGGGTGTAATCAGTTTTCTAGAGGTATAGTTTCACCCATTTAAGTCATATTAGTGGTTTTTTATTAGAGATATGATATAAATACAATTTTTTAATTATTGGCCTCTAGATCTACTACTGGTGTCATATCAGTTCATCTTATTATAGAACTATGAATATTAAAAAAATTAAGTTTGAAACCCTTTTCAATTTCTCTCATGCTATCGCACAATCAATATTGTTGTGGAATAGGGGGGTTTAAGGGATACTCAGTTAATGGTTTTAAATTAAAATAATTTTAACAAAAAAAACTCGTTATGAACCAATGATAAATGTGGTTTACATTATTGATTAGTTGGACTTTATTAATAGGATATACTTCCATGATTATGATTTTAAAATTTTAGTGATAATAATACAGTAGAATGAGTTTACTCATACAATTTACAATGTATTGTGATAATTTTAGTAGTTTTCTAATGTCCACCATAACAATAGTTCACGTGGAGTTGTAAAACTTGATAAAGTTACGTGTTAAATGGGTATTATAATAATTTATAAGGTTACATATTTATCATGTTTAATATATGGGTTCTATATCTTAAAGTATAATGAGTAGGTGTTGATTTAGTAGCTATATATCATGATTATTTATTTTTACTTATAAGGGATTGTATTGTTTTATAAATTTCTTGATAAAATTGTATATATATAGTTCTATATTCTTTTTATATTTCATATGTGGTTATTAAGAGTTGTTTTATAGGTTCATCCTGAAGGACTATGTGTTGTATATATGATAAAAGTCCATAATTTTCTTTTATATTCCTTTTTTATTAGTATAGGGGCCTCATATTGAGAACGGAATACACAACACACACACACACACACAATTATGGTATCTCTTCAGGATGGGATTGGTTACCTCCCATGATAGAGTGATTATATAAAGTTCTTCCTTGGGAGGATAGTTAAAAACAAACAAACAAACACACACACATAGATAAGTATATATATACACGTATATATCTATCTATATCTATACGTGTGTGTGTACGAGTTTACACATGCGTGTATGCACATTTCCTCATATAGAAGATAGTTTCAGTCAAACACCATTGATAGACATGTCCCTTATGGTGGATAGGTATTATAATTGAATACCACATGTGGATCAAAGTTGGTTTGGAATATGAGGGTAAAAAATCTATAATTTATCCTAAATAATACCCTTAATTATTCCACATGTTTAGTTTTATATCATGTTCACTTTATTATTAATATATCTATATATAATTATATAAATATATCTATTAGGTGAATATGGGTAAAATTACATTAAACACACACACACCACTGACATAACCTAGATAGGCATACTATAGACCCCCACAATGGATACCCCACCCATCAAGCCCTATTTATTATGCACATGACCCGATGGCCTGATGGACATGAACTCCATTACATATCCCAAAGTCCCAAAACTTTCCCAAAGGCCAAGTGCAATATCTTGACTGCATCATACCGCATGTTTCATCAGTATCTTTTCATGCCTGAATCATGTCTTCATCACCGTCTACCTGCGTCACCGCTTGCCTGAAAAAAATCACACCCACCTTGATTTGAACTCGGGTCTGATGGAGGATTACAGGGAGCCTTTACCACTCGAGAAATCCCCCAACAACATGTTCACCTATTTAGTTAGTATCCTCAATGATAGTTTCCATGTGTTTATTGTTTTCTTACCTACTTGGTATTCCTAAATATAACTTTTGGATTTATGATAGATTGAATGAGGATGTGTGGTTACTTCTATAGAATATAGAATACTTAACAATATACATTTTCCCTAGGAAATTCATGAATACATTTATATTTTTTTGACTGAAGTAATGGTAAATAACATGAATATATAGTATGAGGGCTCCAATTCTTGGGTAGTTCACACACCTGGTGCATTGATTCTAGGTGGTCCCTTTTTATGCATTTTGTGGAGACTTGAATTAGATGTTGTGGGGCTATCCATGATCAATCACAAGAGAGTTACCAATTATGGGAATCCCATTTTTGTCCATTCATGGTGGGTTTAAATGTAATTTATTCTATATTTATGCTTCTTTCCTCAATTAATCTATTTATATATTGTATGGATGTTTTGGACATCAATATAATGTTGATTCATGTCAATATAGTTATTGAATCCTATATTTTACTATGTAAATATTTAACAAGTGTCCCACTAATGGATGGTATATTTATATAATTTAGGTCAATCAGCCATAAGGGTCATGTCGATATTATAGCTTAGAAATATGTTGAATATTATTTAGTTGGATAAATATGAAATAGGGTAAATAATATTCCACTTATGTTTTATATATCTCTCAAAATTAAAACATGGCTTTTTCCATTAAAAATTGTGGCACATGTCTTATAACAGTTCATCTAGGATTTACTATGGTATCCAGGATTGTTGTTACATGGGGAATACATTAATAATCATGGAATAATGCATGAACTAAGTTCTCTATATGAATTATATATAAAATAAATCGACAATTTATGTTATGAATATCTTCATATGTTGGGTGATGCTATTGGTATAATATAAGGAATGAAATATAAATTTCATGCCATTTCCTTAAAAAAATTCTTATAAATGGGTTATATCATATACAAAGTGCATTAAATGAATAAAATTATATGATGTACACTAAAACCCCATTATATTCATGGAATTAAAACACTAAAAGTTAATACTTATTAATATTCAACCTATAACTATTATTATGTAATCATTACATAATTTAATGTGAATTGGAGAAATGAAACTACCAATTATTTTAAATTATTGTAAAAAAATAAATTTACTCATAATATACATGTAAATGCTTTCATAAATAGGAGATTCCCTAGGTGAATTATAATAAAGATTCACCATTTATAAGGTTGAAAATTATTCTCTATGACTTCTTCAATTTCTTTCTAAGAACCCTTCCTTCTAATTTCTTAACTTCCACATGATATAATCATATTAGGGCTTGGAATAGAATTATTCCCATGTGATGGGTGATTCACTAAATCTTATGGATAAACCATTTTGGAGGGAATTTGATAAATGGATCATGGTTATTTTAATCAAGCATGGTAGAAGATAGTAGTATATTCCAACATTAATTAAAATTAGACTACATTATTCATTTTCGCATGGATTTATTCTAAAGAAAATATATATCTTATTTCTCTTATTTATTATTATTTATGTGTGTTAATTAGGTGTTGATAAATCCTTAAAACCAAATAGTGGTATTGGAGATATGGATAGAGATAAAGGATCCAAGGTAATTGTGATATCATAGTATATCATTGAATATGAATGATGACACTGAGATAATCTTACATAGGTTCCTATTATAGGATACCATTTTCTTAGGTTGTTGAGTTTATATTACACATCCAAAATGCTTCTAACTTATTTGATTGCTAGTCATAAAATATTACTGGCACTGTTTAAATTGTTTGTATGATGTGACATATTGTTCACTTGTTAGGATATGCCCAAATCATTAAATATGATGTGTAGTGATTTTGTTTTCGAAATTTCATTGAAGAATTTATTTAAATATTTTATAAATAACTTATAAATTATAAAAAAAGGTTTAGTGGTATATTTTTTTAATATATAAAGTTTTAATAAATTATTTTCATATAAAGTATTGATAATTAATCATTAATTGTTCATAAAAAAATAACAAATAAATATTCCATCATTTTATTTTTTTATATTAAAATATCTTTTTCAATTTATATGACATGATTTATTTTTTGGATATAAATGGTTAAAATAGAAATTGCAAGTGTAATTTATAAAGTTTTTATAAATTAAAAAATAATTCAAAATATAAAAGATTTTTCTTTTACTATTATGATTTTTCATTAAAATTAATTTGAATTCTTCAAATTAAAATGTTATATTTAATGAATTTTTTTAACCACATCAATTATAATTTTTTATAATTGATCTGCTAAAGGTTTAAATAATTTAAAATATGTAATATTAAGATTATGTTAAAAGCTTAAACAAATGATTCTGAATATAAAATGTTTATACTTTAGATATAATATATTTAATGTAAAAATCATATAAATTAATATTATCAAAAAGTTCATATTGATTATAAATATAATGTTTTTATATTTATATAATTATGTAGTTTTTATAATTGATGGATAAGTTTTATAGTGTTTGTAAATAGATTTATTTATTAAATGTTCATAAATTCTTAATCTCATGGTTAAATATATAAATTACTCATTTATTTATTTTTTGAAACGAGTTATTATTCATTGATTTAATTGTTATATTATGAATTGTGATGTATTCTTTAGATTAAAAATTCAAATTTATTCTATAAATTTTTTACAAGGATTTAAGTGGTTACATGATAGGTATGATAATAGATTTAGTTTTCTTCTATATTGGCTTTGGATGGTGCTCAGTTATTAGATAGAATTTAGATTCTAATTATAGTTTATACATATAAGGTGTTAGGGTTATGTTGGAATTGATATATCTCTTAAGTAAATAATTCATGGGTAGTGGAACTTCATGAAACATTTTTCACTAGCTTGGAGTCTTATTCCTTGTCGAAAATTAGTAGGCTGGTAATATATTCCACCATGATTGCTCTTGTGGGGATTTCTGATTTTATATGATTATAAGACATTACAAGAAATGGTTTCCTATAGATTTTTTTGGATATTTATTTTTATGTGTATAAATATAGATGATTTTTAATTGTGTTAATAACACATGATAATAGTGTTATAACTATTTACACATTGTATAGTTAAAAAAATAATTTGGTTAAATGAATTGTATTCAAAAATAAATCCATCAATGTGTTCATCATTTTAGTGGAAACAAATTAAATAAAACTCCTTATTAAATGATGTAAAACATGACAATCATCTGATAAAAGATTCTTTAATATTAAAATAACATCATCATCATCAAACTTAATTTTTATATCAATCATTTAAAAAGGAGAATATTAATTTAATAAAATTCTTAGACTAGTATAGTATCTTATGAATTGTTCAAAAAAATGTAAAAAATGTGAATTATTTAAAAAAATTAGAGTAAAAAACTATTTCTGTTACTCAATACACAAATATTGAATATTATAACAATAATATAAAGATTCACATTAGGATTCAAAATAATTAAATGCAATATGACCTAAGGAAATTTAGTCTCCGATCAAATTTTCATTGTGATCGAGTGTGATAATAAAATTTTGAGACTAGTGGTTTCATTATGGATTATTCTAGTTATGAAATTCATTCTATTATCATTGTTCAAAATGTTTCAACTTTTTATTTAAGTGAAATATTAAAAGTACATGTGGGTAAATGGTTAAATTGGAAGAATAAAAGTTACATAGAAAGTTCAAAAATGTTTTTTCAGGAAAACATTAATGGTTATTGTAACAAAAGGAGGTTACAAGATGTATTATTAATGATTCCATATGATTCAATTTTATGAATTAATGGAAAGATCTTGAGAAACATAATTCAAATACCTTTCTAGGGATCATTGTCATAAAAATCAATTCTTTTATTTTTATTATTATATGGTACCAAACATATACATTAAATTGTTTACAAATATATAGGATCTCAAAATCAAGGATATAATTTATAAATATTGTATTTTTCACTCAAATTATGAGTAAATCAGTTTTTGAGTTACACATTTGAATATAAAGAAATATATGAAACACATATAGATCTAAAAAAAGTATGTTTATTTTTATCATTAATTTTATTATATTTTAATATAAGTAGTTTATTAGTATATATTTTTTATGAACAATATGTGATGATGAATTAAATTATTATGGTATATTGATAATAATATTTTATAACATTTTTAGAGAAAAAGATCATGGATAAAAATATTTTATCATGTATGAATGTTTTTTTATCTTTAAGTTTGTTAAAATATGAGGAAATTACTACCACCAGATGTTTTATATTTAAAAGAATAAAATATACTTTTTTACATTAGTTTAAAAACATAAAACACCTTATAATATATTGTTATCAATAAAATAATTTTTGAATTTATACACTAAAATAAATAATATTTATTTCTTATCATAGAAGGTATTAGAATATCCTTTCATGATAATATGAAAATATTATAGTGTCCAAGAGGATAGTAGAGGTATGTTTCATCTTGGGTAATTCTAAAGTGTAATTAAATACTAGTCTAGAAAAAAATTTAAATGTAAATGATTATTAAATATCCTAAAACATTATGGTATATATTTATAAATATAAATATAAATAAAATCATCTAGTCACCATAATGATGTGAATTCCACGTTATCTCTTAAAAGAGTTTAATATGTGTTGGAAAATAAATAATGTAAACTATAATATTAGACACAAAAATACTTCAAGAAATAAGTTTGATAGAATAAGTTTCATTATATATAACAATGATGAACATTGAAAGCATTATATATATACCACATAAGCTATTAAAATTGTAACAATTGATGTTATGAGGTTAATGGATTTGAATACTTTTTCGAGGTGTTGAAAATTAGGGACAGGATTCCCAATTGTCATCATTATTCAAAAAAATAATCAAAAATTTTACTCACTAAAAAATTTATTTAGAGGGTTTTAATTAGATGGTCACATATAGGTGGGATAAAATTACTTGGAGACACTACCACAAAATAGGGCAAGGGAATTGCTGCTCTTTATCAGTGCTAAACAGAAAGCGCTGATAAAGGGGTGTGCCTTTATCATCTCTAGCTAAAATCACTGATAAATGTAACCTTTATTAGTTCTAAAACAAGCGTTGATAAAAGTATTTATTATTAATTTATATAAAATTATTATATTTTTATTTAAAAATAATGTTGTTTGTATACATTAACAATTATATACCAATATTTATAAATATATACTATTTATAGTTAGGATTATTAATAAATAAATATATATTTATGTTATATATAATTTTAAATAAAACTATAAGAATATAAATAAATTATTAAAATTATACTTTGATAAAAAATTATTTATCTGTGCTTTAATTTTAGTGCTGATAAATAGCTGTTTTATGAGCACTTTTTCAACGCTGATAAAGATAGGACTTTATCAGTGCTAAAAAAGAGCTGATAAAAGACCTATATATCTGCACTGATAAATAGATACTTTATTATCGATTTTTTTATCCCTGATAAAGGTCTATCTTTATCAGTGCTAAAAAAGGGCTAACAAATGTGTGTTTTATCAGCACTTTTATTTGAGCGTTGATAAAACATACCATTATCAGTGCTTTTAAATAGCACTGATAAAGGTTCCGGTGGTTTTTATAAAAGAACCCTAACAGGTCCCTCCTCTCTGTCACACATTCAATGCTTCGCAGAACCTAAACCCGACCCCTCCTCCGCCACGACCCCTCCTCCTTCTCCTCCGCCTCCTGCGCCGCCACGACCTTTTCCTCCTCCTCCGTCTAGAATGTCCTCCTCCTCGGCCACTGCTGCCTCTGTTGTTGCTGCCTATGGGATAGGTAGGATAGATGAGTACTTTTATATATGGATCAGTTTGTTAGTGTTACAAGTGTTATGGATGAGATTAAATGAGTTTTATGAAGGTAAAATATGTTAGGGGTTAGCCAAGGCTTGTGAATTATTTAGATTGAACATAAAGCAAAGGTATATGATTTGAGTTGTGATTAGCATAAGTGGTGTCATACCAAGTATGGGATATATGTATGGTTATTCCTTAGTCATTGGGAATGTGGAAGTTATGGGTAATTTCCTTGACTTGAGATTGTATAGGCATTGAGATTCCTTGGAATATTTTTGAGAAGGGTGCCTTGAGTGTTAATGTTTTTGGTATCAAGGTTTGTCTCAAGGGTATGATTAGTGTGATTCCTAGCCCTGTGTTTTTTTGATGTGTTTCTTATTGGAGTATATATTAGATTAAGGATGGACACATTTTATTTTGAGACAATGCTGGTTAAAAGGCATTAGTGCGGTTTTCATGCAAATTTTAAGAATTTTAATCTTGTTGGAAAGTAAGAGGGAGGTTATTTATTTTGATTATTGACATACTATGGAGCATGGTCATGGGTTTAGTCTTGTGAGCCTCATATAGATTATATAGGAATCAAGTTAGTCTATGTCGTGTGATAATTTAGGGTATCCAAAATATTTACACATATCTAGACATGCATTATTTCGATAACGAGGGTTGTTGAGCACCGTTCTTGGGACTGGCTCGTGCGGTCGCATGGGGCGTACATTGGTAAGTCAATATATTAGGTTAATTAGAGTATTTCATGGAGATGGTATTTTAGTATAACAAAATGGTTTTCTACTTGTGGGATCATAAGTAATGTAATTTGATCAGGTGGTACAATATTGTACACCCATTATATTGGATGAGGTAAGAATGGCACACACCGGTTTTGCCTGGTACCCATTTAAATTTTATGTTGGTGAGATTTAATGTGTGAGACGAGGACCAATGGAGTTGAATAAATTATTTTAGACTCAATTTCATGGGGTTTTGGGTGAAATAGAAAATTTCAATCTATGGTGTAAGATACATCACAGATGGATCAGATATAGTGTCATGTTTGATCTGAGAGTTAATCCTAGACATGTGTTTATTTGGATAAATGATCATGGATCAGGAGAAGCAACACAAATTTGGTGATAGAATATGTTTAGGTGATACTAGATAGGTGGTAAAAGGTAAAAATGTAGTTGGGATTGAACCAATGGTTGTTGAGGGTGCGACTTTCATTTTAGATAAATTTCAATGGGTGATGGGTATAATATTTCAGTGATCGGGTAATATAAGGCACTTGATATTTCATGTCAAAGATTAGGTATGATTCTTATGATCACATATACTAAATATATATGATAATATATGTATAATTCACTATGGATGTATGGACCTCATGTTACAAGGGTCTTTAGTATAATGGGATTGGTTATTGGATGGTTGATAGGGCATTTTTATGTCATTGAGTTGGTGAATCTGATTTTTATGGTTCAACATAAATACCATATTTAGATTTTAAATGATATAATAGATAAATTTTATATGTTTACAGAATGATTAGAATAATCTTGATGTGATCCAAAGCTGATTCATGAGTTAAATCATGATTCATCATTTTATTTTGGGGGTGAAACCCATTCATCGTAGTATTTAGGGGGTGGACCTATTTCGTCACATGATTCAAGGACTGAATCATGTGTAAAAATGTAGTGGTAGTGTTTTCCATAATATTAGATTTTGTAGACAATATATGGGAATGGTTACTTCATATTGGGTATGTCAGGTTCATTTTGAGGTATGACTGGGACTTTTTGATGGAAAGCCAGTGTGTTAGGGCCTTGTTCATAAGAAGTAGAGACCTGTTTGATTCTATTTGGAATAAAATATGAAAACTAGTACTAGGTTTTTGAGGTTCTTTTCATATTTGTTTTGGTTTGGTTAGTTGTAAACTACACCAAGTGGGTTGTTGGAATACTAGATGATGTGTTATAATAGTCGTTTATGATGGTGGGGAGCACATTGGATCAGGATCATAGTGGGTATCACCATAAACCTGATGATGTATTTAGTGAAAAGGTTTTTCCCTTGAATGGATGGGTTTCAGGGATCATCACATATAGGTTTCAATGATGTTTAACCAGACATGTACTATTCCTAAATATAATTGGACCTATTTTGGATAGTTATAACATATGATCTCTCTTTTTATGTTTTCTTTTCAGTTGGAAATCTCCTCTATTGCGTGCTTCTCCTATGCCGTGAACGCACCTCTGCCGCGCACTGAACAACACCTTCATGGTGAGTTTCTCTTGTTACTAATTGGTTTCCTCTTGTTCGAATGACATTACTATTTTATATTTATGGTTATAATATGAAATGAACAGGCTAAATGCCCCACAAAAAATCATGGTCGTTTGTGGAACTTGTTTGCGCACTAAATGAATTGCATGTTGGTTGGTTTCTGTTGAACATTTGAATATAAAAATTGGTAATTTAAGTATACTTGACTTATGAATGAACGGACTAGGATGATATAACTTCTATGATAACCCCTTAATTAACAATCAAAATTGAATAAGGGATGCTTTGTAAAATATCAAATTGCGATTGTTTGGTTTTTATGGTGTTGTAGTTGTGAGCACGATTGTGTGTTTGTATGGTGTTGCAGTTTTTGGAATGATTGATATGCCATTTCTTTCCATGTTTCAGTTCTTCCAACATTTAATATCAATCCAAACATTACCCATTTCAATGAAACCACCACTTTTTTACTAGTAAAATTCCAATGAATCCAAGAAAACCACTTCATCAGAGGACTCTATGAGAAAATTTATTGACACCCTAGTCAAATAACCATAACCACACATGTAATGAATCCTTCCACCCACAAAAATTCTAATTAATATAATACCATATATTAGTTTATTAGCATAGTTATTCAAAAGAAACATTATGTTTCTAGAGAAACACTAAAAACCCAGTTTACAAAAATGCATATAGATCACATGTGGGATACTAAAACATTCTAGTGCAAGGGATTCTCATAGATTTTTTACCATATTTTGTGTAATTATTTTGTTATATATTAATATTACTGTATCAAATAGGATGAATATGAATAAAGTATGGATGAATGTTAATTGGTTGACAAAAGAGTATGAAGATGGCGTAAAAGAGTTTATCAAGTTTGAAAAATATCATGCATGTGACCCTTCTCAGATCCTTTGTCCATGTTTACACTATTGTTATTCAAGAAAAATGAGTCTATAGGAGTTTTAAGAACAACTAATCTATCATGGAATAGATTGAAGTTACACAAGTTGGAATAAACACGAGAAAAAACAAATGTAGGTATTGTCTCGGATAAAACGACATTTTATGGATTATCTGATATGATTACAAGCGTGAATAATAAAGACAATCGTATAGAGGATGTGATTACATATTTTAATGATGATGAATATCGTATTGAGGAAATGACAAGGACGGTTGAAGATAAACTTCATGATTTCTCAAATTTGTTTGAGAAGATAATGAGTTGTGAAAAAATGACATTGTATGCTGGTTTCACTCAATATACAACATTTTCAGCCATAATGAAGCAGTATAATTTGAAAGCAGACAATAGGTGCAGTGATGCCAGTTTTACAGAACTACTTGCTCTCTTGAATGACATGCTCCCAGAAGATAATGAGCTCCCATGATTAACATACGATGCCAAACAGATGCTACGATCGATGGGTATGATCTATAAAAGAATTCATGCCTGCCTGAATGACTGTATATTGTTTTATAAGGGCCAAAAATCTCTTAAATAATTCTCAAAGTGTGGTTCTTCTTGATACAAGAACGTTGATTCATGTCCTACAAAAGTTGTATTGTACATTCCAATCATTCCAAGGTTTATGAGCCTATATGGAAGTGAGGAGACTACAGGACAATTGGCATGGCATGCAGATACCAGAATTGAAGATGGGAAACTATGTCACCCTGAAGACTCTCCTCAGTAGAAGATGATTGATCGTGAGTTTCTTGAATTGGAAAACAAGCTGAGAAACCTTCGTCTTGCGTTATCTACATATGGGGTGAATCCTTTTGGTTTTAAAAGAAGCAGTCACAATATATGGATGGTTATGTTGGTAAATTATAACTTACCACCATAGTTATCCATGAAATGAAAATACATCAAGTTATCTATGCTTATATCAGGACCAAAACAACCGGGTAATGATATTGATGTTTATTTGGATCCATTGGTCTAGGATTTGAAATTATTGTTGGATTCAGGTGTTACGTTGTATGATTCTTACACAAATGAAGATTTAGATTTGAAAGCCATGTTGTACGGGATGATAAATGTCTTTCCTCCTTATGGAAATTTGTCAGGATATAGAATTAAAGAAACTCAAGGGTTTCCCTTTTCCAAACAAGGTACACTGTCAATTAGTTTGAAACATTCATCGAAAACCATGTTGTAAGACATCCCAAATTTCTACCCCGACAACATAAATACTTATCTTGGACGACATCATTCAACGGAAGTTTAGAAGAATGTAAAAAATTGTCTCCACTAATAGGTGATCAATTGTTTGAGAAAGTAAAATATGTGGACATTAATTTTTTTAAACCATTTTCGAAAAACCTTACGAAAAATGATTGGAAAAAGGGATCAGTTTTTTTAATTACCATGCTGGAATTTTTTGTATGTCAGACATTTTCTTGATGTTATGCATGTTGAAAAAAACATTATGTGATAATGTCATCGGCATGTTGCTAGATGAACCCAAAAATATAATGGATGGAGTTAAGGGTATATTGGATATGGTTGAGATGGGAATACGATAAGAGTTGACACTAGTGAAGGGTAAAAATGAATATTTCTTCCTCCTTCTACTTACACTCTTTCCAGGTAGAAGATATATCAGTCTTGCAACTTCTTGAAAGATGAAAAGGTTCCAGAGGGGTATTAATCAAATATCAAGAACATCATGCCAATGGGAGATTTAGAATTAAAGGGTTTGAAATCACATGACTACCATGTCTTGATGCAAGATCTGATTCCTATATATTTACGTTGCATTTTCCCCAAGAATGTATACCATACATTAACGAAGCTCTATTTCTTCTTCAAAGATATATGCAATAATATTATAGACCCGTTAAAATTGCCAACTATGGGAAGGGAAATTTATGTCACATTAAGTGAATTTGAAATGTTCTTCCCCCGCAAATTTTTTAATATGATGGTTCATTTGATGGTTCATTTGGTGGGAGAGATTCTATTATGTGGTCCTGTACATTATATATGGATGTACGCCATTGAACGGTATATGAAGATATTGAAAGTGTATGTCAAAAATTTTAGTCGTCCAGAGGGTTGTATTACGGAGAAATATATTGTTGAGGAAGCCCTTGAATTCTGTACCGAATACCTGTCTGGTGTGGAAAATATTGGCCAACTGAAATATCATCACACTGGGTGGCTTGAGGGTGAAGGAATTTCTATAAGAGTGGTTGTCACAATAAATATTACAGATCGAGAGTAGTCCCACCATTACGTTTTTCATAACAGTTTCAACGTTGACCCATATGTTCAAACCCACAGAGAAATTCTTAGTAATTTGAATACATCTAGGTATGAAAAATTGATACAGATACACATAATTGATAGTTTATAGGATGGTTTCAGGACCATATTTTTATGAAGTTATATAAAAATCCGAACTCAATTTCAGAACGACTTCAATGGCTATCTGGAGGAGCAATTGTGTATGTATTATCTTAAAATGATTTTGCAGTTAATGGTTATACATTATATACAAATAAACATGATGATGACAGTACCATGTAGAAGAGTAGGGTTACACTTGTTGTTGAAGCAATGCATGTTTCCAGTGCTAAGTATAGAAATCCAATTTATGCGAATATGTTATACTTTGGCATCATCAAACAAATATTGGAGTTGTATTATATGAAATTTTAAGTGCCAATTTTTCAATTAAAGTGGGTTTATAACATGAGTGATGTTAAAATAAATGAATTGGGATTCGTGAAATTTGATTTTAGTAAGGAATAGGAGAAAGACGTACCATTTATAATGGAATCACAGGAATTAAAAGTATTTTATGTTCTAGATCCCGCAAACTGAAACTGGTCAATTGTTCTATTATCGACCAAAAAAATTAATGGGTCAGATGAAAGTTCAATGGAGGATGCCCCTTTCATAGGGGCTTCACAATCATTTCGTAGTAGTCCCAATGTATACGGCGTTTTGTATGTTATAGGATACCATAATGAAAGGATTTATATAGTCGTTAGCGGGGTCAAATCTCTTCAGCCTTTAAAAAAATTATGATTTAGTAATCGGGTTATTTGTTTATTATAATATACATTGTGTTACGTTATGTTATTATCTGTTCGCTGCTGGTTTTATGTAATCTAAATTAAATGTTAAACCACTTCTATAGATAGTGACTTCCTCACCAGCTGATGTGCCCAATCCTGAGGCACAATAGGTCTCTCAACCTATTGCTGCTGGTCCCAGCACATATCAACAATAGGTTTCTCAATCTTTTATTGCTGGTCCCAGTGCTGAGGTACAACAGGTTTCTCAACTTGTTTCTAATGGTCCCAGTGCCGATTATAGCGCTCCGGAGTAACATAATGATGATGCTTATGAGGAAATGGTATTAAATGAAACCATAACTGTGCAAAAAAACACGAGCACCGTAGTTTGATAGTGTTAGCCAAAATCCTTAAGGCCCAAGAAAAAGGCATCAAATTTGAGGTGGGATGGAATAAGCGAGGCCAACATGTTAACCCCAACAAAGCCATCTTTAGTAGCTTCATTGGAATCGTCACTCGGTAACACTTACCGATTGATGTACAGCCATGGAACCATGTTGTCACCGGGCTTAAGACACTAATGTGTGAAGAGATTATGGTAACATTATGATATAATTTTTTTTCAATTTCTTAAAATAAAATAAAATACTAAAACCTTGACTTACTCTTCATCATCTGTTGCAGAGTGCATTTATAGTAGATGCCTCATACAAGGAATATGTATTAAGAGTTTCAGGAAGGATTCATAGAGGCTTCAACACAATTTTAAAGAAATATCATCTTAATGATGCTGAAGGGAAAATCATGAAGCACCCACATCCTATTTATGCACACTTGATATCCCAAGAAGCATGGGATGCGTTTAGAATCCGTCATGCGGAGAAGACTTTTCAGGTGCATTGTGTGTGGTAATACATTGTTTTATGTTTCTTGTATTCATCACTTTGATTGAAAGTTTTTTATTTATGAAATAGCAAATGAGAGGTGAAAATAAGGAATGTCAAACAAAACCAGTGTACCCCTACCATAAAGCAAGGACGAAGTACACTTCACTTGAGAAAAAATTGGTACATCTTTTAAATCTACCGTACTACTTTTATGTGACATAAAACAACACCATAACCATGTTTCTCTATTTATATACAGATTGATGAATCCAAATCGAAATCCATGTCCATCCCATGCCATATGCTATGGAAAGAGGCTCATGTAAATTAAGAGGGGATACTAATAGATGAAAACACACAAAAAGTGTGGGAAACATGTATAAGTATGACATAATATAAATTAGATTTTCTTTAAATATCTATTACATAACAATGACTTCTTATTTTCCTATATTTTCTATCTGACATAGTCACAGGAATCAACAACACCCACACCAGATGTAGACATACTTTTAGTAGCCTTAAAGTATCCAGAACAGTATGGCTACGTCAAAGGTGTCGGTTTTGAGGTGACACCCCAAACATATTTTCAAAAACAAAAAACAAACAGAGGATTAAAATGAGTAAATGAAAAAGATACAAGAAATATTTTGATTTTTTCAAGATGAATTACAATACTAGAGAGGGATGATAGAATGTTTTATGGGGGAGAGGCAAAGAGAAGAAACAACTCAACAACAACCCATGCGTAAAGATCCCGCCCCACCCTCACCAGCTTTGAGGCGAGCCATTCCCCTAAAAAACATGACTTAAATGAGGTAATCAATGTTTTAATAATTTTTTCTATGAAATGTGAATCACATAGACACTGATACCTTTCTTGTACTAATATTATATAGGGTGAAAATGATTGTGATTTATAACTATCAACTCCCACCTATCTCCTTGTAGCGAGGTCTATCGTGTTCAATATGCAGAATGACATGCTACACAACAGAAAAATTCCAACAGATTATTTTAGAGTGTCAATTATCATTGATAATGATCCGAGTGCCGAGCTACCTATTCCAAATGATGACGAAAACATTCATACGGTTGAACAAGCTATTGGATCATTCATCGCATGACCTTCAATTCTTGTAAAAAACCATGTCGAAAAAGAGGTATCCATTTCAAATTTATTTTTCAAGCTTGAACTTTAACATTTAATGAAATTATGTCTAAACTGATGAATGTTATTACAAAACGACAAAGAGAAGGGGGTTAAATGAAATATCAGCTCAAAACTATCTCAAGGATCAACCCAACCAATTGAAATGGTCTACTGAGAGCACTTTCACACCGCCCATTATATATCCACAGTTAATATCATTTCAGGCTCATGTGGATACAAATTTGATAGATAAAAATAATCACACAGTTGATTTTGAAAAAATTATGTACAGAGAGGAAGAATCAGATTTCATTAGTTCTGAAAATGTAAATTAAATCCTCAAGTATGAATGTCTAGGCACCTCAGTTGTAAATGTATACATGAGGTATGTTTTCATGATTTGATTTTAAAAAAGTTGATATATTTTTAAAATTATGACTAAATACATTTCATATTTTTCACAGTCGTATATATGAAAAATAATTGAAGGGATTTCTCCATGAAAAAAAAATTGGACTCATTAGTCCTCGCATCACCTCTTCAAAAGAAGAAATATATTCTGATAATGAGGCTGCAATAATGTCATCCCTGCTCAAATCATTTGAAAAAAAAATTACGAATGAAAGACTCTTTTTAATACCAACGATGTAGGGTTAAAACTCAACAATTTAATTATATCAAATACATTTTCATTTCTTTCATTATTATTCCTTTTTCTGTTCTTAGGTTTCATTGGATACTGATTGTAGTCGATTTCGATAATCCAATGATTTATTTTCTGGATTCAATGAATGGATACGCAACAAACTAAACAATCATGATAGAGTTTGTTAATTTTTAATACACTAGATACAACATTTTAGAACTAATCATCTAGTTATATAATTTATATTATATTTTAATTAGGATTCTTTTATGAAAGGGCAGTGTATTAAAATCTTCTACTTTATGGAATGAATCCATGCCATAAAGAAAAGAACACCTACAATATCTAAAACTAGAAAAGTATCCTAGTATATAATAACATTGCACTATTTAAGAACATGTCAAAACAAATTACTTATTTTTATTGATGTTTCTGTAGTGTCCAAAACAAACAAACGGAAAAGACTATGGTTATTATGTTTGTAAATTTATGAAAGAGATCATATTTCATCAACAAACCAGTATCCCTGAAGATCTATTTTCAAAAATAATTAGGTTTTAATTTAAAATATTTATTAATCCCTTGTGTATTTATAATTTTTTAGTATTACCATGACTATCGCAAAAACTCATATTCTTAAGATGATATAGATGTGTTTAGAAATGAATGGGCAGCATACTGATGGAAGATAGTACACAAACAGGATGAAGGTGAATTCCTACTACTTATGTTATCCTTATATGATCATTATTATCTCCATTGTTTACAATTATTGAGCATATATAATCACCCTTTATTATGTTTTATACCCTTATGATATGGAGAATGGTTTTAGAAATGATTTGTCTTTCTATAAAATCATAACTTAATGAGAGATTCTTATGGACTAGTTCTTTATTTTTCTTTGTTTCCAAAATCATTAGACCTAAATTATTATGGCATGGATCATTTATATTCTATATTTTGGTAATTTATGTCGTCATTTCAACTAATGTAGTGTGTTGGAGGAATATTTGTTGTGAAATACTCACATATTTAATAACAAAACTAAGGATTCTTCACTACTGTTGGTTAACTACAACTTATCATAACATCTGATCTGAACTTCCGATCTAGCATCCCCCAGTTGCTCTGATCCCACACCATCTCTATGATATCATCATTCATCGTTCACTTTTCCTTCTCTTCCTGCACCCATTTACTTGGTAAATGGGTGCACGATGAGAAGGAAAAGTCAACGTTGAATGATCATATCATTGAGATTCTGTCGGATGAGAGCATCATGGGGAAGCGAGATCGGAAGTTCAGATCATATTCTATGGTAAGAAGTAGTTAACCAACAGTAGTAAAGTGTAAAAAGAATAATTAGTTTTTTATTAGAATATATATAGACCAAAGATACCATTTAGAAAGATGTAAAGGTAATTTTATGATATAATATGTCTATTTTAACGAAAAATTATATAATGAAATGTTGATTTGATTTTCATTATTCCTTGTAATGTTCATTTATTTTAGAAGATTTATGTCCCTGTGACATGCCTTTGCTAGAAGAGCAATGATGTTGTGTCTTCTTAATCATAGAGGTAATTAGAAATATATTTCCTTAATTACTAAATATTTCATATATATATGAGAACTCTTAGGGTTTTTATCTACATCACATAATCCTCTTCACATGATCGTGTCACACAAGATCCTTTGTATGAATGCTTCATGTGAACTGATCATGTGATCTCATCACATGATCTAATCAAATAAAAAAATCATATAATCAATTAAGGTAATTCACTTGAACCATGTTCATGTATTATTTTCTTATTTACTTGATCACATAAAGATTAAAGGGCCGTGTAATCATATAAATATCCCAGGTTCATTTGATCACGTGATCCTATTATGGTCATGTGATCACATGAATTTTAAGAATTCATGCACATAATATGATATTTAGAATTAGTCATGTGCCACTTTCTTACTCAAGTACATTTTTTAACCCAAAATCCACCATATTCATAATTAATTGAACTTTTATCTTTCTTATGATACAAATGAATTCAAGAATTGATGTTGAGGAGGTTGTAGTTCATTGGACTACAATGGTCGATAGTGTGGAATTCGACCAATGCATAGTCATTTAGTCCACTCACGAGCATCTTAAAAGCTTGATAGAAACCAATATCTAGTATTTTTAATTTTATAATTATTTTCCCATATATATGGGTGGGGTGTCTAGGAGAGAGGGGTGTCCAAGAGTGGTGGGTTGTCTAGGAGGGTAGGCAGGTGTCCAAGGCGGAGGGGGCTGTCCAGGGGGCTGTCCATGAGTGGGGTGTCTAGGAGTGGGAGGTGTCCAAAAGGGGATAGAGGTGTCCAAGAGGGAAGGGAGGTGTCTAAGAGGAAGGGGATGTTCATCATGAAGGGGGTATCTAGGTGGGAGGGGGTCTCCAGGTGTTTGGGGGTGTCCAGGAAGGAGGGGGTGTTCAATAGGGATGCATGTGTCCAGGAGTGGGGGTGTCCAAAAGGGAGGGGGTGTCTAGAGAGGTGTCCATGAGTTGAGTGTCCAGGAGGGAAGGGAGGGGTGTGTCCAGAAGGGAGGGATGTCCATGAGATAGGGGGTGTCTAGGTTTGGGGTGGGTGGGGGTTTCCAGGAGTGGGTGGGGGTTTCCAGGGTGGGGGTGTCCAAGAGGGAGGGGTGTCCAGGAGGGAGGGGGTCTCCAGGGGGAGGGGGGTCTCCAGGTTGGTGGGGGTGTCCAGGAAGGAGGGGGGTGTCCAGGGGGTGTCTAAGATCTGGGGGGTGTCCAAAATGGAGGACGTGTTTAGGGAGGTGTCCATGAGTGGGGTTTCCATGAGGGGAGGTTGGGGGTGTGTCCATAAGTGAGGGGGTGTCCAGGAGGGAATTCCAGAAGATGTATCCCCACTAATTATATATATATATATATATATATATATATATCTTTTCCCACTTTCTGTAGGATTTTTGTCCGCCGGTTGTGTCATAGGATCTCTATGTTTCTACTCTATGTATTTTTAAATCATATTTTTGATAAGATTATGTGAAATTGTGTTCCTATTCCCCCAATATATTTTTTGTTTGGTGCTTTTCCTTGATTTTTTGAACCGTATCTCTTCAAAATATATATGATTTTAGAAATAATATCAGTTAATGATGGTGTATGAATAATATTTATTCCATTATTAAATAGATGATGAACATATAGTTGGATAAATAAGGTTATTAGTGGGCATACACTAAAGAACTAAGAGGGAGGGGCTGTCCAGGAGGGAGGGGTGTCCAGGTGGGAGGGTGGGTGGGGTTGTCCAGGAAGGAGGGGTTGTCCAGGATGGAGGGGGGTTTCTAGGATTGGGGGTGTCTAGGAGGGGGGGTTGTCCAGGGGGTGGGAAGGGGGTTGTACAGGGAAAGAAAGGGAGATGTTGGGGGAGGGGGTTGTCCAGGAAGGAGGGGTGTCCAAGAGTGGGGGTGTCTAGGAGTGGAGGGGGGTTGTCCAGGTGGGGAGGGGGATATCTAGGGGGTGGGAAGGAGGATGTCTAGGGAAAGGGAGTGGGGATATCCAGGGGGTGGGGGGGTTGTCCAGGGGGTGGGAAGGGGGCTGTCCAGGGAAAGGGAGGGGGCTGCATAGGGAGGGATGGGGTTTTCCAGGAAGGACGGGGTGTCCAGGAGTGGGGGGTGTTCCTGAGGAGAGGGGATATAGAGGAGGGGAGGGGGCTATCCAAGGGGTAGGAAGGGGGATGTTTAGGGAAGGAGAGGGGGCTGTAGAGGGAGGGATGGGGGTTGTCCAAGAGGAGGGAGGGAGGCTGCAGGTGGAGTGGGGGGGGATCTCTAGGGGTAGGGAAGGGGTCATCCACGGGGGCTGTCTCGTGGAGGGGAGGGTGGGGGTTGTCTAATCCCACTAAAGAACTTGGAGATCAAGAGAAAAGTGAATCGGTATGATCATATACTATGTAATTGTGTAGGTTCTAATCAGGCCCTTTCTAAAACTGAGAAATACATTACTTACATACCTTCAACGGGACCTTAGATATTGTATGGGGTCTTTGGAGGGGCATAAGTGGTCAGGGTCCAAGCAGGGTTTGACTAAATGTCTGAAGCGGTCGCATTGGTACTCATTCCCTTTGACCTGGAATGGGAGAGTACACTCTTAGAGGCTCTTGATATATGTAACTATTAGGTTTATAACCTATATATGATGGTGGTATCACTAAGAAAATTTTAGAATCTATTCTAAAATAGAATACTCCTATAAAATAGAATACACTATCATGTATGTGTCATATTGTATAACTTGTGGAGATTCCTCCCTTTTTTTATTGTCAGTGAATGAAACCTTTTGGATTCCATGTTTTTGTCGACATTTCTTACTCTTCTTTTCTCATACATGAAATCTTAACAAAAAAATATTTATAAGTCAATGAATCATGTTGATCCTCTTCTTAAATATTAATTCAATCCAAGGAAATATGGACATGTAAAGGTTGAAACATGTAACAATTTATATTTTATTAATGTATTTTTTCATATTAATGTTTAATTTATTTCATTATTGTATTAATAACATAATATTTGATTTCTTATATAGGTGAAATTTTTTTTCCTGAGTTCAAATGCTTTGTTCGACAACTAATACCATTGACGACAATTTTTGAGAGCAGATCACAGATGAAAAAGGGATTAGACATTAATGTTTTTAACTGTTTTTGTATAATTGTAATTGTAACCATATTAAGCATTGTTTGAAATGTATATAGTAGTGCTTTTTTTGTATTCATGATTTCAAGTAAATTTATATAGCATTTTTTTCTTCTATGCTTTGTGTGTAGGTATTGTTTGTGTTGTGTGTGTCGGTGCTGTCTCAGGTGTGCAAGTGTTGTGCAGGTGCTGGGTTTGATCATGAAACATGGCCTTTATCAGTTATAATTGGGAACTAATAAATGTGGTCTTTATCAGCTCTATTTTGAGGGCTAATATATTACACATTAATCATCACTCAAAATAGCACTGATAAAGGGGAAATTTATCAGTGCTCAAAATTGCACTGATAAAGAAACCCTTTATCAGGGCTAAAAATGCACTGATAAAGTCCCCCCTTTATTAGCGCCTTTTCAGTGCTGATAAAGGGCATCTTTATTAGTGCTATTTTGAGTGCTGATAAAGGGAACCCCTTTATCTTCACTGTAATTAACAGTGCCTTTTTAGCGATGTTAAAGGCAGTTTTTAGACCTATTAAAATCACTATTTGTAGTAGTTATATTTAGTGAGTACAACATATCCCTAAAAGTAAAATAAACAAAAGATTGATCATGTAGTATATTATAAGGGATACATTTACATATATCCAAATGAACTTTTTTGTTAATGTTCTAAATGATGTTCAGAGATTTAAAATGTATTATGTTAATGAAAAATAGAATTATTCCTTTTCTCATATTGGCTGTATATATTACTTGAATTAACCTCTCAAAGTATTAATTTGAGTTATCCCTAATATATGATAATCTTTTAGTATTATTGGATCCATATATTAATGTGAAGATGAAATATTGGATACAAAATATATATTTGAGGAACAAAAGAAGTATTTTGTGTTGGATGAACCTCTATGTATACCACATAGAGTATCAGATACATTGTCTTGTGCATATTAGGGGTGTATGATTAATTTTTTTACCCATACTCGGTGTTAGAAAGATATAAATCAATAAAATATTCATTATTTTATACCTTTCTTATACAAACCATGGCTCTTATCTAATCCGGGCTTGGTTAGGTATGTTTCTTATCATATCATTATTTTATTCTAAAAAAATATGGTATTCAACCTCTCATATGATGTATATAACATCTTGTAACTAAATTGAGATATATTAGAGGAGTGTATGAGTATACCTAGAAAATAAATTTGATGTCATGATCTATCAGGTGGGGGTATTTGATGTTATAATAAAAAAGGGGAAATGACATGTGATGTATTCTTAAAACATGTTAATATTTACTAAAATAATTGAGGACATAATTTTATCTATACTAGATTGGAATACTCTAAGTTCCACGATGACAATATTACTCTGACAAAGGGATTACATAAAAATATATTCTTAGATATGATCCAGTTAATGGACATAGGTATAAAGATACATGTGTTTGATAGAGATCTTATCAGACCCCTTTAAATCTTTTGTAGCACTGATGCTTCACAATAGGATACACTTTTCATATATTTATGAATTCAATAATTTGTATTTGGTGTCAATGATATAATGGAATGTGGGTACTCACATTATAGTTGACTGAATGGGTTTTGAGTTTTACCTCTAAAATAGTTCTAGAGTTTTTCCAAAATTATTTTTGGATTGGTGTTCACAAGGTATTTCATATAAATAGATATATAGTGAAGTTGATAATATATTTACAAATGTGTTTTTTTGATATCCAAAATTATATTTGGGTTTTATTTTACAAGTTATTATATATATATGATATAATATAAGAAGAATTGGAATGAAGTTAATGATCCTTTAGTGCAAGTGGTAGATTAAAGTAGATATGATCTAAATCCATACTTCATGGGACATATTTGGAAATATTGTGATAAAAAATATAAGTATATATATTAAGGAATGAAATATATCCCAAAGGTCCAAGTTTTAAGATAACCCACTCCTAACAAATATTATTAAAGAAAATTAATGTTATGGCATCACATGTGGGGTTTATAGAGTCGAGTATGATGGTCACTACATGAATATATCTCAATAAAATGTGAGTGGAAATCTGGGGCCACAAAGGACTATCTCAAGCTTTCATTTGAAATGTATCTTTTTGACAGATCATCAACAACATGGTTGGATTCCTAATAAACATGGGTGATTTATAAGATGATGCAACTGGTGAGCTGATTACATTCGTTCCAGTGTGGTAGAATTATCCATGGGACATTCCAAGACTAGACTTGAATATATCCACTATCATGGATGAATCAGACTCCATCCAAAGGAATTTACATACATGCTAAACAACATATTTAATGGCCTTTATCATTGCACATAATTTTTATTAAACAACATATTTATATACAATTAATTGATATAAGAAGATTTTAATGAATCCATGATGGGTATGAAAGAAACTTACATAACCCAAAATTCTAGGTAAATTTGAATCCCCCTTCCAAATTGAGTTTTATTTATATAGGGATCATAGGTATCCATCTGATTGAATTCATCACCAGAAATATTTTGGTTATTATTGGATCATAAAAGTTTTTCAAGACAATATGGTTATAAAAATCATTGTTCATATGACTTTTTTAACTTGGATATAGTACTTACATACATGTATATGTCCATGGTTCCCACATTAAATAAAGGTGATAGGTTATCAAATTCAATCACATTTCAGGAAATCCATATAAAATCAATGATAATGGAACATGCAACAAGAATCTTTCCCTGTACCCTCTCACTATTTAAAACACATGTAATTGATGTTGTAATTCCTTCAAAGATCTCCATATACAACAAACAACCAAAGGTATCCTACAATTAATCCCAAAACCTACATGTGAAACAATAGGTGAAAAAATATGGTTTATAATTTATTTAGTATTAAATAAGAGATAGTAGGCAATGAAAATATTTATTCTAGTTTTTTTCAATATGATATGAATAAGAAACTTCTTATGACATGTAATCCGGATTGGTAACATTGTTGAAGGGGGGTGGTCTTTCATGAAGGTCAGAATCCATCATAGGACCCTAGAATTTCCATCAAAATTATGCATATACCACTCCTTAGTACTGATTCAAACACTAAATTTGTTTTCCATATGATAGTGACTCTAATAAAATAGTCATACCTATGAATTTAAAGACAAATATAAGATGTAATAAAGTCGTAAGTGCCAACATATTTGAATTGAATATCATAAATGGAGTTGTGTTTAATGGGGTTGGTGAAAGCGATATCCCCATGTAGTGTCCTAGTCATCCATGGTGTGTTCCAACAATTCATATTTGACATCATTCATACCATACATTTTGAGCTTTTAATGAGATGAATATAAGAGTTTATAATGGTTTTCCATATAGATGATGACAAGTATAAGGAGTTCCCAATTTTCATTTTTTTAATGAATCTACTGGGAAGTAATTCTGAAAGATTTAATTGGTTGTAAGTATGTTCTAGGTGAATTTAATGAGAAGAGTTTCATTGAAAATTTTCAAATCCTTTATGCCTAAGCCTCAAATGTTAATGGTATTGGCACACTCTTTCCATACCATTGTAATCATACTTCTATCATGAATGGTCCCAGTCCAGATGATGTTTATCATTAAACCCTAATGCTCTTTAGTAATTCACATAGTCCATATATACATAGAGAAGTTTTATATAGACAAGGATGTGATCACAATCTTGACCAAGAAAATTCTTCCCACTTGATACATGGTTTAACTAGTCCATGTTTCTATCTAATCAATAATTCTAGTATAAGTATTTTCTAGGTTCCACATTTTAAATTTACCCAAAATGAGGACCACATCAAGATATATAAATGGAAGATATCCTATATTCACCCCAAGAGATATTGAAACCCTTTTTACTTGGGTAATAGGAACCCCATCCCCAAATACCACAAAATATTTCTTACAACTGATGACATGTCCAACAAATTTCACATAATACCAAAAGATGCTTATGATAAAAGAGATTGTTTATCTCATAGATTTTCCAAGGAGAGGTATGTAATCAATATAAATAAGGTGTCAAGGGGTCTATATCCCACTCATATCCTCAATTTTTTTATACAAACTAGCTTAGATAAGGTCGTTGAGGCATAAGATCAGATAGTCCTCATCCAGTGAAAAGAGGATCTTAGATAAACGATCTTCTTTCCCAACTCCCTTGGAACACAGAAAGAATACCCTATGATTTCTATTAACAAGGATGTATAACCTAATATTATTGTCCTAATTGAACATGAATAATTTACGAGTAAATCCATCCTATAATGCCACACATTCAATATTCATGGTTATGACAGATTCTTTGAATTCCTTATCCTTAGGGGTCTCTGCTAACTTCTTATCACACCGATCATAATTGCTAGGAAAATTTTATCAATTATAATGTTAGTGTTGTCATATCAACTATATGAATAAAATTACTCAATATATATAGTCCCAAAATTAGAGATCTCATTTTATAAAGTGGGAAAGAATCCATTGATGTTGATGTTATTGTCCCCTCTCATGACATTATTTTCCCTATCAAGGAAATAAAAGAACTTGTAGTTCATGTCTACATTCTTCAACTATATTACATTTTATTATGAGCTATCCAAATTATCCTTGAGATTAAAAAATTCATTAATCTTGGGAGGGCTTGGATTTCAGCCCAAGAGGGAATATTTTGAAATTTATTAGTGTTTTTGCAGTGCAGCAGCTGATTTTCAGCAATATTGATGTCATTAAAAATCTTGGTGAGAGACACATTACTCCATTTATTTATTATCCTTTTTTATGTTTTTCTTCATATTAGATAGAAACTTAAGGGGTATTCTAGGCGTGTATCTTGTACATGCATCCATTAAAACTTCCCTACATCCATAAATTACTAACCAGGTGTTATTTAATTTTAAAGGGAGGGGTATTAATATTACTCTGTTAGAGAAGATGTCAACAATTAGTGAATTTTGATTAGAATGTGAATTTGTAAGAATGAGAATATGTGAATTAAAAAAATCATCCCTATCATCAAACTTGATTAAATAACTCTCCATTTATCTATATTTCATTATATTTAGCATTTATCATCCCCATGTAAAATCATCTCTATTAGTGGGAACTTCACTCAAGTTTCACTTGTTAATGTAGCTGAGAAACTCATTATCTTCTAACCTAATTAATTGGAATCTAGTTTTTCCTTAGGACTAAGAACATTGTTGAAATCACCCAATGTTCTTCCATTCCTCCCCAATCACTCTTGTTTCCCCTTAAAAAACCTCAACGAGATACTATCATATCATGGATTGGAGGAGGGAATTTTCCATGCGATGGATGATTTAGTGAAACCTATGGATACACCACATTAATGTGAGTTTGATGGATACATCTGTGTGTTCTTTATTAATAATGATAGAAGGTAATAACATCACTAATATTTGTTGAAAGGTATACAATGTTCTTCATTTTTTGTTTAGTATGTTCTTAGTTTCAATACATTGTAGGTCTCTATTATTGGGTTTCTTATTATTATTTATAAAAATATTAATTACCAATAAATCCTTTTAAACCCATCAACATAAAAACCACTATAAAATAGATTAGTTGAGTAGAATAATTGGAGTTTTTTTGGTCATGGGGATAACCTTGTTGTTATATAATATAACTTCAAAATTATTTTATAGACATTACATAATCAGGAATTTATATATTCACAATCGGGGATTATTCCAATAAGATTAACCCAATACACATTATGATATGTTTTTTGAAAATATGTGGAGCTTAAATTGTTTAGAGGTATTGGGGTTCTCATGTTAAATTATGGTTAAAGGTAGATATTTGGTAAATTTCTATTAGAGAGTCGATGGGGGTATATTCCTTGGATATAGGCATGATATAACGTGTTACTAGGGTTTTAATATGAATCGAAGGAAAATAATTAATAAATATGTTATAATTTTATTTTAAAATTAAAATTCCATATAATAATCATTACCCATTGATGTTGAGATTGAAGAAACTCAAGGATATCTTGTTGGATAATATAGGACTGATCAAGTTTTATAATCATATTTTCAAATATCTTCGGTTGATTCTAAAATATCGAGTTATCTGGAACGCATAGAGATACAAGAATATATTTTGAAAGGATTATAAAAAAATTGATCATAAAAACATCCTTATAGAAAAGAATAATGGTGTAAAAACTCTAATAAAACTAATAATTAATAATCATTCCATCTTACTTTTTCAAGTTGAGCCGAAGAGTGTTGAAGAATATTTAAAACATGGTTATTGGATTATAATGATGAAAGAAGTGGTGATTCACATTTAAGAAAAATGAAACATTGGAATTGGGGTGATATACCCAATACATGAGTATTATAGATATGATATGGGTTTTCAAAAATAAAATCAACAAAAATTTAAGTAAAATGAAATAAATCCCATCTTGTATGCAAGGGGTACACTAAAATTGTGGGTATAGATTTTAATGATATGGTTTATCATATCATAATGCCTCAAATGATGTATTTTTTTATGATATGTGATAAATATAATTATAATGTTTTCCAAATGGTTTATATGAATCATTTTTAAAATTTTAACAAAAATATTTGATTTACATTGATTCAATAAAAAATTTTATACTTAACAGTGATGGTTTATAGGTTTGGAAGCTGAAAAGACATTATATCTTCCAAAATTATTTCCTTGAGTATTATTTTTTAATTTATATAGTAGTTTAAGGAGATTGTAATTCAATAAAATAATATTGGATTCTTTTTTTTTATATTAAGGGAGCATGCTTGAATTCACTCATATAGATTCTTCATGTAAATGAAATCATTTTAATTGAGAACAAAGAGAAAAATTGTGAGAATTGTTTTCCCAACTGATGAAACCCATTAAGATTAAAAGGAATAGTGTGATGATATATTTATTGGGATTTCATGTTATAAAAAAAATATTTTAAATCATTTTCTCATAATAAAAGTATGCACATGGTTATTAAAGAAGTTTAGAATAGAAGAACTGAGAGTCATATACTCTCCTATAGAAATTAGGGACCAAATTTTCTATTAATGATGAAAGAAAGAGTTTGGGTTAAAAGGTTTTAAAAAGGATTTTTATTATCCTAATTTAATTGACAGTATATAGACCACACATCATGTTTACTGTGAATATTTTTTCATGATTCCAAAATAATCCAAAGGATTCACATCCTATGATATAGAAATGAATCTTTTTCTATGAAAAAGGGACTATTTATTATTTCTTAACATATAAAAAATGTAAAACTTTTTATATTTAATGTTATAGTATTGTGGATTGGGAAGGGTATATTAGTGAATGAAATTATACATATAAATGTGCATTATTTATTATAGGAAAGTGTGTTTCATGCCAATATAAGATTTTTTTTTGAAAACTAAGATTATCTAAAGATGAGTACATTTGGTAACTTTAGTCATTGAAGAAAATTATGTAGATGTTTGAATAAATTAAATAAATGGGGTTTGATGCTTCATAAACATTGATGATAGTGTGTGTACAAACAATGTGAAATCATATTTTTATTGAATATAGTACAATATTTGAGGTTGGATGACATTGATATGATATAAAAAATCATTAAAGATAAAATGAAATGTGGTGATCCAATTAGAGGATGTTTTATACAAAGTGAATTTATTCTATATATCCATAAAGCCCATTTATAAGGATCCATTTTTTCACATGAGAGTGTTTCTGGGAGTTTGTTCTCTCCTAAATTCCATGTAAGTTTTTTCCTTATTTTATCCATCATTCATTACTTTTCATTTGTTGAAAAAGTAATAGAATAAAAAATAAATATTTAATAAAATATAGAGACTCTATATTTATTTGTATGGGTAATGATCATGTGGAGAAGATAATTTTTCTATATAGTGCGAGACTTTAGGTGTTTGTGGAAAACCCCTAGAGAAGAGATCTTTTATTGGCATAAATGTAGCCGAAAAATACAAAATTAGACGTTAATGATCCTTTGGAATTATTGAGGATCTCTCAAGAAATGATTTAAAAAGAAAGATCTAGGAGTTGATCTCAGTTGATACATGGTTAATATAATTATGGAATTTAGATAAAAAGGTAAGAGAACTCTCAAAAAACCCATATATTTAATAAAGTGGTGTTTATATAACCATCACATCGAGAAGATTATATGAATCATTTATTGAGAGTATCCATTCATCAGTGTTTATGGTGGGTTTTTGTTGTAGTTATTGTCAACATTTTCATGGATGAGTTATATGATCATTGAATTTTTCTGAATATGAAAACGAATAATGATTTTTTCAGGAAGAGCTAACCATGGTGTGAAGGATTATAGCCTTTCCTCAACAAGAAAAAGTAGGATGAGAAGTTACATGAACATGAGTGAATTACCCTATAACATAATGAGGTTGCACCATGATAATGATTTTGAGAAGTTTCAGGGAGAATAAGACACTGTGTTTAGAATACATTTAATGTTGGTAGAAATTTATATAAGGAGCCAATGAGGTCATGTTAATACCTATTGAACACACCATAAAGGAGAGTCTTATGCTATAATGCGCTTGAATTTATAAATCTAGTACTTATTTGGGTTTAATAAGATAAAGAGACCACACTACTATGAAAATAGACATACAAAAATGATAGTCATATTTGATAAATTATATATAGATTTTACATTCCATTTATTCTGATATGTCCATTACACCATAGTATAGGGTGTTAGGTCATAATGCAAAAAAAATCAATAAATACAAGAAGATATTCTTATAAGAAGGTTGAAAAAACATAAAATAAAATTAAGGATAACCAAAAAAATGTTTATAGAAATTCTCGATAGGACCAAGGACAATAATAATGGTGAACACATATTCCACATTCCATAGTCAATTAAGGTCAGGATGAGACGATTGATCGACTTGTTGATAATACTCTTTCTTTATTATACAAGGAATTCATAAACATTGTACTACATTTTTATTTTATTTTTTAATGGTTTTTCACTATCACTTAGGTCAATAAATCCATGAAAAAAATTACCTCCTTGATAATAAACATTTCATGAAGGCATCCAATCTCAATCTCATAGAATATGAAGGGGTTATTGATAGGTGTTTCACCAGTTAAAAATTTGTAGGTTATTAGGAAAACAAATCATTTGAACACATGAAAATATATAACGATGTGAATCAATATGATGAATTCTTAGATCCTTTAGAGAAATGTCTCTCACACTTGGTTTTCCCCAATCATGAGTTGTAAATACGACTTTTCTTAGGAATTTTTGATCTTCCCATAATCATTGTAAAGTATTGTATTATGAATCAATTTACTAAAGATCATTAATAGGAAGTGTTCTAAGTTTCATATAAACATCATGTGAACCTAATTAAAAACTCGAACCAAATGTTTTGATACCAGAATATTTGTTTTTTCATACCGGTATGTGAGCTACCTATACTTGGCTCAAATATTTTATGGGCTAGAAACCAGTGTTGAGGAAGATTCTTCAAATGATTTGAGGCATTAAATCTAATGTAATGACCCAAGATTTAACCATATATTATCCATAAATAAATATTATGTAAATAGAGTATGTAACATGAAAAACCCAAATTAAAATGATAAAATTTTATATATTTTGAATATTAAATATGAACATTAATACTTAAACATTAAATTATCTGGTGTAAATTGAAGTAACAATATTATAAAATAAATAAATATATAAAGATAATTTTTTATTGATATAGAAGACATATTTATGAAGACCGTGTGATAATAATTTAAATGGATATTGGTTCACTAGGGTTTTCCCCTGACCAATCCCATGCTTAACTCAAGAAATTATGGTTTGATAAATCTATAAGAGATGTTAAAGATCTTGCGGATTTCCACAAGATTCATGCTAGTTAGACTGCCACCCCAAATGAAACAAGTGCTTATATGATACTTATGTCTTACATAGATTTAATAATGGGTTATGCAAGTATAAAATATAACTATTCCAAAATGTAAGAAAATATTAATATAGAAATATCCTGAATTTATATACTCTTCAAAAAGTTATTTATAATAAATTTACTTCATGTTTAAAAAATTATTAATGATAAATTGGATTTTATTTCAAAAAAATAAGTTTATTTTTAATGAATATTAATAAGATATGTTAATACTATATTAATTAGTAATTATAGGAAAATTGTTTTAATTCACCAAAACTCATTTTTCCATAAAAAAATGTTTTCTGTATTTTTGGTCTTTAATTAAAAATAAAATTTAGAAATTTTAGGTTGTGAATTTTTTAAAATCAATTAAATTTTTTTATTTTTCATGTTCATATTTTCTTAAGATGATTTTTATGTGATTTTTCAAAAACTTTTCATTTTTAGGTGAATAATGTAACATACCATTTTACAAATAACACAAGTTTTATGACATTAGTGATACATAAGTATGAATTGGAAATTTATTGTAAAGACCCGTAAATTTCAAGGAAATTTTTTTTTTCTTAATTTTCTTTGGAATTTTACAAGAATGCAGTTTCTGACGGCACCTGATTCTGAGGCCCGGTGTGCTCGGAATCATTTTCCGAAGTTTGGCTCGGGTACGTTCAGTGAACGGACAAGCGGGTTTTTCTAACTTTTGAACCGGTGCCCGGAATCGAATTCTGAGGGCACTGATGAAATCGCAGCGCCGGTATTTGCTTAGAAATGCCTCTTCCGGAGTTGCGTTTGCTCAGGTGTGGTTTTTAATTTTTTTTTTTTGGGCTTAAAGTTTAAAAATAAAATAATTTGTTCGACAACTTTATTTTATTTCACTTAAGCCACTTAAAGCCACTTAAACTGAGTTAAAACGGATAGGGTGCTATCCAAAAATATCCTACCCCCTTGGTAGGATATTTGTGAGGTGGGGCCCGCACGAGCCCCGCCGTTTCTTTCCGCTAAGTAACGCACCCGCGAAAACCCGTCATTATGAAAGTCAACTGACGCGTTTTCTTAAATCCTTAACGCACCATTTAATTGGGCGGTTTATTTTCGTGAATTAAATGGGCGGTTTCTTTTGTTGAATTAATTCAACGAATTGATGGGTCGTTACTTACCCTTTTCGTTTGTTGGCGTAATAATAAAATAAGACCAACAAGTCTTTTTGGAGGATTACTCATTGAGAGGTTTTGTCAGAGTTCTTGAGCCTTCATCCTCCTTCGCGAAGAACGTGAAGAACGTGAAGAACACGGAGAACGATGGCTTCCGACGAAGAACGCCGAACCCGCGGAAGTCGTCGACGCGACGCCGTGTTCCGCGACGCCGACATTCCCTTCCTGCAACGTTCTTCTGCAACGTTCTTCTGCGACGTCTCTTCCTCTGCAACGAAACCTTCGATCAGCTGTTTGAGGTAAGAGACTTCGGGATTCTCTTAAATCTCCCTTGTGTTTTTTTTAACAAAACACGGATCTAATTTTATATAATTAAATTAAATCTGTTGTTTCTTGGTCCGTTGTGTTCGCCGACTCAACGCCGGATTTCGCGACGACGCGACGCCCTTTCGTGACGACGCGACGATCCCCTCCTTACGCGATGAACAAATCCGCGAAGAACGTGCGTACGATGACGACTACGAGGTAGGGGTTGTTGTGAATAATTCCTTTTTCCCGTGACCGTTTCTTTTAAAAGTGAAGAACCGGACAATAAGAACAATTTTAATCCATTAAAATTGTTGATTCATGTGTTGAATATATTTCTCCCGTTGTTTATCTCTAACGCGGAGGGTGTGGGCCAAACGAACACGGCCCGACAACCTTCCGCCGTTCTTCGTTGTTGTGCGGATTTGACGGGCGACGACGGAACGTGCCGCAACGGAAGTTTGACGGTTCCACAGTAAAGAACGAGTCCCGGGAGGAGAAGCGGCGCAGACGGGAACGGAATCGGACCACCGGAGCGACTCCGGTGGCCCGCAGAAGTCGGCGGGGCCAGCGGCCGGAGGCGGCGGCGCCCCGGCGCGCCGCCGGAAGAACCGCCGCGGCTTCGGCCGGAGGCGGCGGCGCCCGCTGACCCGCGGCCGCGCAAGTCCAGCGCGCGCGGGACGCGGCTGAAGCCGCGTCCGGCTGTCCAGGGCGACACCCTGCGGGTGCCGCGGGGTTGTCACGCAGGGGCGGCGGCTCCCCCCCGCGTCGCTCGGGTCGTCCAGGGCGACACCCCGCGGGTGCCGCGGGGGTGTCACGCAGGGGCGGCGGCTTCCCCCCGCGTCGCTCGGCCGCGCGACCGAGCCGGGCCGGGCTGGCCGAGCCAGCCCGATCCGACCGGCCGGGTCAGACCCGGTTCAGCCGACCCAGGGGGGGTCGGGCCGGGTCGGCCCGGGCCCGGACCCCCCGTCTTCGGACCGTTTTGGTCAAATGCCCGTAACTTGAGCTACGGGCCTCCAAACGATACTCCGTCAGCGGCAACGCGATCCTTGGATCGAGACGGTCGTTTCAGTATATCGCACTCAAGGTTTCGGAATACTTTGAGTTCATCCGGGTTGGTTCGTACACGAAACCAACCGGGCCATCAGAGCGGAAACACTCATATCTTGAGCTACGGACGTCCGATTGGCGTGCCGTCGACTTCTTTGAATTCCTCTAAGTGAGACGGATCTTTTGGAATATTCCGACCGAGGTTTGGACGCAGGTGGAGTACGGTCGGCTTGGTTTTGCCTTAAAAACCAACCGGGCCCCTGGAACGAAAAAGCCAATAACTCTCAGACCGGGCGTCCGATTGACGTGCCGTCTGCGACGTTGAGTTCCTGTTGACGATACGGAACTTTCGGATACATCAACTTCGGAATCTGTGTCATTTGATGTATCAGCCTCTCGGCTCGTGGAGCGGACCCTCCCGAACGAGCTTGCTGTGTGCGGGAACCATAGTGCTGGCTGCGACTGCTACTTCGACAGCGACGACCGTGCAGAGATCCTCAGTGGACTGCGGCGACGACCGTGCAGAGATCCTCAGTGAACTGCGACGACGACTGTGTAGAGATCCTCAGTGGACTGCGGCGACTACTGCACTCAGCGATCCTACGTGGATCAGTGCTACAGGTCCTGTGTGGGCCCAATCCTGTGTGGGTCCGATCCTGTGTGGGTCAGCGCTCAGCGGTTCTGTGTGAGCCAGCGCCTACAGGTCCTGTGTGGGCCCGATCCTGTGTGGGTCTTTGCGGGGGTTAGTACCTTTCGATCCCTTGTGGGTCCGACGACTTAGATGGATCAGTGATCATCTTTATCGTCATACAAGAAGTATACTTGTGTGAGCTGAATCATGTTTACTCTCCTTTGTGGATTGTGTTGAGCTATCCTATGTGGATTACTGTTTACTCTCCTTTGTGGATTGTGTTGTGCTATCCTGTGTGGGTATACGTTGCTTTCCTGTGTGGACTGGGTTGTTCTTGGGCTCGGACGTTGGAGCCGAATGGGAATTGATGACTTAGGTATATGTATGGGCATATACCTAAGTCGTGTCAGATGTTACTTCGTGATTGTATCTTTCCTTTGTGGATTATCCTTTGTGGATTTCGGGAGACCTTCGGGGGTCTCGGGGTCCCTGCTGAGTAGCTTATACTCACCCCTGCACGGGCTATGCCCGCACTACGTTGTGTTGGTTGCAAACGACGGACAACGCTGATTGTGGTGGAGGCGTGCGGAGCAGAAGAGTACCTGGAGGTGGACCACTGGGTGGGACGTACTCGGAGCGGTCAGGTGGACCCGAGGAGCAGTGGAGGCTATCTATACCCACCCATCAGGTGGGACTTCCAGAGGACGGCTCGACGCTGCGGCTTTTCTTTTCAGTTGTTGTTTTCCCCTTTCAGTTGTACTTTACAGTTGGTCTTGTATTTCCAGCCCCTTTTACTTTCAGCACAACTTGTACAGTTTTTACTTAGTGTTTACTTTTCCGCTTGCTTACTCTGTGGTGCTTGTTTACTTTTCAAAGGCAATGCCTTCCCCTTTTTTCGGGATTTACACCTTGGTGCTAGTCGTCAGCCCCTGGCCTATGGAAGGCGGGCTTGGGGTAGTCACGGCACGGGCCCCGAGGACGGGTCGTGACAAATTGGTATCAAAGGAGTTCGGTTCTACCGCAGACTCTGATCTTTCTTCTATGTGAAGCAATAGTGTTTAGCACATTGGGTGTGGTTATCAGTCCAGGGAGTCCAGTGTTGGTGTGGCGGCCGACGTATCCGTACACCAGGACCCTGACTTCTGATTTCCAACTTAATGCACAAAAACATTGATTGCATGTGTGTTTCAAGTTTTCTTTGTGATTACTTGTGTCAGCTCACCAGGTATACTGTTCTGATCGTGGCGCACTTGTTTCCTTTTTAAGGATGGCCCCACGACGGCAGTCAGCTAGGGTTCCGAGAGTAGAGCGCGACGACAGCCCGCCGAGCGACAAGGCCTCTGTACAGGGCACGTTGACAGCAGAGGCACCGGCGGTACCTTTACCCGTCGAGCCCCCGATGGTTCCAGCACCGACCGCTGACGATGCACGTCGCCTCGGAGCTCTGCACGAGTTCCAGCGCCAGCGACCACCCAGGTTTCGTGGGGAGACGGACCCCCAGGCAGCCGAGGACTGGCTGGAGGCGGTCGTACGAGTTTTCAGGCTAGTGAGGACACCAGCAGACCTCATGGTGATCCTCGCAGCGAGCCTACTGCACGCAGCAGCAGGACGATGGTGGAGCTTGATGCTCGAGGTACACGATGAGGCGTCTCTTCTCTGGACGGACTTCGAGAGCCTCTTCCGCTCAGAGTTCTTCCCAGCCACCCTCCGTGTGGTGCACATTCAAGAGCTTCTTCAGCTGCGGTAGGGCAGCTTGACGGTCGCCCAGTACGCGGCGAGGTTTACCTACCTTTCTCGCTACTCGACAGACATGGTACGGGACCCCTTCTTTCGGGACCAGACCTTTGAGCAGGGTTTGAGACATGAGATCAGGGCATCACTGATCTCCCTCAGCATCCCGACCCAGGCAGGGGTGCTAGAGCGAGCCCTTCTGATCGAGAGCTTTCTGGCAGAGTCCACAGCGAGACCTACCACAGGGCGGCAGGTAGCGGAGTCTTCGGAAGCAGGTAGCCGACGGATGACTCAGGGTTCCAGGCAGACCAGACCTTCCGGCAGACGACCTCAGGACACTGGCTCAACAGTGCGGGGCACACAGCGCGGAGCCAGTCTTCCGAGAGGTAGGCGGTGCTACTCGTGCGGCGGGCAGGGCCACATGGCTCGTGACTGCCCGACCCGCCGTACTGAGGAGCAGCAGACGGTGGAGGGGCCACCCAGGCAGAGGCAGAGGCTCGACCTTGGCGGTCCGCAGGGAGGAGGCGGACGAGGCAGAGGAGCTGGCCGAGCAGCAGGTGGTGGGCGACGCTATGAGGCTCTGCCACCACCCCCACCAGGAGGCCCGCCCCGACCACAGGGGGCTGGCGGGCAGAGACAGGCACAGCTCCAGGCAGCGGAGGCCTACGACCACGGCGCGCCAGAGATGATTCGAGGTACGATCTGTGTCTATTCCACCCTTGCTGCAGTTCTTATAGACACAGGAGCGAGTCACTCTTTCATAGTCGCTGCCCTTGTTCGGAGCTCGGAGATTCCGACAGAGCCGTTGGCTCGATCCTTATGGCTAGAGACTCCTACGGGAGCAGACTCGACGATTACACACTGGTGCCGGCAGTGTGAGCTTACTCTAGGAGGCGAGAGCTTCGGCTGGGATCTTCTTTTAGCGGCGTCGAGGCCTTATGACGTCATCTTGGGCATGAATTGATTATCTACAGTTCATGCTCAGATTGACTGTTTTAGGCGCAAGGTGCGATGTGTGCGCACCGATGGGAGCAGGTTCACCTTCACCGGCGAGAAGGGAGCCTTCACAGCACAGGATGGACTCACGCAGAGGAGAGGGAAGCCCATCACTCATTAGTTGGCTAGCCTCATCCTTGGAGCAGTTGACGTGCGAAGTCCTAGTTTTCTTGCAGTGGTGGATCAGTATGCGGACGTCTTTCCCGATGACGTTCCAGGGCTACCTCCTCGCAGAGAGGTAGACTTTTATATTGATCTGTACCCCGGGACAGCCCCGATATCCACTCCAGTGTATCGGATGGCCCCTGCTGAGCTTCAAGAGCTACGGGTATAGTTGGAGGACTTGCAGAGCAAGGGGTTCATCCGACCCAGTGTTTCACCCTGGGCTTCGCCGATATTGTTCGCCAAGAAGGCGGACGGGAGCTTGCGACTGTGTGTCGACTATCGTCGCCTGAACCAGGTGACAGTGAGGAACAAGTATCCTCTACTGAGGATTGATGACCTCTTCGATCAGCTCAAGGGAGCACGGTGGTTCTCGAAGATAGTCCTTAGGTCAGGCTATCATCAGCTCAGAGTTCGAGACGAGGACGTGCAGAAGACGGCCTTCAGGTGTCGGTATGGCCACTATGAGTTCTTGGTTATGCCTTTTGGCATAACCAACGCTCCAGCAGTGTTCATGAGCCTCATGAACAGGATCTTCCAGCCATACCTCGATCGATTTGTCATGGTCTTTATCGACGACATTTTGGTGTACTCGACCACCGAGGAGGAGTACGCCTACCACTTGCGGGTTGTACTAGACACACTCCGAGAGCACCAGCTTTATGGAAAACTCTCGAAGTGCTAGTTCTGGTTACGTGAGGTCCACTTCTTGGGGCACGTCATTTCTGAGGCGGGAGTTGCAGTGGATCCCGCGAAGATCGAGGTAGTGCTAGCTTGGGAGCCACCCAAGAGCGTGATGGAGGTGCGGAGTTTCTTGGGTCTAGCCGGATACAATCGGAGATTTGTGCCGGACTTCTCTAGAGTTGTGGTGCCACTCTCAGCGTTGACGAAGAAGGGGAAACCCTTCATGTGGTCAGATAGATGTCAGCAGAGCTTTCAGGAGCTGAGACATAGATTGACCAGCGCACCTATCTTGAGGTTGCCTGAGGAGGGAGATGGATACGTAGTCTACTGCGATGCATCAGGGACCGGACTCGGGTGTGTCCTGATGCAGGAGCGGGCCGTGATTGCCTATGGATCACGTCAGTTGAGGCCGCATGAGCAGAACTACGCTACCCATGACCTGGAGTTAGCAGCAGTGGTCTTCGCTCTGAAGACATGGCGGCACTATCTGATGGGCGAGCGCTTTACAGTCTTTTCTGACCACCAGAGTCTCAGGTACATCTTCTCGCAGAAGGACCTGAACCTGAGACAGCGGCGATGGCTCGAGTTCCTCCAGGACTATGACTTTGAGATAGTCTATACTCCTGGGAAGGGGAACGTGGTAGTCGATGCCCTCAGCAGGAGGACGGGCATCCAGCTACTTGAGGAGGCGACAGAGCAGCTATCCGCTTTGCAGATATCCTTCGAGGATAGGGATGGAGCAGCCTTCCTTCAGTCTCTCACAGTCACTCCTCCACTACTACAGCGGGTCAGAGAGGCACAGCATGAGGATGATGACTGTGAGACGCGGCGTGCACAGATATCCTCGGGACAGGCACCTGATGGCTTCTCCTTTTGATCAGAGCACGACATCCTTTTCAGAGGACGTACACTGGTACCAGTCGCTTTATGAGAGGAGGTGCTGAGAGAGTTTCACACTTCTCCTTTGGCGGTACATCCTGGAGTGGCGAAGATGTACCAGGATCTCAGACGACAGCACTGGTGGCTGGGCATGAAGAAGGCTGTGGCAGAGTTCGTTTCACGGTGCCTCACCTGCCAGTAGGTGAAGGCAGAGCATCAGGTACCAGCAGGCTTGGTACATCCCTTGGAGGTCCCAGAGTGGAAGTGGGACGGGATATCTATGGACTTCGTGACTGGACTTCCACGCACTTCCAGAGGTCACGACTCCATTTGGGTGATTATTGACCGACTCACCAAGTCGGCACACTTCTTACCCATCAGAGAGCAGGGCTCAGTGGAGAGCTTGGGGCGTCTCTACGTTCAGGAGATTGTACGGCTTCACGGTGTGCCATCGACTATCGTCTCCGATCGGGACGCTCGTTTTACTTCCCGGATTTGGAAGGGGTTGCAGGAGGCGTTCGGGACGTGGCTACGTCTGAGCACCGCCTTTCACCCTCAGACGGATGGTCAGACGGAGAGGACCATTCAGACTCTCGAGGACATGTTCCGCGCATGTGTCCTTGACTTTGGTCGCAGCTGGGAGGACCACCTACCCTTGGTGGAGTTCGCGTACAACAACAGCTACCACTCCACCATCGGGATGGCACCATACGAGGTGTTGTACGGCAGGCCTTGCAGATCTCCTTTGTGCTGGACAGACCCTGGGGAGTCAGCACTTGTGGGACCAGAGATGGTCTGGGCCACGACAGAGAAGGTCCAGGTCATCCAGGAGCGGATGAGGACAGCTCAGAGCCGGCAGAAGTCTTATGTTGATAGGAGGCGGAGGCCATTAGAGTTCGAGGATGGCGACCATGTCTTCTTGCGTGTCTCACCTCGACGTGGTTTGCGAAGATTTGGCTGAGGCGGCAAGTTGTCTCCACGCTTCATTGGACCATTCCAGGTCCTCAGCAGGGTTGGTGAGGTGGCTTATCACCTGGCCCTACCACCTCAGTTGCACCGCGTGCACGACGTCTTCCACGTATCTCAGCTGAGGAGGTACGTGCATGACCCGACGCACATCATTGACTATGGGGAGCTAGACGTGGATGATGGGGCGACTTTTGCGGAGGTCCCGGTGGAGATAGAGGATCGACAGAAGCGGTTCCTATGTGGGCGATCGATTCCTCTTGTGCGCATCAGATGGCAGCACGGGAACCTCCAGGAGAGCACTTGGGAGCGGGAGGCTTAGATGCGTGCTCAGTACCCACATTTGTTTCCCTAGTTTTTTATGTATCTTTACGGGGACATAAAGGCCTGAGGTGGGAGTAATGTAAAGACCCGTAAATTTCAAGGAAATTTTTTTTTCTTAATTTTCTTTGGAATTTTACAAGAACGCAGTTTCTGACGGAACCTGATTCCGAGGCCCGGTGTGCCCGGAATCATTTTCCGAAGTTTGGCTCGGGTACGTTCTGTGAACGGACGAGCGAGTTTTTCTAACTTTTGAACCGGTGCCCGGAATCGAATTCTGAGGGCACCGATGAAATCGCAGCGCCGGTATTTGCTTAGAAACGCCTCTTCCGGAGTTGTGTTTGCTCGGGTGTGGTTTTTAATTTTTTTTTTTTGGGGCTTAAAGTTTAAAAATAAAATAATTTGTTCGACAACTTTATTTTATTTCACTTAAGTCACTTAAAGCTACTTAAACTGAGTTAAAACGGATATGGTGCTATCCAGAAATATCATACCCCATTGGTAGGATATTTGTGAGATGAGGCCCGCACGAGCCCCGCCGTTTCTTTCCGCTAAGTAACGCACCCGCGAAAACCCGTCATTATGAAAGTCAACTGACGTGTTTTCTTAAATCCTTAACGCACCATTTAATTGGGTGGTTTATTTTCGTGAATTAAATGGGCGGTTTCTTTCGTTGAATTAATTCAACGAATTGATGGGTCGTTACTTACCCTTTTCGTTTGCTGGCGTAATAATAAAATAAGACCAACAAGTCTTTTTGGAGGATTACTCGTTGAGAGGTTTTGTGAGAGTTCTTGAGACTTCATCCTCCTTCGCAAAGAACGCGAAGAACGTGAAGAACGCGGAGAACGCCGGCCTCCGACGAAGAACGCCGAACCCGCGGAAGTCATCGATGCGACGTCGTGTTCCGCGACGCCGACATTCCCTTCCTGTAACGTTCTTATGCAACGTTCTTCTGCGACGTCTCTTCCTCCGCAACGAAACCTTCGATCAGCTGTTTGAGGTAAGAGACTTCGGGATTCTCTTAAATCTCCCTTGTGTTTTTTTTAACAAAACACGGAATTAATTTTATATAATTAAATTAAATCTGTTGTTTCTTGGTCCGTTGAGTTCGCCGACTCAACGCCGGATTCCGCGACGACGCGACGCCCTTCCGCGACGACGCGACGATCCCCTCCTTCCGCGACGAACAAATCCGCGAAGAACGTGCGTACGACGACGACTACGAGGTAGGGGTTGTTGTGAATAATTCCTTTTTCCCGTGATCGTTTCTTTTAAAAGTGAAGAACCGGACAATAAGAACAATTTTAATCTATTAAAATTGTTGATTCATGTGTGGAATATATTTCTCCCGTTGTTTATCTCTAACGCGGAGGGTGCGAGCCAAACGAACACGGCCCGACAACCTTCCGCCGTTCTTCGTGTTGTGCGGATTTGACGGGCGACGACGGAACGTGCCGCAACGGAAGTTTGATGGTTCCGCAGTGAAGAACGAGTCCCAGGAGGAGCAGCGGCGCAGACGGGAACGGAATCGGACCACCGGAGCGACTCCGGTGGCCCGCGGAAGCCGGCGGCGGCCGGAGGCGGCGGCGCCCACTGACCCGCGGCCGCGCGGGTCCGGCGCGTGCGGGACGCGGCTGAAGCCGCGTTCGGCTGTCCAGGGCGACACCCCGCGGGTGCCGCAGGGTTGTCACGCGGGGGCGGCGGCTCCCCCCCGCGTCGCTCGGGTCGTCCAGGGCGACACCCCGCGGGTGCCGCAGGGGTGTCACGCGGGGGCGCCCCCCCCCCCCCGTCTTCGGACCGTTTCGGTCAAATGCCTGTAACTTGAGCAACGGGCCTCCAAACGATGCGCTGTCAGCAGCAACGCGATCCTTGGATCGAGACGGTCGTTTCGGTATATCGCACTCAAGGTTTCGGAATACTTTGAGTTCGGCCGGGTTGGTTCGTACACGAAACCAACCGGGCCATCGGAGCGGAAACGCTCATATCTTGAGCTACGGACGTCCGATTGGCGTGCCGTCAACTTCGTTGAATTCCTCTAAGTGAGACGGATCATTTGGCATATTTCGCCCGAGGTTTGGACGCAGGTGGAGTACAGTCGGGTCGGTTTTGCCTTAAAAACCAACCGGGCCCCTGGAACGAAAAAGCCAATAACTCTCAGACCGGGCGTCCGATTGACGCGCCGTCTGCGACGTTGAGTTCTTGTTGACGATACGGAACTTTTGGATACATTAACTTCGGACTATGTGTCAGTTGATGTATCAGCCTCTCGGCTCGTGGAGCGGACCCTCCCGAACGAGCTTGCTGTGTGCGAGAACCCTAGTGCTGGCTGCGACTGCTACTTCGACAGCGACGACCGTGCAGAGATCCTCAGTGGACTGCGGCGACGACTGTGCAGAGATCCTCAGTGGACTGCGACGACTACTGCACTCAGCGATCCTACGTGGATCAGTGCTACAGGTCTTGTGTGGGCCCGATCCTGTGTGGGTCTTTGCGAGGGTTAGTACCTTTCGATCCTTTGTGGGTCCGACGACTTAGATGGATCAGTGATCATCTTTATCGTCATACAAGAAGTATACCTGTGTGAGCTAAATCATGTTTACTCTCCTTTGTGGATTGTGTTGAGCTATCCTATGTGGATTACTGTTTACTCTCCTTTGTGGATTGTGTTGTGCTATCCTGTGTGGGTATACGTTGCTTTCCTGTGTGGACTGGGTTGTGCTTGGGCTCGAACGTTAGAGCCGAACGGGAATTGATGACTTAGGTATATGTATGGGCATATACCTAAGCCGTATCAGATGTTACTTCGTGATTGTATCTTTCCTTTGTGGATTATCATTTGTGGATTTCGGGAGACCTTCGGGGGTCTCGGGGTCCCTGCTGAGTAGCTTATACTCACCCCTGCACGGGCTATGCCTGCACTACGTTGTGTTGGTTGCAGACGACGGACAACGCTGATCGTGGTGGAGGCGTGCGGAGCAGGAGAGTACCTGGAGGTGGACCACTGGGCGGGACGTACTCGGAGCGGTCAGGTGGACCCGAGGAGCAGTGGAGGCTATCTGTACCCACCCTTCAGGTGGGACTTCCAGAGGACGGCTCGACGCTGCGGCTTTTCTTTTCAGTTGCTGTTTTCCCCTTTCAGTTGTACTTTACAGTTGGTCTTGTATTTCCGGCCCCTTTTACTTTCAGCACAGCTTATACAAGGTAAATTAAATAGAAAAAAACTAGCAAGTGTGGTGAAAACTAAAATAGTAAAAATAAATAACCTTAGAGTTAAAGGGACTAACAGGTTTAAAACATGTTTCTAATTTGAAGATGGATGTTTAGATTAAAATTATCTTTTATCCAATCAATTATTTATCAGTTTTTAATCCACATTCCATCGGAATGACTTACCATTTTTGAAAAGTGTTGGGATTTTACAAATATTCCACACATTTTAAATTATAATATAAGAACACCACTCCTCACTTCCAATGACACCAAAACCTATTAATTTCATAAAAATATTTTCTAAAATACCCCCCCAGTACTACTATATACCTTATGCAGGCTTTGTAATTTTTAAATTTTCATCCATCAATGGTTTAATCCCCTAGTAAAAGGAAACCATCCAAGGAGTGAGGTATATGTTTTTATCCATTATTTATCATTATTTATTATTTTTGTATTCTAACGGAAATTTATTTTGACCATATAAAAATGATATAAAAAGTATCATTATTGTGATCGTATTGTATATAATTATGGTATAATAATTAACCACCCACCCTTCTCTACAATGAAAAATGAAATTGTGATTTGTTTGCTGTGGAAACTACTCCCTCCATCACGTAACATGTTTTTTTCCTTCACCACCTTAGAATGATGGTCCTAATAATTAATTTTATATATAATACTGATATTTATGAAATATTTTATATTCTTAAATGAAAAAAATTCTATTGAAATTGAAATCATCCATGTGTACCTATACACTTCCACTTTAATGGAAGAATTGATTCCCATATTTCATTTCATCACATCCCATAATGGATTGTTATAGAAATGGGTTTAGAGGAAAAATATTAATTTTATGATATAATTAAGGTTATATTATAAAATATTAGATAACCTATTAATGATTTTGTCAATAAACGATTATTATTAATTCAATCGTTTAAAACAAGCCTACTAAGGGGAAATATTTAATATATATTATATAATAATTTTCAAATCCACTATGTATTCTTATAATTAATTTAAAATTAAAATACATTACAATAGTTAAAAAAATGATATCATTATTCTACTGGTTTAATGTTATTATAATCAAATCATCTCATATTCGTCAATATTCGTGGTATGGTTATATCTTGGTTCATTTGACCAATTACATGAACAATGATAAAACCTTATTTCATGGATGATGATGAAAAACTAATTAAGGGTATAATATTATAAAAATATGTAAATTATTATTTTTCATGTTTCTAGAAGGGATACATCAATATTGATCTCATTAAATATGAAAACCCCCTTTATATGTTGAAAATCACCGAAAAAACTTCATTATCTATTTAATCTACTGGGATAAATACTAAAGTACACATGAAAGTAAATCTTAACTACATAAATCATTATAATTAATTTTTTATTGTAAAATTAAATAATATTTATTTATCGAATTTGGAGAGAAAAAATGCCACCGCACTCCCCAGGAGAAAAATGACTTTACGGTTCCGAGTTTTCGCGGTGCCCCAATCCGGGCGTCGATGTCAGTCCGGCCTCGGCTTCACACTCTGGTGGTACCCTTCATTAGCTCCTCTCTTGTTGCTTTGGTCTTCATATTCTCACTTCTGTCTCCCGCTTGAATCAAATGTTGATCAACCTTCGACCGACGCTGTTGTGCCTCGCTTCTCCCTACCGAATCCGGGTCCAGCGAGCTCTGACACACTTTTTCGTCCTCCGAGTAATTGCGAGCGACGAATCACTTTTGCAGAAACTATGATGCTTCTCTGTCTTCGGATGTGCTTCAGATCTATGAAACCGAGCTATATTTTCGGTTCCAAGCTCTTGGTGGTTGTCCTCAACGATCCTCTACACGAAGGAAAAGGACCTCGATTGGCTCGGGATCCTTCAAGCGGTGGCCCATTTCGATCAATGGAGGTATGCAGTTTTCATTATCTTCATGCCTGGGTTTATGATTTGGTCGCTACCTGCTCGAGTTGTGCTTCGATCTCTGCTGCTTGTGGTTGCTTCCCTCGGTTCATTCAGTCTTAATTTTGTGCCTCATCTCTGGATCGATTCTGAAGATTCTACAACAGTTTCCTCGCATCCCTTCACACTTCGTTTGATGCGTTTTTTTCATTCCTCTCCGTGATGTATCTGGGATCTTCGAAGGGGTTTGAAGAGCTCTTGCTTGACCTCATTCCGGGCACTAGCGGGCGACGGAGTTTTCCATATTGTAGTGGACTGGCATTACTTCTCGACCATCAGATCTGGTTTCAGATCTGGGCAGGACCGAAGTGGATCAGTCTGCGATTTTGCGTTGGAGTTACATGCTCCAGGTGGTGGCTGTTTTTCAAGCAGCATCTTCGATGCTCTTCTACGTGGTGGTGAGGGTTTCTGAGCTGGCCCAGGATCCTTCGAGTGGTGGATTATGAAGGATTGGAGGTAGTGTGTGGATTTTGATTGGGGGTGTCGATTTCTTCATGCTGCCGAGATTACTTGGTTGCTACCTACTCCGGAAGTGCAGTTGGTTCCTCCTGATTGGTGACTTTGCTGCCACTTTGAAGGTTTTGAGATGGGTGTTACTTCGCGTTGCAGACTCTGGATGGACCGTGCTTATGATGATTGGTTTCTTCTGCTTTTTTGATGTGTTTTCTACTACAATGGTTGTGATTTTAGGAGTGATTTGTATTAATTGAAACCAATATTACATTGGTATCAATGGATCTGTTTTCTGTTGAGCTGCTGATTTCTTCATGAGTTCTTGTTTTCCGTGTTGCATTTGGTGCGGCGCAGCTCATTGCAGGTGTCGCTGGGTGGGAGTCCTCGAACAAGGGATATGTGTGTTGACATTCATCATCCAGCCATTGGTCATCATCTTGATGGGCTAATGGGTGACTTGCCATGACTTTTTCTCAGTGTTTGTTTTGTCTGATCTTGCATCACATCAGGTGATATTGCTTGAATCCTTTTCATGCTGTGTCTGGGAGGGTGGCTCTTTTGAGAGAAAGGTGCGCTGGTGCCTTTCATCCAGCTCTCCTCCACACTCCTGTACTGGTTGGAGAGGTGCTCTAACACATTGTACTACCATCACAGTGGAACATCTTGGCAGAGGGGGTGATGCAACCTTTGGACTGATCTCACTATTGCACTGTCTGGTGAGGGGGGCAATGAGGCTTCTACAATAGCTTGTTGGATATTTGTTTCCATTGATCTTATAGCCCCATTTTGACCTTTGTCTTTTTTTTATCCTTAGGAATTTTTCCCTTCTCTGTAATAGGTTCCCTCTTACCTAGTTATAAAAGAGGTTCTTTTGGTTTTTTGTTCAATAAAGAGGGCTTGACCCTCAGCCTTTTAAAAAAAAGTGATGGAATTTTAAAGAAGAATGAATACTGACAGTTCTCTTGAAAAACTAATACAAACTGTCAAATCTATCAATACTCAATGTTGGAAAATAAGAATAAATTAACTAATATACACGTAGATAATGATTATAAATGGAACCTATAAATAGTTTTAGGTTTGAATATGGTTATTAAATATAATATTAAGATATTTTTTTTTCATATGATATTAGTGCACATTTAATAAAGTTGGAATAAAGGTAAGGGTTTCATTGTATCATATTTGAATTACTTGAAGCATGTTTATGTTGTACACCATGTTTTCCTTTCAATGAAATAAATAATTCCCGACTATATTTTTTTTCATGATTATATTATATATAATTATATAATGTGTTTTATTTAGATTTTTACCTCCCATGAGGTCTTGATTCAAAATCTAAAAAGGTTGTAAGGAGGTTTCCATGACTCAAATCATTTACTTGGGTCACAATCACTATTATTTATCAATTATATTTTAATATTGACCTATTATGACCAAGGATTATTTTAATATGTATTTAATACTCATTTTATTGTGAAATCAGGTTTCACAGTAATTTTTTCCCTTAACAATTCTTTTTTCTTAAAATGTATTTTTGTTAAGAACAAATCTCATTTATTTTAATGGATTTTCCTTATATATCTATATTTTTACTTCCCACCAATGTTATCCTATATTTTTTTGAAATGTAATATGGATTATTTAATATTATTATTTTAATTAAATATACCCATTTTCAAAAGGAAAATTTAATACTCATTTTAATGATGTGTTTTTTCAAACAAATATAATTCAAAAGATAAAAGGGGTTTTCCATCCATTTTAAGATGAAATATTTTTTATTAAACTCCAATTTTTTTTAATATAAGTTATATATTTTTATGTCTATTTTATTTTTAACACTTTATAATTTAGTTTTCAAAATTTTTAACCTTCCCTTATCAAAAATGTATTTTTAAATGTAATTTAAACACAAAATGTTATAATAATGTTTAAAAGGTTTTGTAAACACTTTTTTTTTATTTTTTACTTATATTTTCTTAAAAGTTTAACTTTTATGATGGGATGCTTTTATATAAAAAAATAGTTTCATTATGATATGAATCCTTTTTTGAAATTTTATTTTTGTGATTCTATTATATTTTATGTTTATGTTATGTTATTATTTTGGAATGTTTAATAAACTCGTTATTTTTCAATGGGTTTATTAAAATATGTTCCTGAATAATTTTAAGCAGAACACATGATTATGGATAATTATGACTGGGGTCTTATATATTCCTCAAATTCATTGGTTTAAGAATATATATGATGAGATATTCAGGCATGAACACAATGGTATTGTTCATACAGGCGTGGTCATGGTGGGTTTCTCAAATTTTCAGGAATATACATAATGAGTTTGTCTACATAGGCGTGCATATAATGAGTTTCATCACTCGAGTTCTCCTATTATTATGTTTTTTACAAATTTAAAATTTTTATATTAAATTATACAACATTCTCAATAAGAACTTCATTTCTCTAAAATGTCATGTTTTCAAGATTACACCATATTTTTAAAGTATTTTTCACTTTAAAGTAATTTGCATATGTGATATGATTACTAAGATGTGTTTTGAGCCATTCTATATATATAAAATTTCGTAATTATATTTTTATGATATGATATTATTGTAACATGTTTTGTGACAATCCATTATGGTTTTATAATATTTAATTATGATATTTATGTCGCCCTCATGTTCTATTTCAGGTTATGATATGTTTTTACGTCACTAAGAATCATTTCTCAGCCCCTTATTATGTTTCCATTCCCTAGTTTATAAATATGATTATATCATGTGATATTTCAAAAAAATTATCTAAATATGCGTGATTATTGATTAATTTTTGTATGTGTTGAAAAATAATATGTTTATGTAGCTAATATTCAAGCATTAAACATTTACTTCTCTGTGTTTGCAACTTTTTGTGATGTATAATATTTATAAATTAATATTAATTTTCTATTTAAGTCTTTTTTACATGGGATTAGTTATTTGGTATTTATAAGGGTTTAATTATTTCTGGATATTATTTTTGTAACCTTTTGTATTATGGTTATAGAACCTTAGTAAATACCCTAGAGTTGGGTCAATGTATAGATTGATGTAATAAAATATTGGTTATGTATTGATTCGATGGGTTTCCATATAAATAAATCCCTATTTGAAAAATATAATTAGATATATTATTTTAAAAAAATTTAGTAACACGCCAAAATTCTAAAAGAATAATATTTTATTCAATAGCGTGCATGTCAAACCGGGGCAAGTTTAGAAGGGAATATAATATCCCAAGAATTTAAAATATATTTAATATTTTAAATAACATAGATATATTATCTAGATTTAATTACATGAAATTTTGAGTCTATATTTATTTACATGAAAAATTGATTTTATATTGTGTTATACTCAATAATGACTTTCTTCTATGGCTTGCGTTACACACAAGACCGATTTTTACCAAATACTTTTAATATTTTTTTAATGAAAATTAACTCCTAACATTTAAATTGGATGTTATAAATAACATTAAATAAATTATTAAAATAGACATTTATATTCATTGTTTACCAATTTATTATAAATGAAAATTAAAAAAATTTGAATATAAATGAAATGTTTTTATAAAGAAACTATTTTTATACGCCCAAAGGCGTTTTATCCGAATAAATTAAATTAATTAATATTAATTGATGATATTAATTATATTTAAATATTATATTTTAAATATTTTTTTTTTCATTCATCCAATTGATTTTATTAGTATATGATAATAATAAATTTAATTTAAATCATAAAAGCTATATTTTTCTCAAGGTAATTTTTTCGTCATTTAATTGTGAACTTGTTTTAAAAATAATTTTGACACTTTTATCAGTTTTATTTGAGAAAATAAAACTGTCTTTTAAAATTTTAAATTTAAAAATTATCTTAGGGTGATTTTTTGGTATTTTTCGGAGTTATTTAATTTTTGATGAACAGTGAAAAAATATTGAAATTTAATTGAAAACTGAATTTTGATATAAATAAATTTTAATGTAAAATTATATTTTTATTTCATTTTAAAGTCAAAATAGATAATTTATAAATATATTAATCTAATTTGGATTCATTGAATCATTTTTATATTGAATTTATTTATAAAAACTTAGTAACTTTTGGAGATATTAACTTTAAAAACACGCTTTCTCATTCCATCTACGAGATTAATTTTAAATTAAAATTTTCCACTTATATGGTTTAAATTTCAAAAAATGGATTATATATATTTAATAAAATATAAAATATAATTTATAATAATATCAAGTTAATATTTGATGAAAGTTATTTGTGAATAAAGTTAAAATTAATTATAGTGATTAATTGAAAAATGAGTTTACCAAGGGACTTAACATTAAACTTATGGGGCCAAATGACCAAGAAAATACTCGAAAACCTATTGAATTAATCAAAATAAATATATACTGACAATATATTTTTTTAAATAATTTTTTATATTATTTAGAATCTTAAATTAGGATCTATGTAAAAGGGACACAAAAATTATAAGTCAAAACATACTTGAAAAGCAAAGTAATTAACACCAAAATAGTGAAAATAATGAAATATTATTAATAAATTCATGAGAGGATGTTATAGAATGATCATATATGATGTTATAAATATTAAAATATATCATTATAATTTTATAACTTGACTAAAACTATTATAAAGTGTGTTATAGAGCATTCAACCAAAAGGGAGCATAAGGTAATGGACTTCGTCTCAATTTACATTCCACTAAGACTTAATTGTTTTTTATATACTAATTCACTTTTATATGAGGTATATACTATCCCACTAACATTAAATGTCATGATATTAAATTATTATATATATTTTTAGTTTTAAATTTGAATTATTTAGTTTAAGGGTATTTTAATTATAAGTTACCAAGTGGTAAATATTTTCATAACCCATTTTGATTTTATTGGGTTACATTACTTCTTAATTGTCGTTAATATTAAAATATTATGTATGTAATAACTTTTGACTATCTGTTGATATATTTAAAATTATTTTTTGTGGATTTATTTCTAATACACATAATCTATTCCTTGGATGTCTCTAACATTAATGTTATGATCTTTGCAAGGTTTTACTTCACAATTTTATTTTATTCCGGATTGTTTACACATGGATCTCCATTAAAAGAAATTATATGGTCATTATCTAATAAACCATTTAATTTTATTATCATCTGGTTAGTCATGATTATTTTCATGTTATAATATAATTTTCTAAATATTTGTTACTTTAAATGTTTTATAAAATGGTTTTAAGAAAACCCAAATTCATTTCTATCTTTAGTCAGAAATATGTTTTCTTCCAAAACCATTTCTTCTAAAACAAATTTCAAAAATGTTTTAAAATTTTCTAAATGATTTATTATAGTAATTTCAGCCATTTTTATTCTTTGAAAAATGTTTTCAAAGGAATCATTATGTCATTTTTAAAACACTGCTTGTTTGTCTTTTATCGAAAAATTTGAATGGAATCTTTGTTTAAATGTGTATGACATGAAAGAAATTTTCAGCATTCATCACCAATAAAATGCATTCAAGAATATTTTATATGTTTAATGGTTATTTTAAAATTAAATCATTTTCAAAATGTTATCTTGAATTTGAGTTTTTAAAAGTGATTTTCAAATAAAATGATTTTCACAAAAAAAAAAACAAAATGAAAAGGTTATATTCCCCAAGAATGTTTTATATAAATTTATGATATTTATATTCATAAATGAAAATATATTTTTATAATTAACCCAATGGTAATATCTTTTATTGATACTATAATTAATCTTCCACTAGATGGTTTATGATCACTTTTACAAGGAGTGATTTGACATTCACTTCCTTGATTCATTTTTGATTTCATTTATTTTACCTTGAATTATTCCCTTTCATGCGGAAATTCTATTTCCCATAATTTTAAATATTATTTATCATGTATAAATTTATTTCTTGAATCAAATATCATTTTTACAAAAGGTATTTATGTTGAATGTTATCTGATTAACCTGGTAGATATTGGTAAATCTATATCCTTTACTCAATACAGATATTTGATAAGGAACATTATTTTATAATTAAATTGAATATTATATATATGAGGAATGATTTATGTTTCTATGAAATGGGTTGGATATTTAATCCTATTGGTGCATCAGTATATTGATGAGACAAATCAGTTGTCCAAATCAGATGGGTTTTTACTCGGTATGTTTCAAACCATCTTGTGAAATTTTATGATAGTAAAGGTAACATATACATGGGAAACATGTTTTACAATAAATATCCATTTATTTTATTGAGAATTCAGTTATTATTTTTATCCATGATTTTTTTTCTATATCATTATCAATGGATACATTTCATTTTTAGTTTACACATTAAATTTCATGTGTTTTAGTTATTTACCTTTCTATATTGATTATGTCTTAGCTAGATAATAATGTTCCATGTGTGTTCTATTTTACTCCTTTACATATTGATTATTATTTTTAGTTCATGATATATTCCCATGTACATAACCCTTAATCTACATTTGAGCTCGCCCTATTTTTTTCTTTCTCAAGAATCTATGTTTATTACTATGAATGATATGCAGGATTATTCCAGGTAGAATGAAGTTATTTAAATAATTTTTTTCAATTTTTGTTTCAAAATATAATGTAAAATTCATGTATGAAAATATTCTACCATGACTACTAAACTATTTATTACTTTGGGATGCATTTCCTTGTATCTTATGCCAATGTAATGGTAGAAGGTACAAGATCCAGGTTTAATGGGGTTGGGGAGATTCAAATATACATTAGTGAAATAACCCTAAAAATGGAATGTTGGGTATTAACTTAATAATCATCTAGTATAACTACACATTTGTTTTGACACAATTTGGGGATGTGGTTTATTTGATCATATGATCTTTATGAACCACTAGGGAGGATTTACTTCCTAGTTATTATCTGATATTAGGTTGGGGAGTTTAAGATAAACCCAACTAAATTAACCTAGTTCAAACTAACAATTATATAATATGAACTAAATGAACTATAGTACAATATAATAATGTAAAATAACAAGAAAGGTTAAGGGTTAATTCCCTTTTTGATTAGTTTCCCTATATTCTTACTATTTCTTCACTCATGTCAAACCCTTTGGTTTTCGTAATGGATGAAACTAGAATGTACCATGGGTTTGATTGATAATGAAAAGATTAACTAAATGAATAACTATATCAGAATGGGAGTTAGAATGAGAAATGTTATGATTATGGTAAACCAGATATCATGAAATATGATTAATAATGTGAACATAGCTGAAGTTAAAAACACACTAAATAAAAGAATGATGGAGTCTCATGAAACATTAGGTGACAAAAATGATGAAGGAAATAATTTTCAACATTATTTATGTCAATAATGATTAAAAAATAACAAAAGGAATTTCCTTAAGGGTACACGAATATGATTTAATTTTGGAAGAGGGTTTCATCAAGGATAATAATAAGAAAACAATTTAAGAATCTTGTTAGCAAAATGGGAGTAGAAAATGTGTTAAAGGAACCACCAATGTCTTGATGCCTTAATTTTGGAAATCATGGACACTACTCAATTAGGCATCATAAATCCAAGGATGATAAGAAGGATAGGAATGAACAACGAGAACAAAAAAGAGAAGAAGACGTATCTTGTCAAATTAATACTGGTGAGGTGGATTATGATAACTAATATGGGATCGTTATTATAACTGATCTAATTTACCTATATTTCTTTCTATGTGTACCACTGTGATGTTAATTTAATGAATAAAATATCTAGTTTTATGATGGTTCATTTTCAATACTATTTTTTATTAGAATGTAAATCCTATTATGGGTCCTTTAGATGGATTTCATCTGATGGATAAACTATTTAAACATAGACTTCACATCCATTGATTAAGGTTAGATTACACTCAATATAATCACTAATAAAAAACTTATGGGGTAGAAAAATAGTAACTAAACTCTATGGGGAGATCTTAAAGTCACTGTAATAGAATATTATAACAATTAATCTTTTTTATCATTATACATAAATTCACCATTATCACATGTAGGATTATATGTTTCTATAGACCTTGATAGCATCATTCCATGGGTTGATACAGAATACAATTCCCCTCTACCACCATTAGGGCCACGAGACATGAATTTCAGGTGAGAAAGGATTCCTCCATGTAACCTTGAGGATAGGATTAGGTCAAGAATTAGGTTCAATGCCCCAAAACACATGATCCCATCCAACATGCGTGGGAAATAATTCAGGTCTTGGAAGGCCCTATTTGGACACATCAAAATCCCCCCAATGTAGAATTCATGAGACATCCCTCCCCTACTAAACTGTGGATGTTAGGTTTTTGTAGATTGGGAAGCACATGGATAGGTATAATAAGAAGGTGAAGAGATTCATGGTTATCTATTAAAGCTGGAAACATAGGTGAGTAATATGATGGAAAGGGTGTCTAGTGATTAATTGGATATGGATACTCTTAAATTTATCAGGAGGGGTATAAACATGGATTTAAATTAGCCTTCTATGGAATATAATCATTCTTCGTCTAATTAATCACTTGAAAACTAATTTTTTCTGGTACCACCATGTTGATGAACTATGAGGGATAAGAGATGTGTGAGTGTAGTGTAGATATTATAAATATAGGGAATCACATTTCATACATTAAACAAATTTATGAAAATATATCAATGCCGTTATAAACTATGAAGTCATGAAAATTTAAAATAGTTATTAACACCAAACCATGAGAGGTATTTAACATAAATGGTTAGGAAGAAGGCAATATTGGGATTTTGTTTATACAAACCTGATTTATACCTCAATAGAAAATTAAATTTCGAATCATATTAAAAATACCATTATCTAAACTCATTAGTAAGTAATAATTGAAATTTTATAGATGAAATTTATTTGCGAGGGTATAATGTAATGAAAAGATATTTCACTATATATTATACATAATTAAATATTATGATAATATAATATCTTACATGAGAAAACCAAATTAAAAAGAAAAAACCATGATATATTTTAAATATTTTAAATTACCATGAAAACATAGCTGTTAAATTAGTAGGTATAAATTTATGTAACCATATAAGAAAATAAATAAAGAATGTATGAAGAAACGGTGCCTAAAAGTGGATTTCTCCTTTATGGAGACCATTTTTCTGAACTCAAAAGGGAGATAGCTTTATTAGTGTTTTCCCATGACCAATCATATGATGAACTCATGCAATTATGATTTGAGAAATGCTGTATACATGAGATATTCAAGATTGTAAAGATATAAAAAAGATCCATGCTTGTAATATCACCACCCAAAACTAAAAATAGAGGTTATTAGATATTTATGTATTAGAAAGAGGTAATAAGTTGTTATGCATGTTGAAATTAGAATTATACCAAAATGTAATTGTATATTTATATATATATCATTAATTTATATACCAGTTGAAAAGTTATTTATGCTAAATTCAAATTATTATTAAAAGTGTATTCTCTAGAAATTGGGATTTTATTTCAAAAAATTATGTTTATTCTTATTTAAAGATTATAAATTATATTAACACTATATTAATAAGTAATTTATTATAAAAAGAATAGTTAATTTACCAAAAACTAGTTTTCTATAAAAACAGTTTTAACAAAATTTTTTTAATGAAAATGAAAATTTATTAATTTTAGTTTGTAAATTTGAAAAAATTAATATCATTTTGGGATTTACCATGTTCATTTCTTCTTAAGATGAATTTTTGGGTTTTTTTGAAATATTTTATTTATAATAATTGTGAAAAATACCTTTTTACAAATAACATGATTTATAAGTCATTATTAGTATATAAGTATGAATAGAAAATTTATGAAAACATTATATTATAAAAAATATTAATTTTATAAATTAATTTTTAGTTTAATTTTTTTATTTTCAAAATAATGTTTGAATTTTTTGAACGTAATTAAAAAATTTCAAAAAAATGTCTTTAATACACTATACATTAAGTAATTTAAAATGATTTCTCATATTAATTAATCTTTTAGTCAAAAAATATGGAATTAATATTTTGAATAATTAACTAATAATTATATAATAATTTTCATTTTAATTTCTGCAAAAATGGATATATTACATTGGTAAAAAATATGTACCTTGATGGAAACTAAAATGGTAAATGTAAGTAGCCATCGAGGTATATGGCCTAATATTTTTTAAAAATATTTATAATTGGATAGTGGTGGCATGAATCAACATTATATATTCTATAGACCATTATTTATAAATTTGGGAGCCACTTTCCATGAGATTTATTTCTCATTATTGATTTTTTTTAGTTATTTACAAAAATGGAAACAATTTTAACCTACAAATGGGGAACTCCGATCTTCACCTCCACTCAATTAAAAACCCCTTATGTTTAGAAACAACTCTACCCAAAAATCTCCTCCACACTCCTATAATTGTTATTTGGGTTTTGTTCTACTAAAAATACCATCAATTAAATATTTAATCCCCTTCACAAGAAGATAATCCAAGAAGGGAGATATAAGTTCCTAACCAGTATTTCTAATTTATATTTCATTATGTGTTTTATTCTTTATAAAATTTATTTTGAAACACTAAAAATGATAAAATAGGTATCATTATTATATTGAAATGTTATTATATTTATGGTAGCATCATTTCACATTAATAAAAATGAAAATGTGAATCGTGTGTTTTACAGACTACTTCCTCCACGAGGCAATGCGTCTAGTTTTCCATCACCAAAATAATAGTCTTTTCTTAATAGGAAATTTAATGTATAAATATAATATTTATGACATATTTAGATTCTTAAATTATATTTCATATTATTCCTTTTCTTTATTCTATGGATTGTAAAATCTGCATCCACAAGTACATGTGGACTACCGCCCCCAATGAACGATTTATTTATTTTTCACTTCATAACTACCATTCATGGATTTACATGATATTGGGTTTAATGGGTAATTATTGGGTTTATTATATCATTAAGTTTATATTATGTTATATTGTAGGATATATTATATATTTTATCAATAAAAAATAGTCCTAAATTCAATCGTTTAAAAAATGTACTAAGGGGAAAAATCATTAAGTAAACTTATGTAATATATTTCATATCCAATAATTTTCCTTCTACATTATAATTATAATATTTAATAGTAAAAAATACTACATTATATCATTATTCTACTGGTCTAATGACATGATAACTAAATCATCTCATAATCATCAACAATCATGATATGTTTATGCTTGGGTCAGTTTGATCACCTATATAAACAATGCTATAATGTTTTTTCATGAATGAAGATAAAAACGTAAATACTTTTATAAAATTACATAATAATTAAAATAATTATTTTAAGGGATACATCAATATTTATGTCATTAATTAAGAAAACAACCTTTATAGTTTTAAAATCACCAACAAAAATCCTTTGTCGATTTCATCTTCAAGGATAAAGTCTGAAGTACTCATGAAAAGAAATTCAAACATAATAAATCATTATAAGTCAACCATTAGAGTAAAATTAATGAAACATTAATGATATAATTTTTAGAAAAATGAATATGAACACCTATTATGAAAGGGAATCGATCCTGATAGCCCTTCATTTTATGTAGTGGAGGCACCTGGAAGAGGTTCTAGGGTGTTTGAAGAGTTTTGGGGAGAAAAGAAGGATGTCACTAAATTTTTGAAATGTCAATTTTAGTAGCTATGAAATGTGTTGTGGAGGGTTGTTACTGAATTCATGGAGAATCTAGCTATGCCATATAGGTTTCAGTTGGGTCTTCCATTTGATGGGGTGGCTTCATTTTGTAGCTTTGGATTTCCGTGTGTCCTCCATACTGGAAAAGGGGGTTCTATATACCAGATCTACATCATGGTGGGAAGCTATTTTTTATAAATGGTTTGACCGGGGTTGTAATGTGGTATCATCCCATATTGTCATAGCTGAGGTGTCCTGCAATTTATTCAATGTGTAAAATCCTGTGTTTTAGAAGGAGTTTAAAACTATAATGGATTTTATGTTTTTATTTTTTGGATGGGACAAATCATAAAACAGTATTTGGAATGTTATTTTGAGAGTTTTAAAACTTAAATGTTTTTAATTTTGACAAGGGTTAATAAATGTGAGGTTTTTTGAGTTTTCAAATGAGTTTTAGGAGCATCAGGCTCCAAAAACCCATTTCCAGGAAGTGCAGATACGATTGTAAGATTTTTTGAAACTATACACCATCCAAAAAATATCATGATTCCATGAAGTGTGTGTTACACGATTTTTAAAAATGTTCACTTGAGGTCACAAGAATATGAAAAATGTCTACAAAATGAAGTGGAGGTGGGCACATGGTCTATGCATGGTTTTCCAAACCATGAACTTATTCCACATGGTTAGTTTCACTTAACTAGTAGAAATCCTTAGTTAGTGTATGGTTAGACCAAATCATGCATCCAAACCATGTGGGGTATGGATCTTGGGAAATGTGAACTTCTTGGATGACACAATGTTAGCCAAACTTTGTGTATTAACCATGCTCCCCATTAAATGGAAAAAATGAGGATTATACCTTCCGAACATTAATGTGGATTTTCCCCTTTCTCCTCTCATTTTCCTAGGAGGGAACCTGAGTGTGAAACACTCCCCTACCTCTTCCCTTAGAGGTATGTACTCTTTTATTGGTCTGAATAGAATATTGTCGGATGTGTTAGAAGACTGTCGTTAAGGCTGAAACTCATCCTCCTTCCTTTCTTCATTTATCTCACAATCCTTGGTACTATATTTATGTGATCTAATTCACCCTATTTCTGGTAGTTTTTCAAATATTCACATTTCCTTCATTGTGGATCAAATTAAGGCATGATATTGGAAGAGTTGACTATCCTAAGCACATGTATGTGGTCTAGATTCTTTTCTCTAAATAATTACCCATTTATATTTTATTTCTATCATGTCATACATTGGGATTTTAATCCATTGCTTATAAAATAAAAAAATTCTTACATTAAAATCTTAGAGAATGACTATGATGATCCTTAAACCCTTACTATGGGTTGCGGTGAATGAACCCCACCAAAACCACCCCATATGGTGAAATCAATTAAAATGAATTATAAATTATTGGTTTCTTATGATTATAGTGGTCCTCGTTCACTTTAAAAAACCATTTATAGGTTTTTTAATTATAACTTATGGCAGATATGGTTAAAATTAAATTAATTATATGGTATATCAATACTGATCCATTTTTTTAATATTGTTACACCTTGAAATTTTAAAATATCAACATCATATTCGATAGTGTGTATGACATTCAACACCAAGCATAGAACAGAATATGAAATCCCAAGACATTTTGATAAATTTAATATTTTATATAAATTAAATACATTAAATAGATTGAAATTAACATAAAATGATTTTAGATAGAATTACATGCAATAACAAGTATCCTTGAAAGCTTGCGTTACACGCAAGATCATGTTTTAGAAAAATAATAATATTATTAATATTATTTAATATAACAATCATCTTTAAGGAATTGGTGTGGTGGATAATAATAATATTAAAAAAATATGAAGTTATATAATTTACACACATTTATGGGTAATATATTGATTATAAATAAAATAAGAATCATTTTAAAGAAAAATAAATATTTTTTGAAGCATAGTATTTTATCTAAAAAGACAGTTTCATTATGCTTGATGGACATAATTAAAAATTAAAATTTAAAACATTTAGAAAATTAATTTGGAAAAATAAACTTAATTTTTATAATTTTAATATCAGAGTTTATGAAATATTTCTTACAAATTACATTTTTTTGATGAATAGTGAAAAATACTAGATTTTAATTTAACACTATCTATTCATGTGAATAATTTAAAATGTTAAATTATATTTTGAATAGATTATAAATTAAAAATAGTTTAAATATCATTATTTTAATCAAATTTTGGTCGTTGTAATAATTTTTTTATTGAATTTTTATATAAAAACATTGTAAACTTTTAATCATGTTCACTTTAAAACCCCTCTTTCTCTCCACCTATGTGGGATTAATTTTAAATTAAAAGTTTCCATTTCTATAAATTTAATTTGACCATATGGATTATATATTTTTAATCAGAATAATTTATATTATCAAATAAGGTAAACATATTTATTCCATATTGATTAGTGAAAATAGATAAAAATAATTGTCATGATTAAGGTTAAAACAATTTTTTTTCCATTACAAGTGTTTGTATTTAAATTAATATTAAATAAGAATTAAATTTTTATTTAATAAATTTTATTTCATATTTAGAATCATAATATATAAATTATCTAAAAAAATTCATTTTAATTTCATTATTAATGTATAAATTACCAAGGTAAACAATACAATACAAGTTACCTTGGTAAAAAACTAAAAGGGTAAAATTGATCAAAATAATGACTAAATAATAAAAATATATAAATGTATTTATATATATTTTTTGTTGTTTTTATAGACCAAATAAACCCAAAAGTCCATTATAATATAATTATTGAGCCACATTATGTAAGGGATACCTCAAAATAGTGAATACTTAGTAGTATTTTCTAGAATGCCACTTCTCATGAGTTATAAAAGGTCACTCAATATACCCCCTTCTTTATTATTATAAATCCATTTGTCTCATCTAAAATCAGACAAAAGTAAATTCTTATATTATAAAACTTCATCATATAATCCTAATTGTTTTAGAAATGCATTCATGGAAGTTATTAGTTCACTTCTAAGGTGGATACCCTAAAGAGAGTTAATGTTCTTCAATAAGCGTCTTTAATTTATTTCCTTCTAAACCTCCTTCAATTCATTTAAAAATATTACCATATAATAAAATCAGTATCTTACATATACTAAGATGTTTTTATTTTAGGGTTAAGATCTACAACCACACACCCTTAAATTAAATGGACTACAAAATCATCTATCGTGTGTACCACTGACTACTGCCTCACAAACCGATAAAGTTTGTTTTTTCATTTCATGCTCTCAAGGTTGGGTATGATGATGAATATAAAGAATATATATATATATATATATATGTTATTTAAAAAATTAGTACACATAATTATTTATTAAATAATATATATATTAATATCTTCCAATTTTTTGGATACATGATAACATCAGCCGTGCGTACGACGGACTACCACCTCGTGAAGCGATGTGATTCATATTTCACTAATACATTACATGAAATGAGATAACAGAAAATGTTGGTGATTATATGTGAAATAAATGAAAAAATAATTATATTCATGAAATATTTATTGTAATATAAAGATAATAAATCATTTTATTTTCTTATTTTTTTCACTCACGTAACGATGATAACATCATTCATGTATGTGTGGACTACCACATTCACGAAGCAATGGTACTCTCTTTTCATCATCAAACAACACGAATGATATTTATTTGAATTTAATATGGTATTAATGATATTATTATCATTACTTAATTATAATATATTGCTTACCTATTTTCAATAATGATCAGAGAACAATTGAAACGTTACTCATATGTACATACGACCTATCATCTCAATGATCGTAATATACTTAATTTTTCATTACCACCATTCACAATTGGTTCAAAAAGTAAAATTTATGTATATATATGAAAAATATATCATGATTATTATTCTAGAGATGATATAACTATATAATATTCATATGAACATGATCTTTTATTAAAAAAAATTATTGGGAAAACAAGACAATTAAAACCTGAGATAATGAAAATAATGAAAGATTATTAATGAACGGGAAACAGTGTGTTATAAAAGGATCATATATTATATTATAAATATTAATGTGGATATATAATAAGTTAATAATGTTTTTAAAACCAATATATTTGAGGTAAATGCAAGTTCAAAATAAAGGCAGCGTAAGGTAAGATATTTCATCTCAACTTATATTCCATTGATACCTATTTGTTATTATTCCACAATTAACTTTTATGTGGTTTATATACTTCCCATTTGATATGTAAATTGATGAATAATTAATTATTAATGGTATATTAACTTTCAATTATATTTTTTTTCTCCTCTTGGTATTTGAACATAAAGTAACCAAGTAGTTATGAAATTTTATAACTCAATTTCTTTTCATTGGGTTATGTTACTTCATTGTTGATGTTGAAATTATTTGATTATGTGTGTAATGAATCCTGAATATCTATTTTTTTATTTATAATTTTTATGCTGATTTATATTCAACACACATAATTGATTAATTAATTAATTCTTAGTTCATGTTATGATCATTTAAATGGTTTATTTTAGATTCTCGTTCTTATTGAGATGTTTTATTCATGAAGTTACATAAAAGGAAATTACATGATCATTATTTAATAAAACCTTTAATTTTGTTAGCATTTTTGTTATTCATGATATTTTTCAAGTTATAGTACCATTTTTACACTCTTAGGTGTTTAAAATTTTTCATAAATTTTTTTAATAAAATCTGAATTCATTTTTCTTTTAAGTCAAAAAATTTTTTTCTTACAAAACCATGTTTTCTAAAAATGATGATTTTTTTTTATTTAAAATTTTCAATATAATTCATTAAAATTAATTTTTACTAATTTTACCTTTTATCAAAATATTTTTAAAGGAATATTCTTTTCATATTCTGAAAAATCAATTTCCCAACCTTTTTACGGTGAAAATGTAATGTTATTTATTTATATTTACTACATGTAAATAATTTCATGATGTAACTTCTCTTAAAATTTCTTTTTAAATGTTACTATGTCATTTTGGAATATTTTTTTTAAAAAATGATTTTCAAAAAAAATTATTTTCAAAAATATATTTCAAAATGAAAAGGATATTTTCCACAAGAATGTTTTTAAATATATTTTTATAGTATTTCTATTCATGAATGATAACAAACATTTATTATTTATACAATGCGTATATGTTATATTACTATACCATCCTTATTCTTCTTTTGGATGGTTTATGATCATTTTGACTAAGGAAAATATTTACATTCACTTCCTTGATTTTTTAGTCTACCACTTTCCTTTGAAATGTTCAATTTACAATGATTATTGGTAATTATATTTATCCTTAATATCCATATTATTTGTCATGGATATTCTCTTTTCATAAATTTTATACCATTTTATCATATGGTTTTTACATTGAGAGTTATTTATTTATCTGTGTGATTATTTATAAATCAGTATTCTTTACTTGATATGGGTATTTGATGATATGGAACATTGTATATAAATTAGATCCATTATTTAATATATGAGGCATTCTTTTGACCTACACATATGTGTGGGGCCTAGATAATTATATCCTCTCAATGCATCGATTATCTCCTGGGATGAGTCAGTTGTAAAGCCTTAGTTAAATGGGTTTATACCCATCAGTTTAAACTATCTCTTTAATTGATCGTGACAATAAAGGCATCATGATCTTGGGAAACATGGCATACAATAATTTTTCATTGCCTTCATTCGGATTTAGTTTTCATTATAAAAAATATTTCAGTTATGATATTAACTATGGATTCATTTCATTTGTATTTTATTCATTAAATGACATGCGTTTTCAGTTATTTACCTTTTCACATTGGTTCTACCTTACATATTAATGCACTAAAGTAATTTAAATGGACTGTGTGGTCATCTATTTACCTTTCAATATTTATTATACTAATTTATACCTGATTTCTTCCACTTTAATTAACCCTTATATAGAATTTGAGATCACCCTTATTTTTTTTCCATTTATCCAAGATTCAATGATGTAAAAAAAGAACCAAATTAAAGGATATGCTTAAGGGAATAATAATATTATCTAAAAAAGAAAACAAAATCATGAAGTAATCTTTATATACAAATTTAATGTAAGACTCAAGTATTTATCTAGTTTACTAACACTAGTAAACTGATCTTTCCTTAGAGTTATGATTCCTAGTATCTTATGACAATGTAATGGTAAAGGGAACCAACTCTGGGATGCTAGGGTTGGGGTTTCTATAGTAGGTATCAGTGAAATAAAATTATAAATCATGATAAATACATTTAGAAAACATATATTAGGGAATATAACCCTATGATATAATTTTGGGATAACTATAGAAGAACATCCTAATATTTAGGTAAGACAAATATTATATACATTTTCCTTAAAATAAATCCATGTCTGGATATTACAAGTGGACATGGATCTTTCTCAAATGCACCTCGGGGTAATAATTCAAAAAATGGTGTGTCAGTATCAACTCTAGCATTACATGGTACACGACAACATGCCTTAATGTGCACATGGTTTGAAACCCCCTTGGGGATATTCATAGGATACTTCACATTTTATTTAAAAAACATTATGAAGGTTTTAAATAGATAACAATAGTGAATGTATTATCTTAAACCCTATTCCATGTCATGACCAATGTGGAAATGAAATTAAATGAGTATTTATGTACTGGGATTCAAAAAAATTATATTTTAGATTTATTTTTATGAGTAGTATTTTGGTTATAAGAATCCTGAAACATCTATGGATTGTGTTAGAATCATATATGTATTAATTAAATTAAGATTTACAGATACCATCATAGGTGAATGAGTTTGGGACTGATTAGAATCTTAAAGTTTTAAACAACTCCTTTTGGGTTTCATTTGAAGAGACTCTACCGATATTAAGAACATTTTTGAGAAATTTATGGAAAGTATATATTTGGTGAAAAATTTATTTGAGGAATGATTCATTTACATTTTGTAGATATATGTTTAAATGTATTGGTAAAATTTAGAGTTAATATAACCTTTAATTACATTGTAATAATTTTTGAATAAGATTATTAGTCTTTGTAAAAAATTAAAAAGTTAATAAATTGTGTAGAAAAAAGAAGAAAAAATTTATTTAATTTCAAGGATATGCATTATATTTTTTTTGAAACTTTATAGGAATTATATTAATATAGTTTAGTAAAAGTAAAACCTATATGTTGGGTGACAACCCATTGTGTCTAGAAAGGTCAGGAGATAAGAACCCATGACCTAAGGAAGATAAGGGTTCCACACTTACCATTGGCCTATGTGATGTCCTGGTTAATATATCATTGTTTTTAACTAAATAATATAATAAATAAATATTAATGATAAACTATTATAGTTTCCTTGTTTGTTTTAGAGATTAATGTATTATATTGGATAACATATGCTAACCATTCCAGTTTGAGGAATCAGTTTGAGACAAATGGGAAGACCTTCCACTCTTTTATAGATCTTATGATACTTTAAAATTAAATTTCAGTGCTTTAAGCATAAAAAATTCATTTTTTATATTTATTTATTGGAATAAGTGAGGAACCAGAAATTTATCTAAGTATAACCAAAGAATGAAAATATTATTATAAAATTGAAACATATAAAATAAGTATAATTCCATATATTCCATATGGTTGCGGTGTTTCTTGTTGGTGATGCAGACAGCTTGGGTCGTTCCTCTTGGGTCGGTCATAGCCATTTGGTTATCTTTTGTGTGCCATTGGAATGTTATCACTCTGATCTAAGGCTATTTGCCTCTGGCCTTTGGGCATGTAATGGGTTTCCCCTTCCTATTTCAAAAGGGTTCCTTGTTTTCCTTTTTTAATAAATAAGGGCTCAGCCCAATGTTTTTCAAAAAAAAATATATTGACTTTTAACCCATGGTATCCTACTTAGAAACCAAGATATGCGTTATTCAATATGACCTTTTTAGATCCCTTTAACTCTTATTAAATTGATATTTTATTAAACCTTCTTCGATGTGGGATTTTTCCAAAAAATGAATTTTCAAAATTCAAACCTTTGATTTCCAAGATAATGTTTAAAATTTAAGGACACAATTCATTTATGGCGAGGAGAATGTAACAACCCAAAATTTTAAAATATTAACATCATAATTGATAACATGTATGACACGCAACACCAAAAATAGAAAAGAAAATAAAAACCTGATACATTACTATATATTTTATATTTTAAATAAATTAAATACTATATAAATCTTTCAATGCATGTAACAATTATTTTACCTAGCATTATATGCAACAATATGTTTCTCCTAAATCTTGTTTTACACACAAGACTGAGTTTTACTAAACAAAAATGTATGTTTAACATAATTATTTAATATGAAAAGTATCAAATAACCATTAGAATGGCGATAAGTAGTAGTATTAAATAACTTATAAAAATATATATTTTACACAAATTTATTGTATATATATTTATTATAAAAAATAAGAATCATTTAAAAGGAAAAGAATTGTTTTTTGAAAATTAGTATTTTTTCGAAAGACTTTTTAATTGTGTTTTCCACACATAATCTAAAATGAAATTTTACCAATTTTAGAAAATTAATTTGGAGAAATAAAATTTATTTTTTAAATAATAATATCAAAGTCATCCAAAGTATAATTTTTTGGTTTTTTATGAGAAGTTTTATTTTTTAATAAAATTTAAAAATGACTTGATTTAAAAAAACAACTTCTTTTTCGTCTAAATAATATATAATGTTAAATTATATTTTGAATCAGTTTTAAAGTAAAAATAGCTAAAATATACTTATATTAACCCAATATAGGTCATTGGAATCATTTTTATATTGAATATTGATTGAAAAACATTGTAATCTTTTGAACATTTTCAATTTAAAAACCAACATTCTCACCACGTCTGTAGGATTAATTTTAGATTAAATTGTGAAACATATTTGAATTTAGGTTGACCAAAGGGATTCATAATTTTGAATTATAATAATTTATATTTTCTAATATGTTTAACTTAATTTTTTTCATAATTATTAGTAAAAATATTTGAAATAAATTACTATGATTAAGGTTAAAACAAGGGTTTTCCCATTACACACGTTTGTATTAAAATTATTTATAAACACACTTTAGATTTTTATTTAATAAATTAAATTTAATATTTATAATAATTAATTATAAATTATCTAATATTTTTTTATTATAGTCTTAAAGGTTATATTATTTCGGTAAATAAAGAGATACATGTTACATTGGTAAAATACTAAAAGGGTAAAATTGAGTAAACATAAAGACTAAGGAATGAAATTATAAATATGTATTTATTTTGTATGGTGTAGGTATTTATCAAAAAATAAACCATACCCACCATTATTATCCAATTTTTGAGTCACATTAGGTAAGGGATACATCCCGACATTGTATATGTTTGAGTATTTAAAAGAATTTAACTTTTCCTCAATTATAAGATGACAATCACTTCTTCACATCTATAAATCCATTTAGATCATACAAAACCTGAAAAAATTACTTAAAAAATTCCATAATATCATCGTGAATATATTATTTTGGGCATAATTCCATCTTACGAAGGAATTTGTGAAAACATACGGAGGGTACCTAAAGGAGAGGTAATATTCTTCAACAAGCCTCTTCATTTACTTCCTTCTCCACCTTCTTCAGTTCCATTAAAAAACTATGATAAAATATCAGTATATTAAATATACTGATATTTTTTTATATTAATTGTATTACTATAACCATACAGACATCAATAAAATGGGTTAAAAAATCATCATTGTTTGTATGGTAGACTACCGCCTCACGAACCGATGTCGTTCGTTTTTATATTTCAATATCTCAAGGTTGGATATAATGATTGATATAAATTATATATATGATAAAAATAAAATTAATATACCCATGGATTAAATATTTCAAATATATATTATTATTTTCCTTTCCTTATGATACATGATAACGTTTCTCGTGTGTATGGTGAACTACAGCCTCACAAAGCGATGTGGTTCATCTTTCACTAATGATTTATATGAAAGGTGATATGGAATAATGTTAATGATTATATGTTACATAAATTAGATAATTATGATATTAATTATATATTTATTATTCTATAAATATTATATATCATTTTATATTCTTACTTTTTCACTCAAAGAATGATGATAACATCGTTCATGTATGAGTGGACTACCGACTTTACGAAACGATGTGACTCTATTTTCATAAAAAACCACACAAATGATATATATAATTATATATTATGATTTTAATTATATTATTATTATTATGTAAAGATAAAATATTACTTACCGATTTCCCTAATTATTGGTGAATAAAGGAAATGTTACTCATGCGTATGTACAACCTACCATCTCCATGACCATAACACAATTTATTTTTCATAAACATAATTTATGATTGGTTTTAAAAGATAAAAATATGTATGTATATAATAATAATTTAATGATAATTATTCGTGATATTATATAACATTATAATATGTTTAAGAATGAAAACCTTAATAAAAAAACATTCATGAGAAAACAAGACAATTAACACCCGAGGCAATGAAAATAACAAATTCTTATTAATGAACATGTAATAAGGTTTTATAAAAGGATAATATATGATATAATTAATGTTAATAGGGTTATTGAATAAGTTAATAACATGTTTAAAACCACTATAGAAGAGGTTAAATCACATTCAACAAAAAAGGAGCGTACATTAATGTAATTCATCGACATTTTATTTCATTGAGATTTATCTTTTATCATGAAACTATCCACATTTATGTGGTGTATATACTACCAATTTTAAATGTAATATAATAAATAATTTATTCTTCATTGTATATTATGTTTTAATTTGAATATTTTCACCCAATGGGTTTTGAATGTAAAGTTATTAAGTGATAAATAAATATCGTTACTAAATTTCATTTCATTGGGTTATATTATTTCTTCATTGACATTGATATTCTATGATTATATATATAATTACCCTTGAAAATATTTTATTATATTTTAAATTTTTTATATTGATTTAAATTTGATACACATAATTGTTTCATTTATTAATTCTCACTTCAATGTTATGATCATTTTAAGAGTTTATTTCACAATCTCATTCATGTTGAGATTATTTATTATTGAATTTCCTTGAAAAGAAATTTTCATGATCATTGTTTAATAAAAACTTTAATTTTCTTCCTATCTAGTTATTCTTTATCTTCTTCAAGTGATAATATCATTTTCACATTCTTCAGTACATAAAATTATTGAGAAAATGTTTGGATAAAATCTCACATCAATTATCTATTCGGCTAGAAATTCATTTTCATACAAAAATATGTTTTATAAAAAAGTCAAAAATATTTTATTTAAAATTTTCCAAATGACTTATGAAAATATATTTTTACCCATTTTTTGTTTTTAAAAAATATTTATAAAGGAATATTATTTCCTCTTTCCAAATAAGGCACTTTTATAATCATTTAAATGTGAAAAAGAAATGTTATTTTTACTTGTAAAAACATGTATGGAATTACCTGCCATCATTTATTTAAAAATTACTTTTTAATTTTCTGATATTACTTTTTAAGAAATGGTTTTGATAATTGATTTTCAAAGAGAAACATTTTTAAATTTTTTTCAAAATTAGAATTCTATTTTCCTCAAGAATGTTTTTGAAGATATTTTTATAGGGTTTCTTTTCATAAATGAAAAAACACTCCATTCTCACTCAAATTGTATATTTATACCATCATTATTTTTACTATAAATGGTTTATAAACATTTGGAAAATGGAATTAATTACATTAAATTACTTGATTATTTTTTATAGTTAATAATATTCACTTGAAATGTTCACTTTCCTGGGATCATTAGGAATTACATTTCTCTTTAATATATATATTATTTATCATGGCTATTATTATTGATCAAATAAAATACCATTTAATTATATGATGTTTACATTTATTGTTAATTATTTATCTATAGAAATATTGATAAATTAATATTGTTTAATCAATATGGATATTTGATGGTATGCCACATTTTATATGAATTAAATTGATTATTCATTAGATAAGGAGTGATACGAAATTATAGACATGGGGGGGACCTGGTTAATAATAGCCCCTTGATGCATTAGTAGTCTCATGGGATGAATCTGTTGGCTAACTATAGTTAAATTGTTTTTTACCCAACAGTTTTAAACTATCTTGAGAAACAATGTTGGCGGTAAATGTATTATGTTCTTGGGAAAATTGATGAATAATAATTAAGTATCAGCTACATTTAGATTTATTTTTCTTAAACCATGGGATTTTCTATAAGATATTATTTATGGATGCATTTAATTCTCGGTTTTCTCATTAAATGGAATGTGTTTTCAATTATTTACCTTTCCATATTCTTTCCTCCTTATCAATTCATACAGTTAGGTTATTTAAATGTAATGTATATTTATTTATTTAACATTATATATTGATTATGCTCATTTATTAATGATTTTTTCCACTATATCTAACAATTAATGGGAATTTTAGATCACCCCTATTTTTTCCATTCCATAGGATTCCATGAAGTGTACTAAGAATTATATGTAAGGATATTCTAGAGTTAATAATGATATTTTTGAAAGAAGAAATAAAATGATGTTTTAGTTTATGAATTCTAATGTAATTTAAGACTAAAGAATATATCTAGTTTTACAAGACTACTAAACTGATCGATCCTTTATTATGTGATTCCTTGTATCTTATGCCAATCTAATAGTATACGGTATTGGTTCTAGGATACTGGTGTTGAGGTCTCTACAATTGGTATCAGAGAAAGATTAATAAAAACACGGGGAACTATATTTAGGATGGCATATATTATGGAAAATAACCCTATTATAGAGTTTGATGATTAGTATATAAGAACATCCTAAAGTTTTGGTAAGAAATATATTATATAGTTTGTACTTGAAATACTTCCCTCTTTGGACACTACATTTAGACGTGGTTCTATCACAAATGTATATTGGGGTAATAAATTTGAAAATGTGCCGTTGTTATTGAATTTAGCATTACATGATTGACAATAATGGGACTTACTGTGCATATGATTTGATATACCTAGGGTATATTCTTTGGATAATTCACATATTTCTACAAACCGTTATGAATAATTTGAATAGAAAATAGAAATTAATGACATATGTTAATCCCTGAATTAGGAAGGGTCTTTGTAGAAATACAATAGAATAAGTATTTATACATTAAGATTAAAAAAACTAATTTTAGAATTACTTTTATCATTAGTATTTGGTTATAAGAATCATGAAACAACTTTGTATTTTGTTAAAATCATATATTTCATCTTTGAATTAAGAGTTATGGATACAATTATAAGTTAATGAGATTAAGAATGATCATATGTTCAAAGTCCTAAAAACCACTTTTTTGGATTTCTGTGATGAGATTCGACCAAGATTGAAGAAATTTTGGAGAAATTTAGGGAATGTATATGTTTTAGTGAAATAATTATTTGAGAAATAATTCCTTTATATTTTATAATCATAATTATAAAGGTATTGATAACATTTTGGGTTAATATGATCATTAATTACATTGTAATAATAATAAAATAAGATTATTAGGATTTGTAAAAAAATTAATAAATAAATAAATTATATTGATTATATAATTAAAATGGTTATTTTATCTCAATGATGTCCATCATTTTTTCAGAACTTTATATGAATTATATTAATATAATTTAGAAAAAGGAAAATCTATATGTTGAGTGACAACCAATCGTATCGGAAAAGGCCATGATACATAAACCAAATACTGAAGGATGATTTGGGTTTTATTCTTACCACTAGACTATATGTTGTCCAAGTTAATATGTCATTGTTTTTACATAAAAAATCTAACAAATAAATATTAAGGATAAACAATTAGTGTTACTTTTGAGGTTTAGATACTAATTTATTATATTAGATAAATAATGATTAACATATTTGTTTTCAAAAATAGTTAGAGACAGATATACATAATGTTAACTCTTTTATTAATCTTATGATTTTTTGAAATTAAAATATAGTTATTTAGGCCTAGGAAATTCATTTTTGTATATTTATTTCTTGGAAAAACATATTAATTGGAAATTTATCACTATACAACCAAAGGATGAAATAATGCATATGAAATATAAATGTATCAAGAAATTGTACTTCCATATATTTTTATATAGTAATATAATTCCTCAAATTTAGGGAAAAATATTTTGATATAAAATTTTATCCTATCACATTACATTCGATGAGTCAAATTATCTTTTAAATCATCACATATTTATGGATTTGAGGCCCTTAACATTCCATTGACCATTAATTTTCTTATGATTAATGACCACTTCCACTCTCTATAAATATTTAATCTTTTTCTCCATTTAAACATCTTCACTTTTCACCAATTTCCTCCTACATAGAAACCTAGATTTGTGTCATTCCATACGACCTTTTTATGTCCCATTATATATTATTAAAATGATATTTTATTAACCCTTATTTGATGTGGGGATTTTCCAATAAACTATTTTAAACATATAGAACCCTTTATTTCAAAGCGCGAGTAAATTTTTTAAGGATTCAATGTTTTTATGATGGGGATAATATAACACCTTGAAATTTTAAAGTATGGATATTGTATTCAATATTGTTTATATAAGAGAACAACAAGTATAAAAAGTAATATAACATTTTGATACTTTATGAAATAATTTCTAGTTTAAATAAATTAAATAAATTTTAAATCTTACAATGTATTCTAAACAAATTTTATCTCGTGTTACATACAACAAAAATTTTATTCTAATGATTACATTACACGCATGATCTAGTTTTACCAAATAACAATATGTTATTAACCTTATTATTTAAGATGAAAATTAACATGTAGACGTCTGAATGGTGGGTAATAATCGTATTATCCAACTTATAAAAATATATATTTTACAAAAATTTATTGGTTATCTATTTATTATAATTAAATAATTATAATTTAATAGAAAATTAAGTTTTTCTTGAAAAATAGTATTTTTTTTCCAAAAACTACAGTTTAATCTTTCTTGACACACATAATTTAAAATTAATTTTTAAAAAATTTAGAATGTAAATTTGATAAAATAATAATATTTTTTGAAATTATAATACCACAATTATCATAAGGTGATGTTTTTTGGATTTTTTGGAGATGTCTCGTTTTTTGATGAATAGTGAAAATACAAGATTTTAATTGATAAATGCCTTTTCATAAAAATAATTTATAATATTAAATTTTATTTTTAATTTTTTTAAAATAAAATATTTATATTTAAATAATAATTCAATTTAGGACATTGGAACCATTTTTTTATTTATTATTGATATTAAATCATTATCAACTGTTGAACATTATCTCATTAAAAAGAAAATTTATCTCCACGTCTATGTCATTAATTTTAAATTAAATTATGCAATTTATATGGATTTAATTTGAAGGCTAGTTTTCCTGATATTTAATGATAGTAATTTATATAATATAAAAAGATAAGCATAGTTTTTTACAATTATTATTAGTGAAAATAGTTAAAAATAATTATTGTGATTATGGTTATAATAGAGATTTTCACATTACATACGTTTGTAATAAATTTAATTTTACACACACATTGGATTTTTATTTAATGAATTTGAATTAATATTTATAATCTTTAGTGAAAATATTTCCAATGAAACTCATTTTTATTTTATTCTTTATGGATAAATTACCTAGGAAAATAAAAAGAAACATGTTAACTTGGTATAAAACTAAAAGTGTAAATTTAAGTAATATTAAATAAAAAGGAATAAAATTATGAAAATGTATTTATTTTGTCTATTTGGGGTTCTTTTAGACCAATAAACCCTTACCTATATTATTATATAATTTTTGAGCCACACAAGGCATGAGAGACTTCCCAATAGTGATTACTTTTTGAGTATTTGCAAGAATGCCACATCTCCTCAATTATATAAGGCCACCCACTCTCCCCCATTATTAACACATATAATGATATTATTGTCATAAAAAACCTTCCCAAATTATATCATTACTTCCCTAATATCATCCTATAAGCCTTAGGGTTGAAGAAAAGCCAACCTAGTAAGGATTTAATGCACACTAAGGAGGGTACCCAAATGAGAGGTAATGTTCTTCTACAAGAATCTACATTTTATTTCCTTCACCACCTCCTTAATTTATTTTCAAAACATGATGATATAAATACCTAATTATATTTAATATAATAATATTTTTTTGTTATGTTTATGAACTAAAATCATACTCACTTCAACCAAATGGGTTTTGAAATCATCATTTATGCGTATGACAAACTACCACCTCATGAATTAATATCGTAATTTTTTCCATTTAAACCACTCATGGTTGGGTATGATGATGGATATATATATATATATATATATTATATTTATAACATTATTATACCTATTCATACATTATATCATACAAATATACATTTTATTGTCATAAAATCTTTAGGAGACAATATAATGCTGCTTATGTGTACGACTGACTACCACCTCGCAAAGCGATGTGATTGGTCTTTCACTAACACTTTACATGGAAGGTGAAAAGGAATAATTTTAATGATTATATGTGGTATAGATGAAACAATTGTTATATTAATGAAATATATATTATTCTAGTAATATAATATATAATTTTCTTTTCTTACTTTTTTACTCATGTAATGACGATAACATCCTTCGTGTACATGTGGACTACCACATTTACAAAGCGATGTGGTCGTATTTTCATAACTAAACCAAATTGATGATATATATTATTATATAATATAATATTAATTATTTTATGATCATTACTTAATGAAAATATATTACTTTCTTATTTTTAATAATAATTGATGAAAATTTGACATGTTACTCATTCGTATGTACAACCTACCATATCAATGATTGTTACATACTTAATTTTTCATAACCATAATTCATAAATAGTTATAAAGGTAATATTGGTGAATATATATGATAATTATTTTATTATTTTTATTCTAAAGATGACAGAACTGTATAATATGTTCAATAATTGGAACTTTAATAGAAAACACGCATGAGAAAAGAGAAAAATTAACACACAAGTAAATGAATATAATGATATATTATTAATGAATGGGTAATAAGGTTTAATAAAAGGATAATATATGATATTATAAATATTAATGTTGATTTTAATGGGTTTTCTAGTTCTATGGTTGGTTGATGGGGTCACAGATGTCTCCATGTGTTTGGGATCTAGTTTTCATTGAATTAGGACAACAGAGCTGCTTCTTAAAGGTACTACTAGGTGAGAGGCCTCAAAATAGGGATCAATATGATGAAACCGATCATCTTGCCATTTTTCCTTATTAGACAGGTTTGTTCATTGTTTTGAAATTTTATAGTGATACTAGTCTTGAGTTGTGTTGCATCAAGATGACAAGCTATGATTTATTTACATGCATTTTTGGGTGGGAAGATCAAAAGAGAGATAGATGTGATGGTATCTATCGTCTAGTACATCCTCCACATTTTATGTGCATGGGCGAGGTGATGTACCTTATTATTTTATAATAATGTGTAACTTCTTAGCAGGTGATATATAATCGCTTTAACCAATTTCATTGTTGTATTCTATTTTAGGGGGGATGAAAATTTTTCCCTTGCTTATCTTGAAATTTTCTTTCCTTTATTCACTTAGAACCATTTTTATCCCTTTTGGATAGGTTTTACGATGAATTTATTTCCAATTTTTTATAAGGGGTTTCCTCTTTTCCCATTCTTTAAAAGATTTTTTTATTTATTTCAACAAAGGGGGATTTTCCCTCATCTTGTTTAAAAAAATTATTGACTGTCTATTAATTTATTTAAAATTGTTTCATATGGATTATATTCAATACACACAATCAACTAATTTATTAATTATTACTTCAAAGTTATTATCATTTTATGTGTTTATTTAAAAATCACATTCTAATCAATAATTTTTATTCTTGAATTTCCATAAAAATAAATTATATGATCATTTTTAATAAGTACTTTAATTTTATTTTCATCGATTTATTCAGGTTATTTTTCAAGTGATATTAACATTTTTATAGTCATCTATACATAAAATTATTGACAAAATATTTTTATAAAACCCCACTTCATATCTCTCTTCATTCCAAAATAAATATTCTTACAAAACCATGTTTTCTTAAAATGTTTCAATTTTTTTTCCATAAAATTTTCAACATTATTTATTAATACATTTTTACCCATTTTTTCTTCTTAAAAAAATGTTTTCATAGGAATATTTTGGTTACTTTCTAAACAAGGAACATTCATAAAATTTTTTGGAGAAAAATAATTTTTATTTTTTACTATTATAGCAAGTATAGAATTACCCACCATCATTTCTTTGAAACATACTTTGAATTTTTATGAAGTTATTTCTAAAGAAATTGTTTTAAAATTTATTTTCAAACAAAATAATTTTCAGTTTTTTAAATATGAAAAGGATATTTTCCTCAAGAATGTTTTAAAGATATGTTTGTGGTATTTATATTCATCATTTATAACAACCCTATATTATTAATATAATGTGTATATGTTTTATTGATAATATATTTATTCTTCTTGTGAATGGTTTATGACCATTTTGACTAAGAATGTATTCACATTCTCTTCCTTGATTCATTTTTGTAGTCAATAAATTTAACTTTAAAGATTAATTTTCCTATGATAATTGGATATTAAATTTCCCCTGAATATCCATATTATTTATCATGAATATTATTATCACTTATATTTTATACCATTTCATCATATGATTTTTACATTGAATGTTATTTTCTTATCAATTTAATTCAAATACAATGTACATTATCATGAAGTATCTATGTTGAATATTATTTTTTTATCTCAAGAATTATTAATAAATCTATATTAATTAATAAATATGGATATTTCATTATAATGTAGACTTTATATGCATTAAATCGATTATTTGATATATGTGGAATGATTTGGAACCATAGACATGGGTGGGGTGTGGTTAATAATAGATCCTCAATGCATCAATAGTCTCATTGGACAAATTAGTTGACTATACAAAGTTAAATTGGTTTCCACTAATCAGTTTTAAAGTATCCTGGGAATAGATCTTGATGGTAAAGGTATCATGTTCAATGGAAACATGATGTCTAATAATTAATCATTTCCTTCATTAATATTCAGTTTTCATTTTCCATGATATTTTCATTATGATATTATATATGAATGCATTTAATTATCGGTTTATTGATTAAATGTAATGTGTTTTTAGTTATTTACCATTAAATATTGATTAATTATTATTTATTCATACAATAAAGTTATTCCATTGTAATTTGTATTCAGTTATTTAATTTTCTATATTTATTGTGCTCATTTATTCATGACTGTTTCCATTATATTTAAACTTTTCCGAGCATCTGAGATTTCCTTTTATATTTTCATTCTGCATGATTCCTTGAAGTGTACGAAGAATGATATTAAAGGGAATGATCGAGGGAATAATGATATTCATAAAAGAAGAAAAATTTAATGTTGTAATTTATTTATTCAAATTTAATGTATGACTCAAGTATAAATTTAGTTTACCAAGACTAAAAAATTGATCAGTCATTTGGTATGAAATTACTTGAATATTATGACAATGTAATGGTAGAAGGACTAGATTTAGGATTCTAGGGTGTAGGTCGCTGAAAAAAACCACATTTTATGTGTGATTTCATAAAATTAAAAGTAACTATTAAATTAGTGATGATTGTTCGTTCTATGGAATGGGTGCTTCCCATAACCTCCTTGTTTATAAATGAACTGTATCCCTTATCCATTTTTTATATTATTACATAACCGTGATCATATAACCTTTTAATCATCAATATTAAATAGTAATGGTGTTATGTTGATAATTAAGGTATAGTTCACCATGAACAATGTCGGGTTTGTCTTTATGGAATTCCTTGGTTAAGGGACCAAAAGGAAAGTGAGACTACCTTTTATTGGATTACTATAAAGGGACCTAATTTAGGTATGTATACATGATGATATATACCCCCTTGGTTGAGGATGTTGGTCATTGTGTTTCATATCACTAGGGTTGATGTACATGATATTCTGCACCCCCTCAATTAAGAGACTCAGTATGAACCTTATCATTATTAATTATGATAATAAGTATGGTATCCTATAATAATTTTTGGAATATACATGAAAAAAATAATAACTATGTTACTCAAGATGGTGTCATATATTATCCATGATACTCGAGAATAAAATCCCTTATTATTCTATGATACTCTAATGGCTACACATGGACGCCAGAGTTACACCCTTAGTCCATGCTGGAAATTTGTGTATATATATAAGGATATGTATGTTACTATTTATATAGTGAATATAAATATACACACACATATATACATATATACATGAAGCTCTATTAGGAGATATTTCAACATAGGTCGAAGCAGTTATGGTCGGACTGCTATCCTTTGAGGATCCGAGATAAGTTGATTACATTTATTTACTCCCTGGTTATTTATTATACATGTACACTAATTTATTTTATATTAATGGATTGGATTTCATTATATAACCATGGTGGTGGCCAAAGGAGTATACCTCACACCCTTTTTTGGCCACCGATAGGTACCCAAATAGATTATCTCCTAATAGTAGGTTGGGACCATGAATTAAGTTCTGTGTTGTTATTCTTGTATGTGAGATCTTTGGAGAAAACGATTGAGACAATGATTATGATTCTTAAGTGGATAACCTATAGAGATTTATTTTTTATTATTTATTCATATTGTATGTGTATAAACTATTTTATGTATAATTTTTTCACATTTTAACATATCCATGCATGGTTATTTATTCATTTATTATTGATCAACATTTTTTATCACTATATTTTGAGGATGTTGTATATATTTATTACTACTATATTTTACTACGTATCCATAGGATATAGTCTCCCCATTGTACCACCTTTAGAACCTCAATGCTTGTTGGAAACTTCTATCATATAGAAGGGAAAACATGAGGATGTGTGATTTATTGATTTGATGAATCATTTTTAGTTTCTCCCAAGGTTGGGATGTCACACTATGGGGCTATGCTAGGGCCCATAAAATTTTTTCCTCCTATAAATACCCTGAAACTATAAATATTTTATTTTCTCCCACTTATTTCTCTTGAAAATTAGGTTTCCCTATGTGGGTTTTTAAGTCTTTGAATTCCCTTTGAACTAGAATCCATCACTAAATTCTTGTGATCAAACCATTGTGATCCATGGAAAGATCTACCTCCTTTTCTAGTGGATTATCTTCTTTCAATATTTTTCCTCCCATTCATCATTCCATGATTTTGTGTTTTATATTTTTCATTATAATGGGTTTTTCTTTTTAATTTTTCAGTACATTTAAGGAAATAAATCCTTAGGAGAACATAGTTTCTTTAGAGGAGTGGTTATCAAAGATCCACATTTCTATTAATATTTCATGAATAACTGAATTTAAGGTAGAATATTTTTTTATCAATTTTTATATGTTTTAAATAATAAATTTATCATGGTTCATCCCATTGTATGGATCTGAAATTAACGTGATAAATATATAACTGGATTAATTAATGGAATTGGTTTAGGGTGTTAGGGATCACATGTTGTTTTTTTCCATTTTGATAATGTTTTGCCTCATCATTTTCTAGATAGAATATTATCTATCATATGTTTTTTAGATTTTTTATTTTTTATTATTTTATCATGTATCCTTCATTGGAAAATGAAAATGAATGTAAAGATGGTAATTTTATGGGTTGGACAAAGAGCTTAAAAAGGCATGTTAAAAAAATCTAGTGTATCATGCAAATGGATGGAAATAAAATTGATACTAATTTCATATTTAATTAAATATGTTATTTTATGTGTTAATGGAATTGGATAAATAAATTGAATATGTAATTCTTGTTGTGGATAATATAATTAATGTCATGATAATGATAATTTTTATTCACTTAATTTGTTGAAATTGGAATAAATTATTGTAATCATGTTAAATAAATTATAACTTTTCATATATGATTCCTTATACTAATCATTTTTGGAACCTATGTATAATAAAGTAGTTAGTTTTAAATGGAATAAGAACCATTTTTTTGACAAAGATATTTTTTTGGGACTGAGAGAGGCTATTTTCATGTCAAGGACGAACAACTTGATTTAAGGGACTATATTTTCCTATTATCTATTCTTGATATTATTTTTCCTTTTATATGATTTGGATAAGATCCTTGTGATGTGATTTAAGCTTCATATGGACGAGGAGGTATGGTCAGGGAGGTTCAAGTTTGTGGTAGATGTTGATTCTTATGTTAGTGATATTCATGGTGATATGCATGGGGGTTTCGAATAATAAACGATGGTGATGGAATGGATTAAATATCGTCTTACCAATTTTTGTGATGCTGAGAGAAAGGATGATTTTTTATTGAATTGTTTAAATGGCCTGATGGCTATGTTTCTTTTTTATTTGTTTTCCTTTTCTACCTATTTTAGAAAGTTGTATTTTCTTGGTTTTATATCATGATGGTAGCATAGACGTTTTTCTAGAGTTCCTTGGATTATGGAATGTTGATAATATTTAGAAAATGTTTAACCCATGGGTTTAGTGTTTATGGAATGAAAATGATATGATATTGTGATACCATGGACATATTATGAATTATCCAAGGAGGGCATAAACTTGGATTTTATGGTAATGAAATATAATTAGATTAATGTTAATTGATGGTAAATGTAACCATATTTAAGTTTATTAATAGCTTATAATATATCTTAGTAAAGGATAATTTTAAACATTAAATAAGTAATGTAATGTAGCTCGTTATATTTGTTTGTGTTTATAGTATATCTACTCCCTAACAGCAGTAGTAAGGTGTTTGAGTTATTATTGTTGCAGTTGATCTTAGAAATAGGTTATTCAGAGGGTGTGGTTGTGAGATTCATTACAACATATATGTTTTGTGATTTCATTTGCAACCCCACCAATGTAGCATTGGGTTACATGCACACAGTGGAATCTAAGAGGGTTTGTTCCCAAAAATATATTTTAGTGAGGAAGGATAGATGACTACACCCTCTAATTATACTCTCTTCTCTTAGTATAATTATGTGTTAGTATGCATTGGTACCTTTCTGATTTCCCTCATATCTGTGTCTCCCCTAAAGTCCCTGCTCTCTTCTAGGTTTCTCCTTCGCTCCGGCTTTCTCTCCAAGAATTCTCAGAAGATTCATTGCTCCTCGAGTTGTCCCTCATCGCTCGATTTGGACGTCGAAGACCGTCCCTTGACAGCTTCGATAGGTTTGTTAACAGCGCATGACCCCTGATGTTTCGCGTCATGGTTGGGCTATTGGATTCACGTCACTTTCTTCTCCGCTTCGACAATGATGATGATTTGGCATCCGCATGGTCCAAAGGTTTGCGTGCCTATGCTGGTTTACACTGATTTCTATTCAGATGGGGATATGAGTTCCACTGGAATCATGACCCACCGACTGCTGCGATCTGGGTTAGTTTCCCAAATCTCCCCCTTCCTTTCCAAAATCCATCTATTCTGGTGATGTTGGGTAACCTTGTTGGGAGTTTCCTTACTTTAGATGAATATTCTCAGTCCTTCGGCTACTCAATTGCTCCTCAGATCTGCATGGAAGTTGATGTATCAAAGGCTCCTGTGGAATCCTTCTGGATTGAGGTTGTTGTTGAGTTCAGATACAAACAAACAATGTTTTTTGAAAGCTGGACAGACTTTTGAAGTTCCTATTCTCTTCTGGGACACCTTCATCATGTCTGTTGTTCGAATTTTTTTGCTCCTGATGTTGGACATTCTATGGGTAATGTCCCCTCCAGCAGTGGTGTTCCTCTTCATTTGGAGACTCAAACGTATATCCCTGACTCAAAGGCGGGTGGTATAGAGGCGAGAGAAGGGGGATCCCGTATGTCCCCTACTATTATAGCCACCATTTCAGATAATGTTGGAGTGCCTCATGTGAGTGTCCAAATCATGGATCCCCCCACTACCAAGTCAAAGTTTGTTCACTTTGATCCAAGGGTTTAAGACATATTTGTTAGATTAAGATGCGATTTTATCCCCTCAAACCCGTGCAGGTACAGGGAGAAGGCAACTCTTCAGTGCCTCCCTCCTTTACTGAAATGGTCAAGGATGGGGGTGTGCAGAATCAAAAGGCACCAGAGATTACTGTTCATGCTCCAGGTGGTTATGAAGGTCGTGGCTGGGAAGACAATTCCATGCAGTTGTAGTTCATGGGTCATGGATTTGATCAGCTTGATGGTGTTGACATGGTTCAGGGGAATTCCTCCTTGGAGGTGGCACTTCACTGCGGTCTAGAGAACAAGGAAGGTATGGGGATTCCCTCAAGTGCACACATTACCCACAATAAAGGATTATAGGTCAAGTTGTGGAATTGTTTTGAAGTTTTGAAGGATGATGAATTTTCACTAACTCCAGAGGAAGTATCTTCAGGTGATGAAATGATTTTTCATTCTTCAAAGGATAGCATGGACCTCTATCAAGGGAAAGGACCTCACAACATTAGAAGGAAGAAAGGGAAACAAGTAATTCGAGACCCAGGGGAATGTATTATGGTGTAGGGGAAAAAATCTAAGATTTACAAAGATTACTCCCACCTACTAAAACCCATGGAGACCAGGTCGACCAAGAAGGGTAGGAAAAAGGAAAGAACAATCCCATTGAAAGGGGAATGTCAAGAAGCGGTAAGGACTATTGGAGATAGGGATGGAAGGTATGGGGAGTTCTTGAGGCTTAACTTTCACTTCAAGGAAGAAATGCTTGAATAACAGGTACAACCAAAAGTCTCATAAGAGGTTCTTAGTAGAATTGATGAAAGGAAGATACAAATGGAGACCAATGAGGAGAAAATATAGTGGCAAGATAAACAAGACTGTATTGTGGCCAGAGGTTTCAATGAGAGTAAAATAAACACAGAGGAATTTATTCAGACAATGGAACAGATGATCTCTCACCTGAAAGAGCTTATTAGCAAGGATCCAGACACCCAGGTTAGTTCACTGCACTAAGAACTATATCGAGTAGCCGAGTCATGTAATCTTAGTTTGGTGTTTAATGATTTTGTGATCTCTTTTAGCACGTAGTGGTGTATGGATTTGAACCTTGGTTTCCATTTTCACGAAAATGGCCTTATCTTAATAAAAAATTTAAATTTGGTGGTGTTAGTATGCATGGTGACCGGTTTTCCTATATTTTTGTGTGGATGGATGTGATGTCTTACATTTGTATCACAAAAAAAATATATCAGAATATATTATACAAAGAATTATTTTAGGTATGATGTGTATAGACTATGATAGTTTGAGTCCACTTACTCTATGTATAGGATCGTATGACTTGATGTGTAAGTCCTGATGTATGATACACATCATGCATGATATGGTGGATCCTAGAAACAACTTGGTAACTATACAGAGATGTGACATGGTATTAAGTGATTCACAAGGTGAATATTGTGATACATATCCTGGCAGTTTCCAGGCTAACTTAATTTTGGAGAGAGAAGACTCCAAACTTACGACATTGGGGAAGAGCAGTAAAACTATGGGGAATCAGTAGTGTGGTATGTTTATTATATATTATCTTAATAAAAGATCTCAAATATTTGATACTTCGTGAGGGATATCCATGATGATGCTGGGAAAATATTATACAATTTTAGGTGATGAGTTTGTTTCAATGTTGTTCTTTGGGATATAGCATACTTTCTTTATGTTTTGTGTGAGAGGATTTGGGGAGGATCCTACTGAGTATACTATTATGTTTACCCCAAGTATAGATATTTTATTTCAGTTTGGTAGGTTTAGGTTTGATATCAATCTACATATTACTTTCTTGTGGTTTTCATGAGTTTTTTTGGGCTTCATGGTCGCTACCCCATTTACCCTATTTTGGGTATTTGTTGTTTCCATTTTTAATTTTAATAGTGTTGTATGACATTACATGTATACAAAAGATATTTTTTTATCTTTATGAGCATGTTTTTATTGGTGTATATATCTTATCCATGTTTTTTGCATGTTTCTCTTAGAGGTTAATTCCTCCAATTTATATATATGATATAACCCTCAGTGCTAGTCACCAACCTAGGGTCCACTAGAGGCAGGACTCAGGAGTTCACTATATCTATTCCCTTATTTCCATCCTAGGAGGTGTAACCTTTGGGGTAGGGGATCATGAAATAGTTTTTCAGGGGTTTATGTTATGTGACATGATGAATTTTAGAGTTAGTACTACGTGAAAGTACACTAGTTTCATTGGAAAACATGTCATCTAAGTTTGGCAAGTGATGTAAACACAAGAGACTAGCTTGTACTAAAGTATTTTGTGCCCCATATGATTTTTTTCATAGACCATTTAGTTTTTCAAGCCTATTAAACAATGTGATATAGGTTTTCAGATAGAGACATAAGAATGTATCATGCATCATTCATCTTTATGTTAGTGTTTAAATGGTAGGTCCTTGGGATTTAATTAACATTAAGAAAATAAAATAAAAAAATATTTAATTAATATTATATAATCCATTTTTTTAGTTTAGGAGTTTAAAAATTTATTCTTTTTTAGGTATGGATCAAGTTCGACATCTTCACCATGTTCATGTTATCGATTTTCAGAAGGATGCACTATAAGATCACCAAAGAGTAGGGTTTGACAATGAAGAAACATGAAGAAGCACTCATAATGTTCTAGTTCTAGAGTATGAAGAAGTATGAGGTCTCTATTTTAGATTCAGTTATAAATTAATTATTAGAGGATATCGATATTCAATCCATTCTTGGAATGAGGATTGAGTTTAATTGGTTAAGAAAATTCTGAATGGGGTAGCGAGAAATTGACAGATCGTATTCCTTGGGGATTACAAGGAGTTCGTGGTACCAGGGGAGACATTCAAACTCTAGTTCTGAGAAGAGTTTATTTATTTAAACTTGAATCTTTCCAGTCACTAAGAATTTATTAACCTATAATAGTGGAGTTATAATGTCAAAGTTTTTGGAATCCATTTTAGGATCATTCTTTGATATGATTTATAACTCTTTCTTGTTGTTGAGGCTTGGGTAAAGCATCTTTAAGAGTCATTACATCCCAATATCTAGTTCCAAGTCACCAAGTTCATGTTGTAGACATATCTTGAGTTACTGGTAAGTGATAAGGTTGTTGATGAGACAACGGATAGAAGTGGATCATCACAGGAGAGGAGTTTTTTGGACTCCTCAATAAGTAGAGATGTGGTCCATGGTGTCACAAACCAGGCCGGGTTGGATGACGACCCGACGCCCGACCAGGTCCGTGACATGGCCTGAAGGGCGTTCCCGATCCCCACGGGCTGGAAACTAGTGCTGGGCATCAGAACAAACTAGTTGGGAACAATTTAGCCCATAACAAGATAAATAAACATAAACTAAACAAGCATATAAATAAAAGAAAATAAACTGAACAACGTGGCAGTAAAAAAAGGAGTAAACGAAGAAGTTTGGCATACCTCAGGTGACCCTGTGGATCACCATGGTACGACAACCCCGCTCGCTCCCAAAAGTGATCCAAGACTAAAACCTGCAACTGAAAAGTAAAGCAGGCGTGAGCACCGAGATGCTCAGTAGGAATGCCCAAAATATAACCACGTCATATGCCTCCGCCTTTAATAAGAAATCCAACTATGCCAGTTCGAAAATAAGATATAATAAAATAATGTTTTCCCTTCTTTTCATATTCAAGTAATGAGTTTGCATTTTCAAATAAATCATTTCACTCTTACTACATCTTCAAAATAGGTTCCAAGTATGCATTAACATTTCAAAATGAAAAGAAACCAGTTTGGAATAAAATGAGATTTTTTTTACAAACAAGACACCAGGTATGAAACAACTGAAAAGAAAGTAACATCATAAGAAGCATGTCACAAATGAGCACTATGGGTAATCCCTATAGGCAGCTAGAACAAGTGGGAACCTAAAGACCTCGTACCTCAGTGAAACGTGGCTTAGAAGACCACGAACCTCAGAAAACGTGTCTTAGAAGGCCATGACCCTCAGAAAATGTGGCTTAGAAGACCACGACCCTCAAAAATTCATATGTTTAGTTAGTGTTGTTGCGTCAATCCTGCTAGACAAACTGGGACGAACCCCTGCTGTGTCATCTAGCGTACTAGTCCTGGTCACCCACCTAGATACCCGGGTTTCCCATTGTGCTCTATTTCAAATGGTGGTGAGTTTTCTTTATCAAGCAATCAAACAAGTACATTACACTTTCTTTATCTAAAACTCATACAACCTCTCACCACCGCTCTCCCTACTTAAGTGAATTCCCCCTCTTTACATCACATAATTACACACAAGCCCTTACACTAGGCACATATCACAAACCACTCATTAACACTTGCATCACATTTTATTTTCAAATTTAGGGGAATGACTCAAAAGGGGTTTTCTATTTTTGCAAACCAAATCTTAAAGTGCCAAACTAGCCTCAATAGAGGTTTCTCTATTTCATAAAACATTCTTAAGATGCCAAACATGATTAATTACATAAAGGGAACACTTTTTTTTAAAATCAACCGGCCAAAAGGCCAAACACCTTTGGAAATACACATTACCAATTCAAAACCACTTAAGAAATCAATTTTCCAAGAAAAGTCACTTAAGACCAATGAATTTGAAATACATTTCAATTTACCAATACAAGGCATAATAGTTTCTAGAAATCGCAATCAGATCCCATAGCATGTATATATATATTGCATAGTGTGAAACATATTTTTTAAAACAGTCAAGCAATTATGAATTTCAAATTAAAAGCTTAGGTATAGGGGACCTACCTCAAGACACGCAGCTTTTGATGATGGCAGCCCGAGACCGCTTCACCTACACACATATACATTTTCATATATATATATATATATATTGTGATTGAGGCACATATTCCCCGTGCCATGAGGAAACATGTGTAAGGAGGATATGTATATATACATGCCTACCCATGTATATATATGTAGGCGTTTGTCGTCAACCACACGAACTCACCATGCGAAGACCAACACGCTACAAGATAATTTAATAAATCAATAAAAACATAATAAAACATTCCCAAGATGCGAAACTAGTCCTCGCTCCAAAGACACACTCAATTTCACGTAGGAAAAGCCACTTTAAAAATCAAACGCAGACTTAATCTTTTTGAAGACAACTTTCGCACCACACACGCAATTGAATAAATCAATAAAACCATTTATGAAACACTTGCAAATTAGAACTATAAAATTTTCACCAAAAACTCACCTGATTTCATATAAAAACACCACTTTAAAACTGAATCCAAAGCAAAACCATACCAAAATATGTTTTTCGTTACTCAAACTATTTATAATTTAACTTCAAAGGTGCGCAAGAAGTTCAACATGCCAAAATAATACATTTTTCCTTCGAATCACATTTTTAATAAACTCTCACCTTGAGTGCTTTAGAAAATATTTCACACTTTCAAAACAAGGCTTGAAACTCTATTCAAGAAACACTAAAATACGATGCATAGGACACACAACCATTTATTTTGTAGAAAAATTCATTTTTAACACATATACAAATTAAACTATTACCAAAACATACTTTGCACACCTAAAATAATTAATTGAATGTTTCCAAGAATTCCCACAACAAGACCCTATGAAAACATAAAAAATTCTAAAAGAAAACTCAATTCCATCACACATGCATGTCAAAATATTCATAGAACACAATTCACACCACCCAAAATAATTAAAGAACAAGATAAATAAATTAATCCAGACAAAACCTTCATCAAACAACATTAATAAATAAAATAATTTACCATTGGTGTCGAAAGCCCTAAATTTCGAAGCGAAGCACCAATCGCGCACCAAACGCATCGCAAACAACACCAATTAACCCTAAATCAAGAAATCAAACACAAAAAAAAACAAAGAATTCAAACTACAAAATAAGATGAACTCAAACCCTTGTTAAGAGGAAAAAAAGGGGGTACTGAAGGGTAGGAGCGGGTTTGGCTGGAAGAAGTCCGCTCGCCGGATGGAGTGCTGCTCGCTGGAGGGAGAGGGGGAGGAGGCGCCGGCCAAAGGGATTGCTGGAAGTGGGGTGCGGCCAAGGGATAGCCAGCGGAAGAGGGAGGCGCACTGGGGGGGTCCGACGTCGGGCGGCCGACGGTGCGAAGCGGCGTGAGGAGGGGAGTGGGATTCGGCTGGAGGGGGAGGCCGGGAGGTAGGGCGGAGGCGCGGCGAGGGTGGCGGCCGGAGAGGGAGGAGGTACGGCGAGAGGGCTCACCGGCGGGGGGTGGCATCGCGGGCTGTGAGTAGTGGAGGCCGGACGAAGGTCTGAGCGGCAGGGGGGAGGCCGGCGTCGCGCAACCAGCAGGGGGAAGGGGTTAGGGTTCGACGCTGGGGGGAAAAGGGGTAACGCGACGGGGGAAAAGGGGAGAGGAAGTGAGGAAGAGGGAGTAAAAAAAAAGAGAGAAAAAGAAATAGAGAAAAAAAGAAATAAATGGGGGGGAAAATAATAATAAATAAATAATGAAATAGATAATGAAATGAAACTTAAAATCAACCTAGAGTAACCTATAAACAAATCAAAAAAAACAATCGTAATATTAATAGTAAGTTAATTATTTTATAATTGTAAGATTAATTTTAATATTAACGTCCAAATCAAAATATTGGCTGAAAAATAATAATTAAAATTATAACCTAATTAAAATAGTAACTTAATTAATATTAATACTAATAATAAAACATAAATAATAAAACCAACCAAAATAATATCATTCTTAATTGAAGTTAAACACTGCGCATGGTCGCGTGTGCGGTCGCGCGTCCGGTCGCGTGTACGGTCACACGCCCGGTCACTAGAGCAGTGCGCGCTCGGTTGCGTGCACGGTCGCACGCCTAGTTGTGAGGCCATGTAAAAATAAATTTAATAAAATAGAACAATCACTTATTAAGAATGGGAACCGACCACAGTCGCGGGCAAGGTCTCACACCCCAATAATGACACATTTAATAATAAAACATTGTCTAAATGTGATTGGGCACTACAGACGGTTGCACGTACGGGCGCACACCCATATAAGATCCCAAATCCATCTTAAAATAGAACCGATTCAAACCGCAACTCAAAATAAAGACCCAAAATAATTAAGTTAAAATAATGCATTGGTCGGGGTGTGACAATTCTCCCCACCACAAAAACTTTCTGCCCCCAGAAAGTCACCAAGCCAAACGAGGAAACAAACTCGAGTTTGAAACTAAATGTGGCCAACAAAATCATAACTCGACGTGAATTTTCACTCCATCAGTCACACCTGACCAACTCTAAGGGGAACTGAAAAGAAAAGAACCATCAGGAAACGAGGAGGGTTCTCCCCACCACAAGAACCCGACTAGAACAACCGACATTGAGACTCTTAGCATGAGCTAACTCTGGAACTGTCAACTTGATCCAAGAGGAAACCGCCACATAGAAAAAACCTTGAAGAAGGCACTTCAAGATTCATGGTGGGTCTCCCCACCATTTAAGAACCGACTAGCTTAAACCAACCAGTATAAACTGACATGAGAACTTCCAACCCGAACCAGAAACCATTGCGACATGAGAAAACCCACAGAAGAATTCTACCAAATAACGAACTTAACCATGACTCATCATTTCCACAAGAGATGAGCATCTCCAAAATGAGCATGTACTAAAGCAAAACGGGTCACATTTGAGGAGGTGAAACTACTGGAATTTCCAAAAAGACGAGATCACCACGCCTTCTTACCACCACAGTGGGATATTCAAAGAACAAAGATTGAAATGAGAAAAGAGACTTTTATACCTGTTATAACAAAACAGAACCTTCAAGGGCGAGGACACTTGAACCGAGGAATTTAAACCGTCTCTATTTTCACACTGGAGACAAAAGTTAGACCAATGTGACCCACACCCAACGATTCCTGACTGTGTGAAAGGCTTCACTCCGAGACCTGTGGCTGGAGCTCTGATGTCTTGAAGCATCTACTGCCCCGTAGTCAGGAGCTGACATTCTCCTATCGAGACTCCTCCTAACGAAGCCGCTAGCAGAACTTCTCTATGTTTCCCAAACAGCCACACCGACAGTAAGTCTTCAATGGATGATGATGAGGCGAGTTAAAGTACCCAAACCGGCCACAAAAGAGGCGAACAAGAGAGTGGCCCGACTAATAGAAGATGGAATTGACAAGAAAACTTGTCTGAGATGGGTTCCTCCAGCTCTCTCTCACAGAATGGGGAACCATCCCAAAAACCAAAGGGAACCGGTCCTTGAACAATAGACGAAGACCCCACACAAGAGAAACTTTAACTGATTCCGCGACGTTATCTTTGGAGAAAAGGAAACCAACATCTTGAGATGCCCAACGTAGGCCTTCACTATTCGTTGGCCTTGCTGGACACTCACGAGCCTTGCCGCTTCCCTTAACTTCACTTCCACAAATATAAACCATCAAATAAGAGTGGTCCTAAACACCTTCCAAGACATACCATCATACAACGACGCTAGGATTATCTCCTCCACCAATCCCAAGTTGCACCTTCAAACAGACCTGAACCAACACGGACTCTCTTAGCTTTGGGAGTTTCCAATAACCTGAAAACAACAACGATTTCACCAAGCCAGTCCGCTACCTTTGATAGATCATGATCACCACGGAATATGAACAACAACCAGAAATAATTCTATTCCCCCACCCCACTAAGAGTCTAGGTAGAACCAACAACTAGAAGAGACTCACTAGAAACTTCTGGGACTTTTCTGGGCAGTATACTAAAAAAAAGGCACAAATCCAAATCAAAACTCATCATAAATCAAAATTCCACACCTCAATCACAAACGAAAGCTCAAACTCAAATCACTATTCCAACCAAAATTCAGTACGTCAAAACCAAGAACTCACGAAAAAGAATACCCAACATGAAAAGAGAATGCTAAACAATTTCTCACTCACTTTTCTAAACATTTGAAAAACCCTTTTTGAAAACCATTTTTCAGCAACCAAAACCACTTAAATATCCACCATCGGTATCCCATGAAGTCTCACACATACATATCCAGTGCGAGCTCAAGCACCCATCCACTCACATCACCAATTCCCCCACTTTCCACATGCACACCTCAATGTATGTGATCACTCATAGGAATACCAAGGGTCAATTCAAGACACTTCTCATTTTCAAAACAGATCATTCAGCATAAAGCACAAATTCCCAACCAATTTAAAAAAACAAATTATCATCAAAGCAATACATTTACAATTTCCAAAACATTTTCCACTTCACATTCCAAAAAGTGTTACTGAGATTCCAAAACAACTTCCAAAACACCTCCCATTTTCCCTTTTGAAACCACACATTTGTTAAAAGAAAACAATTTCCATTTCAAAACCACTTTTCCACTCTAACACCACATTCCCATTTGAAACCACCTTCACAAAAATCCATTCTCATTTTTAAGATCTACTCACACCAACCAAAATGAAGGTCAAACAAAACTCACATCAAAATTTCCAAAAATAAGGGACTAGTGGCGATGCCAACCCGGTAACATGGCTTAGCAGACCATGATCCGAGCGGGTATCCACCGCAGGAAGTATCTTGAACCGTGCACTTGGGCTGTACATGGGTCGCTACTCCATGCAAGTCTGCCGCGTAACACTGGCTCACTTCCTTGGTCATCCCTCATCCACACATTCCAATCCAAAGAAGAAAATTCAAATCCTGGACTACCCCTGGAAACTCGAGTCTCGGGACGGGCAAGGGTTCATGACGTCCTCCCCACACCTACCTCTCGAGTCCCGACACACCTAACCACCAAACTACTTGACACCCCAAATAACAAGGGCACATTTGACGCCATTTTGTCACGAACCAGGCCGGGTCGGATGATGACCCGGCGCCCGACCAGGTCCGCGACATGGCCCGAAGGGCGTTCCCGATCCCCACGGGCTGGCAACTAGTGCCGGGCATCAGAACAAACCAGTTGGGAATGATTTAGCTCATAAAAAGATAAATAAACATAAACTGAACAAGCATATAAATAAAAGAAAATAAACTGAACAACGTGGCAGCAGAAAAAGGAGTAAACGAAGAAGTGTGGCATACCTCAGGTGACCCTGTGGATCACCACGGTACAACAACCCCACTCACTCCCAAAAGTGATCCAAGAATAAAACCTGAAACTGAAAAGTAAAGCACGCGTGAGAACCGAGATGCTCAGTAGGAATTCCCAAAATATAACCACGTCCTATGCCTCCGCCTTTAATAAGAAATCCAACTATGCAAGTTTGAAAATAAGATATAATAAAATAATGTTTTCCCTTCTTTTCAAATTCAAGCAATGAGTTTGCATTTTCAAATAAATCATTTCACTCTTACTACATTTTCAAAATAGGTTCCAAGTATGCATTAACATTTAAAAATGAAAAGAAACCAGTTTGGAATAAAATGATATTTTTTTTTACAAACAAGACACCAGGTATGAAATAATTGAAAAGAAAGTTACATCATAAGCAGCATGTCACAAATGAGCACTATGGGTAATCCCTATAGGCAGCTAGAACAAGTGGGAACCCAAAGACCTTGTACCTCAGTGAAACGTGGCTTAGAAGACCACGACCCTCAGAAAACGTGGCTTATAAGGACACGACCCTCAGAAAATGTGGCTTAGAAGACCACGACCCTTAGAAATTCATATGTTTAGTTAGTGTTGTTGCGTCAATCCTGCTAGAAAAACCAGGACGAACCCATGCCGTTTCATCTAGCGTACTAGTCCTGGTCACCCACCTAGATACCCGGGTTTCCCATTGTGCTCTATTTCAAATGGTGGTGAGTTTTCTTTATCAAGAAATCAAACAAGTACATTACACTTTCTTTATCTAAAACTCATACAACATCTCACCACTGCTCTCCCTACTTAAGTGCATTCCCCCTCTTTACATCACATAATTACACACAAGCCCTTACACTAGGCACATATCACAAAACACTCATTAACACTTGCATCACATTTTATTTTCAAATTTAGGGGAATGACTCAAAAGGGGTTTTCTATTTTCGCAAACCAAATCTTAAAGTGACAAACGAGCCTCAATAGAGGTTTTTATATTTCATAAAACATTCTTAAGATGCCAAACATGCTTAATTACATAAAGGGAACACTTTTTTTAAAATCAACCGGCCAAAAGGCCAAACACCTTCGGAAATACACATTACCAATTTAAAACGACTTAAGAAATCAATTTTCCAAGAAAAGTCACTTAAGACCAATGACTTTGAAATACATTTCAATTTACCAATACAAGGCATAATAGTTTCTAGCAACCGCAATCAGATCCCATAGCATGTATATATATATTGCATAGTGTGAAACAAATTTTTTAAAACAGTCAAGCAATTATGAATTTCAAATTAAAAGCTTAGGCATAGGGGACCTACCTCAAGACACGCAGCTTTTGACGATGGCAGCCCGAGACCGCTTCACCTACACACATATACATTTTCATATATATATATATATATCCTTTGATCTAGGCACATATTCCCTGCGCCATGAGGAAACATGTGCAAGGAGGATATGTATATATACATGCCTACCCATGTATATATATGTAGGCGTTTGTCTTCAACCACTCGAACTCACCATGCGAAGACCAACATGCTACAAGATAATTTAATAAATCAATCAAAACATAATAAAACATTCCCAAGATGCGAAACCAGACCTCGCTCCAAAGACACACTCAATTTCACTTAGGAAAAGCCACTTTAAAAATCAAATGCAGACTTAATATTTTTGTAGACCACTTTCGCACCACACACGCAATTGAATAAATCAATAAAACCATTTATGAAACACTTGAAAATTAGCACTATAAAATTTTCACCAAAAACTCACCCGATTTCATATAAAAACACCACTTTAAAACTGAATCCAAAGAACAACCATACCAAAATATGTTTTTCGTTACTCAAACTATTTATAATTTAACTGCAAAGGTGCGCAAGAAGTTCAACATGCCAAAATAATACATTTTTCCTTCGAATCACATTTTTAATACACTCGCAACTTGAGTGCTTTAGAAAATATTTCACACTTTCAAAACAAGGCTTGAAAATCTTTTCAAGAAACACTACAATAAGATGCGTAGGACACACAACCATTTATTTTGTAGAAAAATTCATTTTTAACACATATACAAATTAAACTATTACCAAAACATACTTTGCACACCTAAAATAATTAATTGAATGTTTCTAAGAATTCCCACAACAAGACCCTATGAAAACATAAACAATTCTAAAAGAAAACTCAATTCCATCACACATGCATGTCAAAATATTCATAGAACACAATTCGCACCACCCAAAATAATTAAAGAACAAGCTAAATAAATTAATCCAGAAAAAACCTTCATCAAACAACATTAATAAATGAAATCATTTACCATTTGTGTCAAGAGCCCTAAATTTCGAAGCGAAGCACCAATCGAGCACCAAACGCATCGCAAACAACACCAATTAACCCTAAATCAAGAAATCGAACACAAAAAAAAAACAAAGAAATCAAACTCCAAAATAAGATGAACTCAAACCCTTGCTAAGAGGAAAAAAAGGGGTACCGAAGGGTAGAAGCGGGTTTGGCCGGAAGAAGTCCGCTCGCCGGATGGAGCACTGCTCGCCGGAGGGAGAGGGGGAAGAGGCGCTGGCCAAAGGGATTGCTGGAAGTGGGGTGTGGCCAAGGGATAGCCAGCGGAAGAGGGAGGCGCGCTGGGGGGGTCTGACGTCGGGCGGCCAACGGTGCGAAGCAGCGCGAGGAGGGGAGTGGGATTCATCTAAAGGGGGAGGCCGGGAGGCAGGGCGGAGGCACGGTGAGGGCGGCAGCTGGAGAGGGAGTGCGGACGAAGGGGATCTGAGTGCGGCGAGGGTGGCGGCCGGAGAGGGAGGAGGTGCGGCGAGAGGGCTCACCTGCGGGGGGTGGCGTCGCGGGCCGTGAAAAGAGGAGGCCAGACGAAGGTCTGAGGGGCAGGGGGGAGGCCAACGTCGCGCAACCAGCAGGGGGAAGGGGTTAGAGTTTGGCGCTAGGGGGAAAAGGGGTAGCGCGACAGGGGAAATGGGGAGAGGAAGTGAGGAAGAGGGAGTAAAAAAAAGAGAGAAAAAGAAATAGAGAAAAAAAGAAATAAATGGGGGGGAAAAATAATAAAAAATAAATAATGAAATAGATAATGAAATGAAACTTAAAAGCAACCTAGAGTAACCTATACACAAATCACAAAAATAATGGTAATATTAATAGTAAGTTAATTATTTTATAATTGTAAGATTAATTTTAATATTAACATCCAAATAAAAATATTAGCTGAAAAATAATAATTAAAATTATAACCTAATTAAAATAGTAACTTAATTAATATTAATACTAATAATAAAACTAAAATAATAAAACCAACCAAAATAATATCATTCTTAATTGAAGTTAAACAGTGCGCATGGTCGCGTGCGCGGTCGCGCGTCCGGTCGCGTGCACGGTCACACGCCCGGTCACTAGAGCAGTGCGCGCTCGGTTGCGTGCGCGGTCGCACGCCTACTTGCGCGGCCATGTAAAAATAAATTTAATAAAATAGAACAATCTCTTATTAAGAATGGGAACCGACCATAGTCGCGGGCAAGGTCGCGCACCCCAATAATGACATATTTAATAATAAAACATTGTCTAAATGTGATTGGGAGCTACAGACGGTTGCGCGTACGGGCGCACACCCATATAAGATCCCAAATCCATCTTAAAATAGAACCGATTCAAACCGCAACTCAAAATAAAGACCCAAAATAATTAAGTTAAAATAATGCATTGGTCGGGGTGTGACACATGGTTTCCAGTTTCTTGGATGGAAGAGATTTCAGCCAGCTCAGGGTTTGTCCCATCCCTCTTCATATCATTTATCTTGGTTTGGTGGCTCTGAAACCTATGATAATGGACAATACCCATGTTTTTCTTATATAGTAAAATGTCCACAACATTGATTGTTTCTGAACATTATATACAATAAGTGTGTTCTAGGTATTCCACCATATGTTTCTCCAATAAGGAAGTTCCATATAAGGTAGCAACAAAATGCATCCTCTTGGGATCTGTAGAGAGAGAATGTGGAGGGTAGAGGAAAAACTTGGGATGCTCTATTTTCCTATAGAGAAAAGAGAGGCCATGGTGGTGGCATTCATTAGGTTTTGAATGGTCATGGAGTGCGTTGTGGTCAGTTTCAGGATCCATAGATTCCAGTATTAAGAGAGAAAAATGTTATTTAAGGTACCATTTTATTATTTTATACTTTGGTACATTATTTATTTTATTCAATATAGAAACACTCTTTCATATCACCTATCTTAGTACATGCTTTGGGACCTGAGGTAGAGAGGATTCATGTTCCCTTAGTGTTGATTGAACAAGTTAGAGGTTTCACTTATTTTTATGATGTATGTCAAAACTATGAGCTAGTTTTGTAGAAGAACCACTCTTTAAGCTACTTCTAGTGTTTATGGATACATCCCTATGACATTATACTTGATATGGAGTTGTTGTATTCAGTTCAGGTCATTGTGTCTTGATTTAAGAGGCATGTTGTGTCCTATATTAACAATAGAGAGCCACAAGTGTTCAGTAAGAAGATACACCCAAGGATGGTTCAAAGGCATGTTTATTCCACATATTCTTTTATGGATGATTTGATATTGATATCATTATAGGTTCAGTTTTTTGTGTTTCATATGGTTTTATAAGAGTACCTTAATGTCTTTCTTGAGGAGTTTATCATGTTACTCCATCTATAAGAGATTTTGTTATAGATAGTGTTACAGTTGGCCACTTCCCTTATTCAAATTTCTCTTTATAGGATGATGCCTTCCAATTTTCAAGAGCCATGAGTACAAATTGATGATATGTTCTCCTAAGGTTTTCTTCAACCATGGGTGTCAACTTATGGTGCGTTCTTTTTTTCATGAAGAATGATGATGGAAGTTTTTATCTTTTTATTGATTATCATCACTTGAATCTAGTGAAAATAAAGAACTATATACTTATTATTCAGATAGATGATTTATTAGATCAGTTAAAAGGAGAAAGTTGGTTCTCAAAAATTGATTTGTATAAAGGATAGAATAATGTTTAGTTAATGAATGGGGATTTTCTGAAGAACACTTTCTGATGTCTTCATGGGTATTATGAGTTTGTGGTGATTTCATTTGGTGTGATGAATTCTCCAGCTAGGTTCTTGAGTTTGATGAGTGCAGTGTTCAATGAGTTTATGGATAATTTCATGGTAATTTTCATTGATGAAGTTCTTATGTACTCCATGTCTAAGGAAGAGTATGTAGATCATATGCATGAATTTTTTGGAGTTCTTAATTTTCAAAAACTTTATCGGATGTTATAGAAGTTTTAGTTTTTGGATATTGTAGTTATTTTCATGGATCATGTCGTGTTCCAGCAAGGATTAGTTGTGGATCCTTTGAAGATAAAGGAAATTGTTTCTTCAGAAGTCCCAAAGAATGTATCAAATATGTGTAGTTTTCATTGTATTATAGGATATTATAGGATGTTTGTACCTGATTTCTATCAGGTTTTTATTTCAATTAACATTCTAGAAAATAAGGGATCATAAATTTTTTATACTGACCAATGTTAGGAAACTTTTGAGTACCTAAAGGATAAGTTGGTTAGTGATAATTTCCATTGATTTCTAGAAGATGAAGTTTAGTTTGAGTTTTTATTTGATGCTTCATATGTTGGGTGTGCTGTGTTCTTATGAAAGGTTTATAGTTTCTTTTTATGGTTCTAGATAGTTATGTACCATTGAGTGTTACCATGCCACCCATGATCTCAAGATGGTGGTATTTGTGTTTTCTATGAATTTGTAGTGACAATACCACATTGTAGGGAATTTTGTGAGTTTTATCAATTTTAAGCTCCTAAGGTATGTCTTTTACCTCTACGTTATGCGTATAGTGGAAGCACCTAAGTGGGTCTAAAATATTTAAAATTTTCCCAATATAATTGATTATTCACAATATTCCCAGTGATGTGAACCTCATAAGAAAATAAAATTTTCCCCTAGATATTTATATATGTAAAACCCAAAACCAATAAGAGATATATTCTTGTTAAATCTATGATTAATTCAGTTACATCTAATGAAATGAATATCTGGTCTTATGATCTTCCTTTTATGGGGTTGATGTTGAAAATTTGAAAGAAACTTCTTGGATCACCATTGTTACATTGTAGGATCCAATTTTTTATTCCTCCTAGTGGTGATCCACAAAAACTCCTTCGATATCTGAAAAACCATAGATGGAATAATGGGTGCTAGTGTGGTGGGTTAATGTAACACCCCATGTTTTGAAAAAATAAATGAAATTCATGAAAAGTTTTTAAGTATATATTAATAAATATCCTTTAAACATAATTTTTCTACTTCTATGTTTTGAATTTTTTAAAAAAGTCATCTACAATTTTTTCGAGTATGTTATTTGGATTCTGATGGAACCAACTTGTTTTTAGTGAATAGTAACATACACTTATGAATAGTATTATGAATAGTAATATGGCCCTAATGAATAGTGATTTTTATTATTATTTTATTTTCTTAAGGATATAAGATAATGACATCTTGGTTAATTTTTCAATGTGATATAAAAGCGGTTATAGAATTAAAATTGTCAATTTTTGGATTAAGTATAATTTTATTTAAAAATTAAATTAATAATATTTAGAAAAATATTTTCAGAAAATGGAGTTCATTTTTAAATTCAACACGTCGAAAATTAGTTCGGGTGAATTTTTTGCATTTTTCTCAAATTCTTAAATGTTTAATGAATAGTGAAATACTGTAAAATACACTATATTAAAATTATCAGTAAAATACACTATTTATGACATCATAAGTAGTGTAAGGCCACTTTTTTCGAACTCACATTACATTATTACTATTTTGGTCAGATTAATTAAGACTACTCATAGTCTTGATAAAAATATTATAATAATGATTAAAATAATGTAAAATACCTCCCCTCCTCCACTATAAATACCACCCTGATTCCCCTCTTCCTCCCACACCTCTTAAGCCTTAATCCTTACCTATGTTTAGACAAATCCTACTCTCAAAGCTCCTCCCCACATCCTAGATCTTTTGGTCTAACCAAAAGGCCAAAAAAATGCCATAAGGAGGATTTTAAAGAGAAGAGATCAAGAGGTAAACAACCTCTTTTGTTTTCATTCTTTTCTTCCATTTTATGTTATTTATTTAAATTTACTTTGGATTACGTTGGAATATGTCATTCCATATCCACCTTACTGTTGGAACCATGGTCGCTCTATTTAATAATTGGAGTATGGTTTGTGTTTGTTGTCAATCCTCAGTGGATATTCAGAATGTGTACCAGCAAAGTGATCATACAGAACAACCAGATGACAGTATTGAAGGTGGCACCATTTTCTAGTGTTTTCCAAATTTTTGGGCATGACAATAAGCAAATGAAGAAAAGTGTTTTTTGGAAAAGAGACTTGCACGGTGTTGACTTGAAGGAGAGGAAACCTGCGTGCCTTTTGTTTTTCAAGATCAGAACATGAAAATATAGAAAATAGAGAAGGGCGCCCAGGTTTTACGTTTGGGAACGCAAGTGACTTGCACTACAGAGACATGCACGCCGAAACTTGGGCACCGAGGGAAGAATTGCACACCGTCACGTAGGGTATGCAAACACATATAAATAGAGGTCGAACTCTCCTCATTCGGTACAAAGATCAGACTTAGAGAAAATCAGATCTCCTGTCGCGCAACTGTAGTGGTCGCGCAAGTGGTGGTGGGTTGCGTAGGTAGAAGTTGCGTGTCAGTTGTTTGCTATGCGTCCAAGGTGTTTTGGGTGAGAAATTGTGTGTGTTGCCCAATTTTGGAGTTGGCGAAGGAGGTGTCACATAGGTGGTTTGGTGACACTTATACGCCAGGATTTGAAGAAGCATGACCATTGATAGTTGCACACCAAAACCGGTTTGGGGGTAAAAGGGTGTGAGTCGCGCAAGTTTGAAGTTAAATAAGTGAGTGTCGCGCAAGTGGAAGAGTTTTAATTTCACACCGTCTTGAAACTTGTGTGACGGCTTGGAGAAGCACGCCGGGTGTTGTTGAAGCACGCCAGTCTTTTTGGAGCTGCGTGAAAGCTGGAAGATTTCCTGATACATACAGTACAAAGGGAAATTCATCTATGGGAGAAAGTTGGACTTCAATAAAGAATCTAAATACAACGGAGGGTGTATTCATTGGTGATAATGAAGAGACCATCATGTTTACAAACTCAGTGGGACTTCACCAAAGGTAGTAAGCCAGGGGGAGTCAACGGGAGTGACCTGAGGGACATAATGGTCTATCCCTGAACATTTGTAAAGGAAGTGAGCCTGGGACTAAGTAACTATTCTCGAACCTTTGTAATCCACAACATGTAAAAAATAGTGGAATTAGGTATGACCAAAAACCTGTCAGCGTATGCTCCTTGGACGAGCCCTTTGTGGTGAACCAAGTAAAAGTGCTGTGTCAACTTCCTTCTTTTATTTGTTTGATAGGTTTAACAATTTCTTACCAATGTGGGAATAACATCCACAACATTAAAAAGAAAATTTTAACACTCTGATTCACCCCTCCCCTCTCAGGGTGTTCTGGGATCTTACAATTGGTATCAATGGCTAAAGGTTGCTGGTGTTTGATCTTTCAATATACCGTTATGGAAAATTTATCCAATGTTTGGGGAGTCCCTCTCTTCGATGGAAGTAATTTCCAGATCTGGAAGAATATAATGAGATATCATCTAAGATCCCTTGGAATGGAAGTCCTATCTTCCACTATCCTAGGTATATAAGTTACAGATCCAACAGGGCTGGATATGTCGGATGCCGATAGGAAAATTCTTGATGCTGATGCTAAAGCGCAGAATGCTCTCACCGCAACCCTTTCTGATCAGATCTATATAAAGGTGACGAGTTTCACCTCAGCGAAGTCCATGTCAGATAAACTTGAAATTTTTTATGAAGGAGATATAAAAGGGAAGGAGGAGAAATTACAAGTCCTACAAAATAGGTTTGATGATCTGAAGATGAATCCTAATTAAAATGCAGACTCCTTCAATCGAATTACTGAAGTGGTTGGAGAAATTTGGGGTATAGGTGAAGAAATCAAAGACGTTGACATTGTAATGAAAATATTAAGAAGACTTATGCCCCTGTACAGTGAAAATGTTTCATCCATTGATGAAATATATATTTCCAAACTTTTTTTGGATGATCTGTTGAGCAGCCTAGTGACATATAAAATGAGAGTCAAACCATAATATTCTTCTACACGAGTGAGCAAGGAAATGGCGTTCAAATCCATGGAGAAACTGAAAATTTCAAAAGATAGTAGTGGTGAAGATGATGAGGAAAAAGAAATTATTTCTCTCACTTCCAAGAAGTTACAGAAGGGAAAAGGGAAATTCAAAGGGAAGTTACCTCTAGCTTGCTTTCGTTGTGGACAAGTCGGGCACATTGCTTCTCAGTACTTAAGAAAGATTGATGATGATGATAGAGATGCTGAAAACATTGAGAAGCCTCAGAAAATGTTTTTCAAGAAAGGAGACTTCAAATATAGAAATAATGTTCTGAAGAGGAGTTTTGTTTGTGAAGAGGATGCAGATGATAATGAATTCTGTGATGAAGAAGAACCAAAATTTAAAACTGGGAACCATGCTTCCACGATGGACACTGTTGAAAAATCAGAAGATACTGGTGGAGAAAATCAGTTGGAAACTAGTGAAGATCCTAAGTTCCAAGTTAAGGATGCTGTTAGTAAGCTTAATATTAAATATAAGAGTTCCAATAAGTGTAAATAAATTGTAGAAGAATCAACTGAATATGTTGATCAACTTGATGTTGAAATTGAACGACTGGATGAATTGGTGAAAGTACAGTCTAAAATTATTGAAAGCAATGATTATGTATTGGATCTGAAGCTGATAATTTAAGAGTAGGAAAAGGTCATCAATGACATTACCTCCAGACTAGAGGAAAATTCCAAGACTACTGAGCGTCTGGAGGAGGACTTTTTTACTATTAGGAGTATACTTGAAAAAGATTCAATTTCAAAAGAATAAAGGAAGAAAATAAAGTTTGGAAGGTTCTCAGATGTTGAGATATTGGAGTGAGAAAACATGGCTCTAATGGAGTTGAAAAGATTTTAAATGATCAAATACCTACCTTCATGGGAAATAGTGGAATTGGTTGTTAGGCAGAATCGTCAAATGCTGCAAATAATGGTGACTAATATAATGGCAATTTGAAAGTGGGTGATGTGGGAAAGTCTTCTGAAGTGATGAAATAGAAAACCCCAATTAAATATAAAAGAAGAAAATAAGATTATCCTCGAGCCTCGTGGAGAAAGGATCCATCATGCTATTATTCCACAGAAGAAGGAATGGGGAAAAATAGAAGCAAGAAGACATTTCCTCTCATGAAGTGTCAGTTCTGTGGATATTTGGGCCATACCATGTCGTATTACGAAGAGGAAAGAAGCTATCTGAATGGAGAAGATATAAGAGTTCAACAAAAGAGAACAAATTGATATCCTAATTCTTTTAGAAGAAACAATTTCTATGTATATTGTTTTCTTTGTTCTAACATTGGACATAAGGTAGTTAATTGCAGGAAGAGAAGGGACATGGACACCTCATACCGAAGTTCGAGACAAGTCAAGTCTCGTCAGTAAGACAATGTTTCTCTTTTAAAAAAGTTTTCTCCTCTCAAAGGAGATTTCGAATATGAAGAACCTAGGTACATTGAAGAGATAATTAAAAGTCCATCAATGCTCTATATTTAATCCAATTTCTCATGGAAAGAAAGGAAGAAAATTGAGAAATCCAACCTTGAAGAGGTGGCCCTGAAAGATACAAAAATCAACAGTACCTGGATTCTGGATAGTTTTTTTCATCTCATATGACACGTAATGCTGGCCTGTTAACAGATATCAAAAGGAAGGTTGATGGTACGGTACAATTTGGCAATGGTAGAGCTCTAAAAATCAAAGGCAGTGGAAGTACTGAATTAGATAATGGAGAGATAAAGAAGACTGGAGTCCTTTATGTAGATGGCCTACGTCATAATCTACTCAGCATGAGTCAAATCTGTGACTCGGGGCGTATATTTACTTTTAATCAGAAAGGTTGCACTATCAAGGGAAAGACATGAAATTCACTTATGAAGGTATGCAGAATATAAGGAAACTTGTATCAGGTTGATAGTTAAGAAATTTTTTGTTACATGATTGTTGAAGAAGAAAACAATTTGTGGCATTGGAGACTGGGACACATCAATCAGCAAGACATGGAGAAAATATCAAAATTGAGGATTGTCATGGACATTCCCAACTTGAAGCATGAGCATGAAAATTATTGTGATGCTTGCATTAGTGGGAAGCTAGTCTGTAGTTCATATCTGCCAAAGAAGAAAAGGGAAACCCATCTTCTTGATCTAATTCATACAGATGTATGCGGGCTGATAAATGTTTCCGGAACTCATAGAGAAAGGTACATTGTTTTTTTCATATATGATTACAATAGAATGGAATGTGTAATGGTCATTCACAGTAAACGACAAGTACTTGACTACATGAAAACATATCGGTGAATCACCAAGAATGATACTGTATGAACAATCAAAGTGTTGCGATATGACAATGGAGGGTAACACACGTCCATTGAATTTGAAAATTACCTGGAGAAGTATGGGATACAACATGAGGTAGCTGCTATAATAACTCCACAAAAAATGGAGTTGTTGAATGTAGGAATTGACAGGTGAACAACATGGCATGAACTATGCTAATTGAGAGTCGTATTTCACGATATTATTGGAAGGATGCTTATAAGGCCCCAGCCTTAAACCTTACTTAATCTTGAGTTATTACAAGATTACACATTGAGGATCTTTTCAGGTTTAGAGTTTTAGAGAATTAGATCATGAAACTTGCATTACATTCCACATTTAAACAAAGTGGTTACATAAAAGATAGTATTCATTCTTCCCATCAACGGAAACATATTTAAAATATAACACAGATTCTTTCTTGAAACATCCTTGACACTATCATCACATCATGTACCTTTCCCTTGACCTATGAAAAACATTTCAAAAACTTGGGATGAGCATAAAAAGCTCAGTAAGGGTTATAAAAATATGGAAAGGAAACATGAGTTCATATATACATAAGAATGAAATCATACTTTACCCATAAAACATAGGCACTTTAACATACCTCATCAAACCATGAATAAATCATAGAAAACATAAGACATAAAGGTAACTTGAGGCATTCATAACATTCTTACATGGGGAGTAACCCTCTTGGTTACGTTTGGAATACCCATCACAGTATATTCCCTAAATCTCTTTGGAGAAACCTTAACGTTTCACTCCTTCGCGTTACCCAATGCATTGGAGAGCTATATCGGGCTCACCCGCCCTTAGTTTATCACAGAACCACCCATTCTTCATAACAATGCCCAAGAACCATAACATAACCGTATCACATAAACATTAATAAAGTAAACATAACATTTCCACATTTCAATCACAATATAACATTTTAGGATATTAAAATAATGAATCCATTCAAAAAGAAACCATTTCCAAAACCATTTAAATCATTTAATAAAGAGATTTTTGAATCAAAGTGTCCCATACCACCTTGAAGATTTTAACATTTTAAACCATTAATATCCATATAAATAAATCCTTAAAACAATTTTGAAAACATGGATATTAATAAGAAAAAACAATTAAAACATTTAAAACGATATTTTGGTTAAAGGGGTTTTACCAAAATTAGAGACACTTGAATACAATAGTTGAGGAATAACATTTAGTCAAAACTTTATAATATCATGAGAATAAATGGATTCATGATATAATACTCCAAAGGACAGTATATACACCATATAAGAGTGAATTGGTGCATAACAACAATGAACCCTCAATAGAAATGTCAAATGTGATGAAATCCCTTATAAAGAAGGTATCCTTAAATTAAAGACAAATCAATCTCAAAAATATGTGTGACAAATATAAATACACCCAATATAAGTGGATATTAAGTGTAAAAAGGTCATTCACACATATTCAATGGATGACATATTCAATGACTACATGTTGAACCCAAAGAATTCGAAATTGGGTTAAAAAGTTCCCTTGACAGCCTAACGGCATCACATCAAAAAGAGTTGATGAGAGATAAAAAGAGTATCTCATCACTTGGACATAAAATTTACATCAATAAGGATATATGAGAACATATCCCAACATAACTATATGTAAATTAAAAGACCCAACAAAATAAGTCTTTTAAAAAAGAGGAGGGTGAAAGGTTCCCTTACCGACTTGGGTATCTTTCAAAACATACACCCCATGAAAGAAGGACAAAAGATAATTGATGTAAATACTCATAAACGAAAGTATATTACACAAAGAGTAGAATAATGGGCAGTACATAAACCACTCAAGGGAATTTGTGGAAAATGTAGCATAAATCTCATGGGAATAAAAGTGAGATGAAAAATCCCTTACGAAAACTCGGCAGCCTAACGACGCCACATAAAACTTCCGAATATGGATTGATGAGATCAAATAGGGTATCTCATCACATTAAAATAAAATGTACAGCAAGAGGAATATAAAATAACATCCCCCAACATTACAAATAGGAGCTTAAAAGAAGTGACATAAAGGAGAGTACTTAAAAAGAAGAGAGAGGTTAGATCTCTTACGAAAGTTTGGCAGCCTAACGGCGCCACTCAAAACTTCCAAAATGGATTGATGAGAGAGAATAGGGTCTCTCATCACATGAAAATAAAAATTACAGTAAGTGTAATATAAATGATCATCCCAATAACAAGAAAGATGAGCTTTAAAAGGAATGACATAAAAGTGTGTACTTAAAAAGAAAGAGAGGAGTAGGATCCCTTACCTCGGGTCCGACTTGACTCGATCGTTCTTTAATCTCCTGAATAATAAACTTGAGTTAATTTCTACTTCCTTAAGAACCTTTTTCAAGTTCATTATTCCTTTTATATCACTTATTACCATGTTATAAACATTATTTAATTATTTAAGTTAATCATGTTTGTTTTGTCGATATTTGGTTCTTAAGTTGAAAGTGGACTTCTTACAATTACATGTTGTTCATGTGGTCAAAGGTTCTTTATATCCAGAATGAAATTCCTGATTTGGATATCATATATATCATATATATCCAGCATATACATGTATTTATAATATTACATAATCATTTGGAGGTAAGAAATGAAATGCACCGTTCATGGAGACGGTAAGCCGTACGTACGCATGAACGCTACTTTCATTTCTATTTCGTATTTTATAGAATGGAATAATAATGATATAAAGGTATATTATAATTACAGTATAATATCATATATAATATCATTAAATCCATCCTTTATACGTCCCACGTATGGCATTAACGAATCACATCACTTTGAGGGGGCGGTAGTCCGTACTTCCTAAAATGAAGATATCGCGTATACCCATAATGGATGCCATAAAGGTAAGAAACAAATGAAAAATACAGAAGAATAAGTAAAACATAAACATATTATATATCATATATAAAAATAGTGACATCATAATGGCCAACTTTGAAGGTGTTAAATGAGTATTGAACAATCATCGTTTCGGGAGGCAGAATTTCTCCATCCACGGAAACCGTATGTTCTTCAACCATTTGATGTAGTTGTGTGAGAGTGTAGCTCGAAAAATGTTATAACAACATCCTAGTATATTTAAGATACTGGTGTTGTTACAAAAGAAATAAATAAAAAGAGTTTAGGGGGTTGGAGAAGCAAAATAAAACAAATGAACATGAGAGAATGAATTACCTTTAAAAGTGTAACTCCTTTTGATTTGAGCCTAAAGGATTACTTTGAAAGGATTATTCCCAAAGGGAATACTCTAGGATTAGGAGAGGGATGTGGAGAGAGTAAATGGGCAGGGGTTGGCCGAGCCAAAGGCTTGATGAGTGTGTGAAATGAGGTAGAGGTGGGGGCCTTTTATAAGAGGAGAGGAGGGGCACTTTTGGAAAGTAAGAAATATTACTTTATTTGAAAATGTGTTTCGGGTTTAAAAGGTCTCACATTGATATAATTCGTGGATAAGGTGATAAGGGTTCGAAATCCACTCATCCAATAAGTTTTGTACATGTGTAGTTCATAGATTTTACATTATCTTTCCATTTTATTTAAATCGTCAAATAATGATGTCATCACTGCATCATTATTATGTCATAAATAATTTAATTTATTTAATGTCTAAAATTTATAAAAAAAATACTATTATGTAGGAAATATTTTTATCTTTCCAATTAATATTTATAATCAAAAATATGACTTGTATAACCCCACTTAAAAATTGTTTTAGTAAAACATATCATGTTTGTGTCAATTTTACTTTTACATTAAATAAAATGTTATTTATGTCATTTCCCAACCAAAGTGGATCCATGGGGTCCCCAAGTTGACCCATGGATTGTCTTTGTCGGCCATGATACAACCAATGAGGGTAAGACATGTGTCAAGCTCATCTCATTTTATTAAAGCATTATTTTTACCTTAAACTACACTAATTACCACTAATCGCGATTAAAAACTTAATAAGTTACTATTCACCAAAAAATTATTTTAATCTCATTGAACCACATTTTACTTCTTAATGACAACCATGTATGTCGGATTTTTGAAAATCAAAACACAATGATGGAAAAATTTCATTTAAACGGAAAATCAGTTTTTATAAGTACCACTTAGTGGTTTCACTATTCATCAAAAATTGAAGTTTTTCAGAAAAATCCCAAAAATTCACCCTAAGCTATATTTGATATTCTGAATTCAAAAATGAAGTCCATTTTACAAAATTCAAAACATATTAGTCACATTAATTAATTTAATAATTAATTCCCGCTTTCAGAACAAATAGCGTGTTTTTATAAAACAATAAGTATCAAAAGATTGACACTAGTTTAAGTCTGATTTCAAAGTGAAATTAATTCCAACGACCACTATTGGATTTAATGGTAAAAATATTTTCTAATTTCACTTTAAAACCAATTCAAAATATAATCTAATCATATAAATAAATTAGATTAAAAAGATATTTTGAATTAAAATACAACATTTTACACTATTCATTAAAAAATGAACTTTATCGGAAAAATACCAAAACATTACACAAAGTAAAATTTGATGTCCCGATTCTTAATAAGAGTTTTATTTGGTCCAAAAGAATGTTTAAGAGTGAACACAACTATATTTAATGACATTTCTCCATTAAAAGGCGATAAGTGAACCTTTAGTGAAAACTAGGGAATATACGCCTAAAATTGAATTCTTTCCGTATTTTAAGCCTTTAGCTTTTATTGGATAAATGTAAAAACATTTAAAAAACATATATAATCATATTTTAGTTATTTCTATCCATTCCCGCCAATACAACAGCTACATGTTAACTACCATTTGAATTAATATTATTTTATTATTAGAGTGCAACGTAAGATTCCCAAGAAACTCGTTGTTGCGTGTTGGGTACGCCATCGAGCATAGCGTCCCCTTTAAAGTCATATTAATATTTTATTCACAAATATGGATAAATATGAAAATTTCATATTCATTATTTACCTGGGGTGTTACAATGCTGTTCAAGCTCTAGTATATATTCAAAATCGAATAGGACTTTATATTGGTGAGACAAAGACACCATATGAATTGTGGTTGGAAGGAAACCCTCTTTGAAATACTTTCATGTTTTTAGAAGTAAATTCTTCATTAGGAACAAAGAATGAAATCAAGGAAAGTATGGTGACAATGCAGATGAAGGAATTTTCCATGGATACTCAATGAACAGCAAAGCCTACAAGTGTTTCAACAAGCAATTAGGAAGGATTGTGGAAAGTAGTGATGCTATGATAATTGAAGATAAAACCACAAATGCTTCAAGGATGTCATATGCTGATGTTATAGAAAGTGAGGAAAAAAGTGAACGTGGAGAAAATACAAATACATAAATAGAGGAAGCTGTACAAAACACTCAGTAGTCACATCATGATGTTGACTCAGAAGAATAATCTGAAGAAGAAACTATGGCTGGAGAGAATGAAACTGAACCTCACAGGAGAAATCGAAGAGCTGAGATTGATCCATCTAACATAATTGGGGACATGAGTGCACCAACTCTAAAAATTAGAATGAGGAATAACCCGCAATCTTCATTTCTGTCAGTTGTGGAGCCATCCTCATTTGAAGAAGCTACAAAGGATGAATCATGGGTGAATGTGATGAATGAAGAGTTAGATCAGATTGACAAAAATTAGACATGGGATCTTGTCCAGAGACCTGAAGGTCATAATGTGATTGGTACAAAATGGATCTTCAAGAACAAGTTTGATGAGCATAGAAGTGTTATTAGAAACAAGGCATGACTAGTATGTAATGGATACTCCTAGATTGAAGGCGTTGATGTTGAAGAAACCTTTGCTCCAATGTCTAGACTGGAGTCAATCTGGCTTTTCCATGCCATAGAACTCCAAAGAGGATATAAAGTATATCAAATGGATGTCAATACAACATTCATGAATGGTGTACTCGAAGAAGAAGTCTACATTGAATAACAAGTGGGTTTTGTTCTTGGTACTGATGAAACAAAGGTTTGCAAACTAAAGAAATCTCTATATGGTTTGAAGTAGGCACCATGAGCATGGTATTCTCGAAAGGAATCGTATCTCAAGAATCTTGAATTTAAGAGAGGAGGAGTAAACCAAAATCTATATGTGAAGAATTATCCAATAGACCAGTTCATGGGTCTAGTCTACATTGATGACATTATATTTGGTGGTAGCAGGCAGAAATCAGTGGATGAATTTTCCAATCACATGAAATCAAAATTTGAAATGTCTAAGATTGGAGAGCTCACATATTTCTCGGGACTACAGGTGATTCAAATGCTGGATTACACTTTAATTTCTCAAGAAAATTATGAAAGAGAGCTGCTGATGTAGTTTAAAATGCAAGACTCTAAACCAATGTCAACTCTGAGTGAAGTTGGAACCAAACTTGGAAAGCATGAGGATGGGGCATCTGTAGACCCCACAATGTACAGGAGGATAATTGGGAGCCTACTGTACCTGACAGCGACAAGACCAGATATTGTCTTTTCAACCTATCTAGCAGCCCTCTTTCAGAGTAATCCAAATGAGGAACATATGACAGCAGTAAAAAGAATCATGAGGTATATTCAAGGTACTCACAATTGTGGCTTATACTTTTCTTCAGGAAGAGGCAATGAATTATCATCATTTTTTATGTGGACTGGGCTGGCGATGTGGTGGACATAAAGTCTACCATGGGTAGAGCATTCTATATTGGGAATAAATGTGTAGGCTAATTGAGCAAGAAAAAATAAAGTACTTATCTTAGTACTAATGAAGCTGAGTATATATCCTCCAAAAAGGCATGCACTCAACTGCTATGGATGAAGCAATAATTAACAGATATTTATGATGAGGTGTAGCAACTAATTGCAATTTACTGTGATAACAAGAGAGCAATTGATCTCACGAAGAATCCGGTTCAACATTCCCGTACAAAACATATTGAAATTAGGTATCACTTTATCAAAGAGAAAGTTGAACAAGGTGTGATTAGAATGGATCATGTGAGAACTTTTGAGAAAGTGGTTGATATCCTGACCATTCCACTATCAAAGGCTATGTTTGAGAAGCATCGGTTGAATCTTGGTGTTCAGCCACCTCCCAATGCATAAGGAGGTTACGAAATTCCCCTCTCCCCAGTTATGTTAATTGTTTTTAATCTGTTTATGGATGCGATGTAGGTTTGTGGGGGAGATACTATCCAGAGGGAGTGTGGTTTGAGTTGAACAATGAACAATTACCGGTCTTTGGGTTTATTGTCAGTAGGGGAGAAAGGAATAAATTCAGGCATGTAATGCTTTTGTGAAACATTGAGAATTCAGTGTCGGTGATAGGATGGGAAGGAATACATTGAATGAGAATCCAATTAAAGCTTCCTCTCTTGTTTTCTACACCGAGAATTGCTCATGAAGACTTAGAATGTTGGCTAAGTTGATTCTTGAGTTTTTGGTTTCCCTATGGATGGTGCTCTGTTGAATTTATTTACTGATTTCCAACAAACCCAAAGGGGGAGATTGTTGGAACCATGGTCGCTCTATGCATTAAATGGAGTATGGTTTGTTTTTTTGTAAATCCTTAGTTGATGTTCAGAATGTGTGCCAGCAAAGTGATCATACAGAACAAGTAGTTAACAGTATTGAAGGTAGCACCGTTTTCTAGTGTTTGCCAAATCTTAGGGCCTGAAAATCGAAAAATAGAGAAAAGTGGTTTTTGACAAAGAGAATTGCGCGCCGTTGAATTCAAGGAGTGGAAACTTGCACGCCTTTTTTTTCAAGATCAGAACATGAAAATATGGCAAAGGGAGAAGGGAGACCAATTTTTAAGTTTGGTTGCACAAGTGACTTGCATGGCAAAGACTTGCTCGCCGAAACTTGCGCGCTTAGGGAAGACTTGTGTGCCGTCGTGTGGGGTATCCAAATTCCTATAAATAGAGGTTGAACCCTCCTCATTCGGTAAAAATTTTAGACTTAGAGAAAATCAGAGCTCCTGTCGCGTAGGTGTAGTGGTCATGCAAGTGGTGCTGGGTCGCGAAAGTAGAAGTTATACACCGATTGTTTGCTGCGCGTCCAAGGTGTTTTGGATGAGAAAGGGTCTGTGTCTCCCAAGTTTGGAGTTGGTGATGGAGGTGTCATGCAAGTGGTTTGGCGACACTTGTGTGCCAGAATTTGAATAAGAGCGACCGTTGATAGTTGTGCGGCAAAATTATTTTGGGGGTAAAAGGGTGTGAGTCACGCAAGTATGAAGTTGAAGAAGTGAGTGTCGTACAAGTGGCAGAGGTGAACTTGCATGCTATCTTGAAACTTGCATGCCAGCTTAGAGAATCATGACAGTTGTTGGTAAAGCACACTAGTCTTTTTGGATCTACGCGAAAGATGGAAGATTTCCTGATACTTGTAGTACAAAGTGAAATTCACCTACGGGAGAAAGTTGGACTTCAACGGAGAATCTACATACAACAGAGTATGTATTCATTGGAGATAATGAAGAGACCTTCACGTCTATAATCTGAGTGGGAATTCACAAAAGGTAGTGAGCCAGGGGGAGTCAACGGGAGTGACCAGAGGGATTCAGTGGGATATCCCTGAACATTTGTAAAGGCAGTGAGCATGGGACTGAGTGACTATTCTCGAACCATTTTAATCCACAACTTGTGAAAAATAGTGGAAATAGGTACGACTGACAACCTGTCGGTGTATTCTCCTCAGACATATCCCTTTGTAGTAAACCAATTAAATGTGATGTGTCAACTTCCTTCTTTCATTTTTTTGACAGTTTTTACAAGTTCCTACCAACGTGGGAACAAGATCCACAACTTTAAAAAGAAAAAGTTAACACTCTGATTCACCCCTCCCCTATTAGGTTGTTTCAGGGTCCTACCCTTACTTCCCATTTTATGTATGAATTATGAGATACCCATATTCTCATTATCAAAATATTTTATGAAAATTTAATCGGTGCCGTTATGATGCCGAATTTTCGTAAGGGATTTTCCAACTCTTCTTTTATTTTGAGATCCTTTATTTTCTTCTTTCATCACCTCCTCTTATCTAAGAGGCATGAAATCTCTAGAAACATTGTATATTCTTTATTTTCTTATATTAATGGAAAATTCAACATCATTCTTCTTCTCCTCTCCCACTTATACAAGGAATAAAAACATTGTACGTGATGTGTTGAATTACCGACATAGTGGACGACGTGATTTCAATTTTCTTTAATTCCTTCAAGTATGGTCATGAAATAATTTTTACAGTTGAACCAGGTTATAATATATGTATTATGTCTCATACATGGTTCTGGAACTCTTTTTTACATATGGATTTAATTTATAATACAAAATGAGGTCACTGTTATCAAGGAACCACTAAAATGATCTAAACGAACATCAATAATGTTTTAACTTATAAATCATCCTCATTTCAGAATTAAAAATGATAAATGTTATAATTTATGTTTATGGAAATATTTAAATACCATTAAATTATAATTTTATAGTTCCACTTCCAATCAACAAGAATATTCATGATAACACGATCAATGAAACCATCTAATGAACACAACCGAAACAATGTAAATAACAAAATATTACTAATAAATGTGTCGAATTATTTTGTAAAATGATCATATAAGGTGTTATAAACAGTAATATATTTAATTAATATATTAATAAAACTCCTTTAACCATTATACAGGAGGTTTAAACACTTGTTATGTAATAAGAACCTGAGGTAATGGAATTATCAACCCAATTTCCATTCTTTGGGTTAACCTTCTTCTTTATTCATTATGTGATTTTAAGAATATTGGTGTGATGATTTTCTTGTTTATATTATGTTTCACTATGTGTATTTATTATGTATAAACATATCCTTTAAATTCTATTAATTCTCACTCCAATTATATTTTAAGAGACTTTCCTTTTAAAATCTATTTAAAACTCTCTTAATAAATTTCAGAAGGATGGTTTTTTATATGGGTATATGGAATAAGTGGTTTATCCTAATTTAAAGATACTTTATTACCATAATATGTTCCATGGATATTATTTTTTGTTTGGTTGAGCCCATTATAGCTCAATATATGTTGGTTTGAGCCCATTATAGCTCCTGATATGTTGGGTTGATCCCATTATAGATCAGGATATGATGGGTGAGCCCCATTAGAGATCTCCAATTCATTGGGTACTCCAGAGATGGATGTTGGGAAAATGGTTATTCCATTTGAAAGGGTGAATGTAAGATTTATATGGTAATTATTTCCCCGGGCAACTACATTATGTTTATATGCATATGAGTTTTTATTATTATGGGTTTTAATGGTTTTTATATTATGACTTGACTAAAAATTTCTTTATTTATATCACTTTCTAAGTTTTACACTCTTCCCACATTTAAAAAAAAATTAACAGTTTATAAGGATTGGTAATAGAAAGAAGGAAGTTGTGACAAATGATATAGAGGGTTTTCAAAGAAATCATGTTTTAAGCTATAATGTTTAATATTTTGAAAAAATGGATTCTATTTTTAGTAGTATCCTCTTATATGAATGTGGTATGTTATATATATAAGGTAACCTAATTCTCTAAAATTCTAAACTCAAAAAGATTATCAATGTGTAATAATTTATATTCTTGACTAAAATTCTATATTACGTAATGTTTTACGACCGTGTCCTTATAGATGGTATCAGAGGATGGTTTAGACAACATTAGGGGTTAAGATGATATTTAAGTAATACCATAAATGATTTTCTACTCTATGTTAATTTGAAATGTTATAGAATTTAAGGATTTCCATGTTGTTTCATCTATTTTATGTTTGTACAGAATGGTTTTCCACAGAAGAAACATGGCAGCTGAGGTAGGAAGGCACCAAGAGGCTAATGTTTGTCCGAATCTATAGCCTGAAATGGTGGGAATTGGAACCCAGCAGTTTGTGAAAAAAATGGCTTAGTTAATTAAAGAAATATTTATTGTTGGTATATATTCTAGAGATAAACATGATCTACCATAAAGAATCATGTCTTTTATGGAGCATTTTCTGAGGCAATATCCTCCAGCATTCAGTGGAACTGCTGATCAAGTGATAGATGAAGGATAGATCAATGCTATAGAATAGATATTTGATGTCATGGGATGTTCATAATGTTAAAAGGAAATACAATCCGTTTATCATTTGGAAGGTGAAGCCGATCAATGGTGGTCTCTGGTTAAGAATACGAGAGAGATATTATCTTGACAGTCGGGAATGGGATGATTTTAAGAGTTTTTTTCTTGAAAAATATTTTCCCAAAACTGTTCAACTCAGAATGGAGAAACAATTATTAGATCTGAATTAGAAATATGATGATTTTTTGATAGCATATGAAGAAAATTTTACAAGGCAGGCTAGGTATGTACAAGATTTTTCTCAAGATTTTGAATGAAAAATTAATTGATTTTACTCTGGTTTGAAATCGTTTTTGTGAAGAGATTTGGCATCATGAGTGTTTAAAAGATATGAGAATCTTGATAATTGTGATAAAAAAGTTGAGATGGAGATTTCTAACACATATGTTCCTCGTGACGACAAAAATAAAAAGGGGTCATGTTGGAAAGAAATGAGGACGAACTCATTATGGAGGAAAGAAAATGAATTTTCTTTTCTTGTGAAATGTGTGGTAAAAGGAATCCTGTTGAATGTATTGTAAATTATTTTAAATTTTACCGATGAGGAAGGTATAGACACATGTCTCATGGGTGAAAGAAAAATGATCCAAAGATTAATGAGAAGCCAATGGTGAGATGATTCAACTATAAGTAATTGGGTCATTTTGCTAATTTTTGTCCAAAACTAGTTACTCAAGCATGGAATCAGCAATATTTGAAGAAGAAAGGTTTGGTAAAATCATTTACAACCACCTAAGAAGATGTTGAGCTGTAAAATGAGGTGGTATTAGGAAAATTTCTTATTTTTATAGATTTCTAAAATGTGTTTCTTGATTCAGGGTCTACACATTCATTCATTTCTGAATATTTTTCAAAAAAATTGGGAATTCAACCTCATGAAGTGAAACCAGATCTCAGAGTAAAAACACATGGAGGAAATATTGTGGAAAAAAGAAATTATAAAAATATGAATATCAAGGTCTTTGGAAATATTTTACCTGAAAACATTTTTGTTTTTCCTCTAGTAGAGTTTGATGTTATTCTATGTGTGGATTTACTTTCTTTTTATCATGCTAAGATAGATTGTAGATAAAATGGAGTTTTTTAGAAACAATTTCAGTTTGTGTACAATAATGAACCCATACCATTAATAACATATCATGAAGACAAGAAACCGATAAGGGATGGGAATGAATGTTATCTTGGTCATATTTTTGAAGATAAGGGAACTATCTAAATTAATGATGTACCAGTGGTAAATGAATACTTAGATGTTTTGTTGATGATTTTCCTGGTGTTATTCCTAATCGAGAGGATGAGTTTACTATTTACTTATTTCTTGATGCTAATCCAATTTCTAAATATCCTAATAAAATGGACTAAATGAAACTTTTTGGATTAAAAAATAATTTTTAGGAATTATTAGATAAAGGATTCATCCGACCCATCACTTCACCATGGGGAGCTCCTATCTTGTTTGTTATGAAAAAAGATGGTTCAATGAGAGTTTTCATCGATTATAGAGCCTTGAATAACATTACTATTAAAAAAAGAATCCTTTTCCTCATATTGATGATTTTTTTGATCAACTCTAGGGAGAACAGTTTTTTTGAAGGTTGAACTGAGGTTGGGGTACAGTTATTGGAAAGTAAAGGATGAAGACATCTCGAAGACCGCATTCCGTACAAGATATAGTCATTATGAATTTTTAGTTATGAATTTCTGGTTAACTAATTTAATTTCTATTTTCATGGATATTATGAATAGAATATTTCATGATTTCTTGGATAAAATTTTGATTGTGTTTGTTGATCAAATTATGGTATATTCTGGAAGTAAATAGAAGCATGAAAAACATCTAAGTGTTTTTTTGAAAACCCTAAAAGAAACAAAAATATATGTAAAATTCATATAGTGTGATTTTTGGTTTCAACAGATTTATTTTCATGTGAAAAATGTATGTGAGGATGGAATGACAGTTGATCCAGCCAAAAAATGGTTGATGAATGGACAAGACCTACAAATGTTACAGATATTTTAAGTTTTTTTAGATTATCCAGTTATTACTGATAGTTTTTTAAACATTTTGCACGATTATCTAATCTAATAACTATGTTAACATGAAAAGGGTTTGATTTTTTTTGGATAAAAGAATGTGATTTCGGTTTGTAGAAACTAGAGAAGAGATTAGTGAATGCTCCAGTTTTGGTGTAGCCTTCCCGAAATGGTGATTTTTTCATCTACATTGATGCTTCATTAAAAGAAATTGGTTGTGTTCTAATTATGAATGATCTGATAATTGATTATTCTTAAAGACAAATAAAAACCCATGAGTTATATTATCTCACACATGTTTTGGAATTGGCATCTGTGGTTTTTTCTTTGAAAATTTAGTGGCACCATTTGTACAAATCCAAATGTCAAATATATACTAACCATAAATGTTTGAAGTATATATTCACATAGAAGGAATTAAACATGATGAAGAGAAGATAGATTTAACTGATTAAGGATTATGATTGCATGATCAATTAACATCTAGAAAAACCAAAAAATGTGGTGGATTACTTGAGTTGAAAACATCATGCATCATTTACCATGTTATGATTAGAACATGATCCCATGATTAATTATTTGATGATTTTTTTCTTAGAAGTTATCAGTGCAGGGAATACATCTGTTTTGTTTTAGGTTTCTATTCAGTCATCATTATCAGACAGAATTAAACAATCACATAAGGAAGACCGTGAGCTAGAGAAAATGGTAGAATTGGTTAAAATGGGTAAGTCTCCATAATTTAACCTTGATAAAGATTGTGTTTCAAGATTTGGAAAAAGTTTGTGTATGCTTTGAAATTCATAGTTAAAGAATGATTTTTTGTGTAAAGATCATAGTTCTCCATTTCCATTTATTCATGGAAGTACTAAGATGTACAGATAACTTCAGGAGTATTACTGGTAAGATGGAATGAAAAAGGATATTGTAGAATTTGCTGTGAAATGTTTGAAATGTCAATAGGTTAAAGTAGAGCGGCGGTTACCGAGGTGGATGCTTCAGCCTTTTCTAGCGCTAGAGTGGAAATGGGATAATATATCCTTGAACATCAAGGTGGGACTACCTAAGACTTCTCGAGGTAACAATGTGATTTGGGTTATTGTTGATCAGTTGAAAAAATATACAAATTTACTTTCCATTCAAGATACAATATCATTGGATCAGCTTTCTCCACTATACCACAAAGATATTATCAGGTTACATGGATTTACTCTTTCCATTATATCTGATTGGGATCTTAGGTTCACTTCTAAATTTTGGAAGGGGCTTCAGAAGTCATTAGGCATAGAATTAAATTTCACTACCTATTTTCATCATCAATAAGATGGGTATTCAGAATGAACGATTCATCCTTTGAAGTATATTCTTTGAGCTTGTTTAATGGACTATTAGGGATGTTGGGATCATCATTTTTCTTTAGTTGAGTTTTATTATAATAAAAGTTTTCATTCCAGTATACAGATGAAACCTTTTGAGGCATTGTATGGGAAACATTGTGGAACTCCAACTTTTTGGGATGAAGTCGGGGAAAGAAAGTTGATAGGATAAAAATTATTAGAGGAAGTGTCAGAAAAAGTGAAGATAATACAATAGAAAATGAGGACATCATAGAGCAAGCAGTAAATTTATGCAGATAATAGAATGAAATACATTTCCTTCGCAGTAGGTGACCATATTTTCATTAAAATCATTCCTTGGAAAATTTTGATGCATTTTGGTAACAAAGGAAAGCTAATTCTATGATTCATCAGCCCTTTTGAAATCCTAGAAAAAGTTGTACCTATTTAACACTGAGTAGCTTTGCCTCCGAGTTTATCTCAGGCATATAATGTTTTTCATGTTTTGATGTTGAGAATGTATTTTCCAAATTCATCACATGTCTTGAGCTCAAAAGCATTTCAGTTGGAAGAGAACGTTTCTTATAAAGAGAAACCAGTTCATATTCTTGATCGAAGGGAACATGTATTGCGGAATAAGGTAATCCTCAAAGTAATGGTTTTGTGGATAAACTATATGGTTAAATAAGCTACATGGGAATATGAAAATTCTATGAGGGAAATGTACCCTCACTTGTTTAATGAGTAAATAAAATTGCGAGGATGCAATTTTTAGAAGGTGGGGATAATGTAACACCCAATGGTTTTAAAAAATAATGGAAATTCGTGAAACTTTGTTTTAAGTAGATGTTTATAACTATCCTTTAAACATAATTTTACTGCTTCTATTTATTGAATTTTGAAAAACGTCATCTAAAATTTTGTTCAGTAAGTTATTTGGAGTCTGATGGAACCAAATTGTTTTTGGTAAATAGTAACATAAAATTATGAATAGTAATATGAATAGTAATATGACCATAATGAATAGTAACTTTTATTATTATTTTATTTTCTTAAGGCTTTAATATAATGACATCTTGGTTAACTTTTCAATGTGATATAAAAGCATTTATAGAATTAAAATTGCTAATTTTTTATTTAAGTATAATTTTATTTGAAAATTAAATTAATAATATTAAAAAAATTATTTTAAATAAATGGATTTAATTTTGGAATTCTATACATTGAAAAATGGTTAGGGTGAAATATTGGTATTTTTTTAAAATTCATAAAATTTCATTGAATTGTGAAATATGGTAAAATACCGTATATTCATATTATGAGTAAAATACTCTTTTTATGACATCATAAGTGATGTGAGGATATATTTTTTTAACTCAAATGTCATTATTACTATTTAGGGTCACATGAATTAAGACTATTCACAGTCTTGAGAAACATATTATAATAATGATTAAAATAATGTACAATACCTCCGCTCATCCACTATAAATACTGCACTCATTCCCCTCTTCCTCCCACACCTCTCAAACCATGATCCTTACCTATGTTTTTCCCAATACTCCTCCCAAGGCTCATCTTTATGTCTTAGAGCTTCTGGTCTCACCAAAATTCCAAAAACAAAGGCCTTAAGGGGGATCTCAAGGAGAAGAGATCAAGAGGTAGACACCCTCTTTTGTTTTCTTCCATTTTATGTTATTCCTTTTAATTTTTTTTGGATTATGTTGGGATATGTAATTACTTATCTCTCTTAGTACTCATATTATTTTTTAATTATGAGAGACCACTTTTCTATCATTAAAAAATTTTATGAAATTTTAAGCGATGCTGTTAGGCTGTCAAATTTTCATAAGGGCACTAGTGCAGAAAACATTTTTTACGTCGGTTATTTTTTATTATTTACGTCGGTTTTTAGGCGACGTTAATACGGACGACATTATAAATAACGTTTTTTACGTCGGTTATTTAAAACCTGACGTAATATCCCTAACATCACGGTGGTTATCACGTCGGTTAATATAATAACCGACGTGATAAATATGCGCGGGGGGGCTTTATCACGTCGGTTATTCCCTAAACCGACGTGATAAAACGCCTGGGATATCGTTTATCACGTCGGTTATGTCATAACCGATGTGATAAACCCTTCCCCTGGCCTATTATCACGTCGGTTATTTAAGAAACCGACGTGATAAAAAGGCCTGGGAAACATTTTAGCACATCGGTTATCCAATAACCGACGCGGTAAATCGATTCCCAGGCCTTTTAGCACGTCGGTTATGTTAAGAACCGACGTGATAAAAGCCCCGGGAATGGTTTATCACGTCGGTTCTAGAAAAACCCGACGTGATAAACCCCTGCCGATTTATTTACCACGTCGGTTATAAAATAACCGACGTGAAAGAATTTTTTTTTTAAATAATTGCACTGCTCTCACCAAAAAGCAACCAGAAACCAAACAAAAATAACAATGCCAGCCCTCCCCCAAGCCCCAACTGAACCCCACCCTCATCTATACCCACCTAACAACCTGGCCAGCCCTCCCCCACCACATTGGAGCCCCACCACAACCCTTGGATACCCCCACCCCTTGGACAGCCCCCCACCCTCATTTACACCCCCACGACCCCTAGTACAGCCTCAAACACCCATTGGAAACCCCTCCCATATCCCTTGGACACCCTCCACCCCTTGGACACCCCCCACCCCTTGGACAGCCCCCCACCCTCATTTACACCCCAAGACCCCTAGTACAGCCTCAAACACCCATTGGACACCCCCCACACCTTGACAGCCCTCCCAGACCCCTTGGACACCCCCCCGAGCCCTTGGACAGCCCCAAACACCCCTTGGACACCCCTCCCATATCCCTTGGACACCCCCACCCCTTGGACACCCCCCCACCCCTTGGACATCCCCCCCACCCTCATTTACACCCAACTGGCCCCTTGGACAGAACTCCCAGACACCTTGGACACCACTCCCATATCCCTTGGACACCCCCCACCCCTTGGACACCCCCCACCCCTTGGACAGCCCCCCACCCTCATTTACACCCAACCGACCCCTTGGACAGAACTCCCAGACACCTTGGACACCACTCCCATATCCCTTGGACACCCCCCACCCCTTGGACACCCCCACCCCTTCGACATCCCCCCACCCTCATTTACACCCCCCGAACACCCCTTGGACACCACTCCCATATCCCTTGGACACCCCCCCACCCCTTGGACACCCCCCCACCCCTTGGACAGCCCCCCACCCCCTGGACACCCCCCGACCCCTTGGAAACCCCCCCTACCCCTTGGAAACCCCCCCATCCCCTTGGACAGCCCCAAACACCCCTCCTATATCCCTTGGACACCCCCCACCACTTGGACACCCCCACCCTCATTTACACCCAACCGACTCCTTGGACAACCCCAAACAGACCTTGGACACCCCTCCCATATCCCTTGGACACCCCCCACCCCTTGGACACCCCCCACCCTCATTTACACCCCCCGACCCCTAGGACAGCCCCAAACACACCTTGGACACCCCTCCCATATCCCTTGGACACCCCCAAAACACCCACCCACCCCCTTGGAACCTCTCCCCCCATACCAAAATCCAGACCAGAAAAACCATCAACAGTAGACCAAAACAAGAAGTAGAGAAAAATTAAACATTCACTTATATAACATTAAAAACTTACACTGTCAACTTCAAAAAAAAACTAAATCCAACCTAAACGACTACGAAATACACAATTACATTGACAATATTCAAAATTACATTTTACATTACAAACAACTAAAAGTTAATCAAACCTGTAAAATAATTTGACCACTCCACTTGTAAGTGTTTGATATCTTCAGCAGTAAAGGGTTGAGGGTCATCAAAAAGCTACAAAGGAAAAGGATATTAGTCAACGTGTATAATGAATAAATCAAATTGAAATATTATGAGAAAGAGGAAATCTTACCAGGTCAAAACTCATAACTGTCCCAGTTGTTATTATTTCATACATAAATCTTAACATGTAATATCCGCATTCGATGATGCCTTGTTGCTCATGACATTTCTGTTTGAATGAGTGTAAATTCAATATATTATTTTTATGTAATAAATCAAAATGTACAAATTATAAATGGATATTTACCTTCGCATGTACATATTTGATCTTGAAATTCCTTTTCTTTGCACTTTTTCGAAAGTGGACCCATGCCCTGTTAGAAAATAATATGAATGGGGTAAATTTAAAATTCATTATAATATATAAAACTATTGTGAAATTGAAACTTACGTTTCCAATATATTCTTAAAACTTTCTCGCACATCATCATGGAGAGAGCATATCCAATAAAGTGTTTTCTCCCTAGGGCAAAAAACCCCTAACATCCAATGATCCCTTGGACACCCCCCGACCCCTCTGGACAGCCCCCGACCCCTCTAGAAAGCACCCCCACCCCTCCTGGACACAACCCCCCACCCCCGACCTGCTTGGACACCCCCCTGGACACCCCCCAACCCTCTGGACAGCCCCCCACCCCTCCTAAACACCACCCCCACCCCCTACCCCCTTGGACACCCCCTGGACACCCCCCAACACCCACCCACACCCTTGGACAGCCCCCCAAACCCACCCACCCCCTTGTAAACCCCCATGGACACCCCCCGACCCCAAATCCATGCACCTATGCCATGGTTGTGTGTGAATAAAGTAGTAACAACTGTAAAAGGGCAACCCATCCAAATGGACACGCCCCAACCCTCTCAGGGATTTATAGAAAACGATGAAAAATTAGTGAAATCATAAAATTACTCAATATTTCAAGTCGAACAAATAGATCTAGGGATGATAAATAAGATTATGGTGCCAAAACGAGTTAAAAGGGTTCGCAATCGAAGAATCTTAGCTAGTTTCAACAAAAAAATCACAACACATATATATATACTATCCGCGAAAAAAAACGAACGAGTGGGAGGATTACCTGAGTGCTGCGAGTTTAGATGATTGATCCGAGGATATTAAATATGAGAAACGATGATCGCAAAACGAATCTAAACCAACGAAATGGACGAGCCGATTCGGGTTTACGCGCGAGAGAGACGAGTCGCGACTGTCGAAGGTAAACTCGCGAATGACAATCCACGGGTCTGGGTAAATTTTTAAATGAGTTATCACGTCGGTTATTCAATAACCGACGTGATAATTGTTTTAAAAACATTTATAACGTCGGTTATTTCAATAACCGACGTAAAAACCTTCCTCCAATTCATTTGTTACGTCGGTTAGTTTATAACCGACGTTATAAAGGGCTCAAAATCCGCGTTTTTTTACGTCGGTTATGGAATAACCGACGTCAAAAACATCTGCGGATTCTTTTTTTACGTCGGTTATTTTATAACCGACGTAAAAAAGCCTTCAAAAACCGCGTTTGTTACGTCGGTTATTCAATAACCGACGTAAAAAGGCCTTCGGAAACCGCGTTTTTTACGTCGGTTATAAACATAACCGACGTAAAAAACGAAGCCGCGCGATTAATAACGTCGGTTATAATAATAACCGACGTAAAAAACCTCGTTTTACATATTATGACGTCGGGTTTATATAACCGACGTAAAAAATGGTGACGTAAAAAATGTTTTCTGCACTAGTGGGGATTTCTCAACTCTTATTTTTTTTTGTGTTCCATTATTTTCTTCTTTATTCCCAACCTCATATTATACAAGAGTACTGAATGCTCCATAAATCATGTATATTATGGATTTTTATCATTTTCATTGAAAATTCATCATCATTATTTATCTCCTCTCCCACTTATTCAAGGAATAAAAACATTGCCCGTGATGTGTCGAATTACCGACATCGTGGATGATGTGATTTCAATTTGCTTTAATTCCTCAAAGTCTGTCCATGAAACAATTTCAGTGGTTGAACCAAGTTATAATATATGTATTATTTCTCATTCATGGTTCTTGAACTCTTTTTAACCCATGTGTTCAATTTATAAAACTAAATGAGGTCGTTGTTTTCAAAGAACCATTAAAATGATCTAAACACAAATCAATAATGTTTTAGCTTATGAATTATCCTCATTTTAGAATTCAAAATGAAAAATGGTATAATTTATGGTTCCGGAAATATTTAAATACAATTACATTACAATTCTGTAGTTCCACTTCCAATCAACAAGAATATCCATCATGAACCGATCATGGAAACTATGTGATGAACACACCCGAAACAATGTAAATAACAAAATATTACTAATAAATGTGTTGAATAATGTTGTAAAATTATCATATAATGTGTTAAAAACATTAATATGTTTCATTATGATATGAATAACACTCTTTTAACCAATATATATTTGGTTTAAACATTTTATATGTAATAATAACCCGAGGTTAGGGAATTCATTACCCAATTTCCTTTCTTTGGGTTAACCTTTTTATTTATTCATTATGTAGTATTATGATTATTAGTTTGATGATTTTCTTATTTATATTATATTTCACTATGTGTATTTATAGTTTATAAACATATCCTTTCTATTCTATTAATTCTCACTCCCGTTATATTATAAGAGACTTTCCTTTTAAAATCCTTTTTAAAACTCTCTTAAAAAATTTCAAAAGGATTGTTTTTTTATATATGTAAATGGAATGAGTGGTATCTAATGATTTCTAGATACTTTATTGAAATTATATGTTACTTGTACATTATTTATGTTTTTTTATCATATTATAGCTCAATAAATGTTGGGTTGAGCCCATTATAGCTCATGATATGTTTGGTTGAGCCCATTATAGCTCAAGATATGACAGGTGAGCCCCATTATAGCTCCCCAATGCATTGGGTAATCCAGAGATGGATGTTTACCAAAAGGTTATTCCATGTGAATGGGTAAAATTAAGAGTGATATGGAAAATATTTCCCAAGTAAACTACATTATATTTCTATGCATAAGAGTTTTTATAATTATAGGTTTTAATTGTTTTTATGTTATCACTTGACTAATGATTTCATTATTTATATCCTTTACTGAGTTTTATAATCATCCCATGTTTTTGAAATTTTTTTCACAGGATATAAGGATGGGTAAGAGAAATAATGGAGTCATGATGAATGATATAGAGGGTTGTCAAAGAAATTATGTTTTAAGCTTTAATGTTTTATATTTTGTAAAAATTGGATACTGTTTTTAGTAGTATCCTATTGTATGAATGTGTTATGTTATGTATGAAAGGTATCAAAATTATCTAAAACACTAAACTCTAAAATATCATCAATGTGTAATAATAGATATTCTTTACTAAAATTCAAGATTAAGTAAGGTTTTAAGGTCGGGTCCTTATTGTTAATCATATTGTATTGTTTACCTTTACCTCTTGTCCTTCGGTATTAAGGGATTAATTATCATTACTAAAAAGATAACCAGAAGAAGAGTTGAGAGAGAATTTTTTTTCCATAATTATTCTCAATTTACAATTTCCCAACTTAATAAAAATAAACCTCAATTTATTGCATCGTGGTTTAGGGTAAAATTTTATTTTATTTCATAATAAACCCAAAATAATAGAATAACACTTAAGATATCTCAAAAAATAATAATAATAACAATAATAATAATAATATTTTTTTATGGTGTATGTGATAAATTGAAAAATAATAAATATTATTTTACTTTCTTGTAAATTAATATTTATCATGAGGCACAATATTGGTCCAAACGAACTCTTTCACATTTATTAAATGCACGGATAATTAATTAATTAAATATTTATATTCATCAATAATCATTTTTGATTAATAAAACCTTAATAAACTTGTTCCCCTATTGTTGAGAATAAAAAATATTATATTAATTAAATTCAAATAGTATTTTATTACGATTAATAAAAAAACATAGTGTGTGACCCTCTAGAATTATTTTTCATTTTCATTAGGCAAACTTGCCTAATGTCCAAGTCTATTTTCTATCCATGGATCAAGGAACCAAATAGAAAAAACACAATATAAAAACATCCACAATTACATAAGAACACTTTATGGGTAATATAATCCTTTTTCCAAAATCTACCATCAAGAAATTTAAAATTCCATTTGAAAAACCTATATGCTTGATAAAGATTTCATTTTCTATATAATATAAACATCTCATTACACCATGTCTATGGAATTTATTGTGATGGTTGTATTCTAATAAAAGTTCCAATATATCAACATTCATAAATAATAATGGGGAAAATCCATCCAAAATATATTCACTAATATCACATCACTCATGATGCACCCAATGCATCCTAATTTTCCATGAACTATATTGTAATGGTCTATAAAATACATATACATGTGTGAACTATAATATGATTTAATAATAACATTAAATTCAATATTCCATTACATACACTCGTAGATAAGAATATCTAATGAAACCAAAACATGTAGAATTCCTACTAGCAAGTCTATTCTCATAATCTCCCACCATGGAGTTCACCTAGTAATAAATTCATGAGAAGAGATATTATCTTCTTATGTGTACTCATACCTTAATTGTCACATTCTATGTTTCCCATCAAATAATGATATCTAACTATAGAACTATATTTAAGAATAACATCATCACATTTCAAGGTTATCATCATAGCGGGGGACCGTTGTGACCTTATCAATGTGAACCATACTCTAGGACATTTTTAAAATAATTACATGAATACAAATGAATAATATGTGATAATAATTTTTTTTAATATTTGAATAATATAATATATATGTATGAAATTTACAAACAGTTGGCCTTAGGACACCAACTCTAAAAAACTTCTACTAAGACAAGGTCCGACTTCCTATAACTTTCAATCCCCTATACCTCACTTGATAATCATGTATCTGTTGAGTTAAGAATTTAGCCAGGGGGTCCACCATGCTATCTTCAGTGGAAATTATACTCACGGTGACATCAACTCTTTGAGGAAAATCCCTTATAAATTATATACATTATCCATTGATTTTACACTGGATCCGCTATGAGATTCATCGTTGTAGTAGTATCATAATAGGGTATGATAAGATCTTTATGACTATGTACCATGTCAAGATCTTGGATAAATTTTTGTATCCATAATGCTTCATTAGATACCCCATAAGATACAATATAATTATACTATATTGGGTAATATATAACCATATAATTCTTTTAGCACTTCCAGCTCACAACACGTTCATTAAAAATGATGATGTATCATGTCTTTGATTTCAGATCATCTTAATCTATTTGGAAACTAGAATCTGTATATCCTTTAAAGAATAGTTACTCATCAAATCTATTGACAAGTAACATATCTTTAATAAAACTTAGATACTAAAGGATAATCATTAAATAAATCTAATAGTGGTCACCTAGCTTATCTTGATATCTTCCTACTGAATATATGGTATAGGGAACATCTATCCTAGTACATAGAATAGAATAAATGATTAATCCAATCATCGAAGCATATGGTATCCTTTCCATTATTTGTCTTTCCTCATGCATCTGAGTACACATTTTCCTAGAAATATGAATTCCATGTGACAATGGAAATAATACCCTCTTGGGTTTTTCAATTCCGGATCTCTTCAATATATTTTTAATATATTTACCTTGACTTAGGCCACATAACCTCTTGGATTTAACATGATGGATCATGATTCCATAAATGCATGATGCATCTCTTAAGTCCTTCATGGATTAAAAGACTTTAACATATAATAAGACTGGTATTTCATTTCCAAAAAGTAATATTATATTTACATAAATTGTTATCAATACAATTGTACTCCCACTAAACTATTTATAGCCATAAGGCTCACAATAATTCTTTATGAAACTAAATTTCATTATGGATTCATAAAATTAAAATTCCCATTACCTGGATACTTGGTTTTATCCATACATGGAGATTTTCAATTTTCAAATCTTCTTTACATCCTTTGGAGTAATAAAATATTTTGCTTGTGTCAAATTGACATCTTTTTTAGGAGTCTATTTAATGAAATATTTTTTGATAACCATTTTACAAATCTTATTATCAGAGAAATATGTAATGGGAAGTAGAATGATGATTTATTTCAACATTGAAAATAGTGGAAAGGATTCATTTTATCCAATGTACTGATGTTCTTTAAACCCTTTTGCTTTCTGTCATGAATTACAAGTATTGAATTCCGATCCATGTCTAGTTTCTTATAGAATACCGATTTAAAAAAATGGGATTTATCTCCATTAGAGTATCTACCATGATATAGACATAGTTTTTGTTTATGGAATCAATTTTTGAATATTGAGGACTCTTTCCACATGGAAAAACATTTTCCACATAATGATTCCTTATAGGTTATAGGATCATTATTATCAACTAATAATGAGTTACCATCCTCGGTGAGTAGAAAAATTACATTGTTCTAGTTCTTTAACATCTATGGTACTCCTACACTTTACATGTGTCTCTAGAACTGCTTCTTCAATGGGGTTTTGTGGATATTATTCCTATGCCAACATATGTCTATCTTGAGCCTATACTTAATTTAAATCTATCTCTCTCCCATTATCTCTGTTAGAGATATGATCCTTCTCAAGGAATACGGGATGCTTATTAACTAAAACATTTTTTGATGGATGGTTTAGGTAGTATTCCTTTGTTTCCAAGGGATATTCTAACTAGATACACTTTGGGCCTCAGTTTACAAGATTTTTAACTAAATAGGCATTAACAAATGCTTCTCAACCCTATAGATGTAATAACCAATACATAAGTTTCATTCCCCTATACAATTGATAAGGAATACCATTTGTCTCTTTAGTTGGAACTTGGTTAAGTATGTATTATACTATTTATAATGAGCTTCCATAAAAAGGGTAATAGAGGAAACACATGACTCCTCATTTATCTCACCATATATAATAGTATAATACCCTTAATTTTTATGGAATATTTATCTTTAAATAATTTGATTTCTTGAATAGCATGTGTTTCACACATGAGAGTGTTTAAATAAACCACATAACATTATTAAAATATTATGTGTCCATTATTTACTAGATTTTAACTTGGTGGGAATGAATAAAAAAACTAAAATATGAAAACTATATTCTCTATAAATTTCAAAAATAAATTCATTAATTTAAAAATGATTAGAATTAAAATCCAAATTGTATTAAAATAAAAGTGTTTCTTTTTCTGAATAATTGTTTACAAATGAATATTATATCTATATATTAAATTAATCTATATTGGTGAATTATTTAATGAATATATATATATATATATTTAATGGGAAATTTTTTTAAACATTTTAAAATATTTTTTATAATCTTGGGATAAGAATAAGTCAGGTTATATGCATAAAAATGTATTTTTCCTAAAAAATAGTTTACTTCACAATTTGAATGTAACACCCCAAGCTTCCATGATACGTTTCTCTTTGAATAATGTTATAGCCTGCGTTGTATGTAACTTCAAGTTCCAGTACACCATGACCAATCAAACTAACTTTTATGAATAATAATAGAAACTTTTTAAACTTTTTAAAATTTTATTTTTTAAAATGACTTCATTTTGGGATTCGGAATATCAAAATTATCTTAGGCTGAATTTTTGGTATTTTTTTGAAAACATTCAATTTTTGATGAATAGTGAAAAACACTACGTTATTGTTTAAAACCTACTTTTTATTTAAATAATTATTTATTTTATTTAAATTTATTTTTGTTCAAAATAGATACATAATACCTATATAAGTTCAATGTAATTCAATGGAGTAATTTTATTATAAAATTAGATTTATGAAAATTTATTGAACATTTTAACGTCTTTTACCAACCTTTTAGGCACATTAGTAAATTTGCATAAAATGTAATTTTACCACTTTTATAAATTTAATTTTAAAAATCAAAGAGGTACAGTTGAAATTAGTAAGTAAAATTTTGTTCAATGGGATCAAAATATTTTTTGGGGAATAATAAGTTATGAATTTTATTTACCACGGTTAAAAGTAAATAGGGCAATTAAGGGTAAAAATTATATTATAATTACCATAAAACCTTTCATAATTCTATTGGATATGTTTATTTCGACCAAAATAAACCATAGGAATAAAATATGGTCCTTTTGGTCCAGTTGGATTAGATTATGACATTTATTGTCATTTTATTTATAGAAGCGTTAAAAGTGTTAAATTGAAATTTTAATAACTAATTTTTTTTAATATAGGGTTATAATTAAGATAATTTAAATTATAAATATTCATTAGAAATATAAAACAATTTCCTACATCATGGTATTTTATTTTAAATTTTAGACATTAAATAATTAAATTTATTTATGACACAATGATGATGCAGTAATTACCTTATTGATGAAAGATTAAAATAATTGATATTATAAATATTAAAATAAATGAAAATTGAGACTTTTGATGAATTGCACGAATTTTATAGGTTAATATTGCATATTAGGGTTGATTAAATTTATTGTTTTTCTAGTAAATCATATTTTTATGACTTTCACCAAAAAAATAATGTCAAAATTGACATAAATGAGTTTAAAAAAAAATACTATATTATTAAATGATATAATAGTTGTAAAAATTTAATATTCACCAAAAATAATTATATAATAATATATATGTCATTAATGAACCACTTGGGGTTCTCTTGGAATTTTATAGAAAGTTTATTAACCATATAATATAAAAATACAAGGAGACATGGAAAATGTTAAACTATTTAACCAAGAGTTAAATCTAAAATATATGGTTAATATAGTGACATAAACCTATATAAAACCTATTTATTGAGATTTTCCCTACCCAAACCCACCTTATCTTTTAAATAAATATTTTTGGATCAATTATAAGCTGAATACGATTGTATAATAAAATAATATTTCACGGTTTTTCTAACGTGACCCACACATCTCTTATAAAAGGTTACTTCCACTTCTCTCAAAATCAAACCTCCAAATCCATTTGTCTTATCCATCCCCAAATCCCATATCCTCCCAAATACCCTCAATATATATTATAGGCATCACTTTGATCAGAAAGCTAACCTAAGGATCCATTTTGATCAAATAAAAAGGAAGCACCCGAAGAAGAGGTAATAATTTCATCACCTCTTTCAAAGTACTTTTATTATTCCACTTCCTCATTATTTGTTTATTCCATACCAAAATAATAACCCCAATACCTTATACATACTGTGTTTTTATTATAAATATGGTATAATGATATTCATTATTCTATCCATCCTGTAAATGACAAAGTCACCATACGTGCGTACGTACATCTTACCGTCTCTACGTCATGGTGTAGTTTGTTATTCAACACTTCATTATTTTTATTAGTATAATAATTAGTAAAATTGATATAAATAATAAATAATATGTTAATGATTCTGTATATATATTATACCATCCAATTACATATGATTTCACCATCAATAGAATGATATTTTCGCTCATGCATTTGTACGGATTACCATCTCCACAACGCGAGGAAATTTCATTCCCCATCGTAACCATTCAAGATTAATTTTCATTTTATGATTGAAAATAATGTTTAAGAAGTAAATATAATTCTGGAAATTAATCAAATACATCTTATCCATAACAAACAGGACTTACATAATAAAACATATAAGGAAAACGAATCAGTTAGCCCTAGAAACGATGATACTACTAAAATATCATTGACAAAACAATATTAGAAGATCATATATGACATCATATTTATGTATATGGTTCTTGTATATTTTGATAACAATTATTTAACTATTATACAGGAGGATAACATACCCTTGACCAAGGAAAAGTACAAGGTAAGGATTAATTCTATAATGTCTTCATTATCTGAGGTTGTTTATACGTGAGTATCTACTGGGACCTCTTTATCATCCACATATGTGTTTCTTAAAAATTTATTTCAAAACATTTTTACTATTTCCTATAATATGGGTTAAATTCATTTATATCACTGTTTGAATTTATATAAAATGTTTGGAATGGAATATTTCTGTCGTTTTCCAAACAATGTACTCTATGACATTTTTGATAAATTAAGGTAAGAATGTTTTTTAACTTATACGACGGGTGCGCCTATTTCATACCATTATAACACCTTCAAAGGTTCCCTTACATGATTATAAGAGTATTTTAAAAATAAGTTTTTTCTTTTATAATTATGTTACTTTTAAATGATTTCAAAATAGAAAGAGATATTTCTCTCAAACAGTTTTGATTTCATCTATATCAACATCCTTTGATAGATTTTACACGTGGTTGATGTTGATTTTTTATGATACAATATTCTATATTGTATTGAAAGTTTTGTGATATGTTTTACTGTGGATGTGTTATTTTTATACAATTCATGGTTTATGGTTAAAGTATTAACATTTCATATGCTAGTTTTAATATGAATGTTTATGATATGTTTCAATCTTTTCATATAAAGAATGCATTGGACATAGTAAGTGATGGGTGGAGCCTGCTATAGCTCCTTGAGGCATGGGTAGGTCTCATGAGACAAACTAGTGTCTTGGAAAAAGATCTTGAAAAAAATCTTATTTATAGTCCTTGAATGAGGCCTTGACTATGTGGTTATGATGTCCAGCATTATGCATTCCATCATTATAAAATTAGATATTTATATTATATGTGATTATTCAACTAGTATAATATCCACATGAATGAGTAAATGGAATTATTTGATATATATTTTCCATATTATGCTAAAATTTAATTTTAAATGGCCGGTGTTTTAGTCCTATACATTGCCTTATATATTGATGCTTATTTATTAATGTTCCCACTATATTGTTATCCTTACTGAGTATCTGAGATCACCCATTTATTATGTTTTATTTTACCCAAGATTCAAAGAAGTATATTATGATTTACAGTAGGGATAGTCTATGGGATATAAGTGTGTTTAAAGGATACAAAGTGATTTTTTATTCCATACTGTAATGTAAAACTTATGTATGTATCTAGTACTTTCTGGGATACTAAACTAATCGGACTTTCTTGACTTGATCTCTTGTGATCATGAAAATTTTATGTAATAATGCACTGACATTGGGTAACTAGGGTCAAGGCGTTACAATTGGTATCAGAGGAAGTTTAGTACAAACATTGGAAGCAATATTTAAAAAAACTCTTATTAGAAAACATTACCCTAAGATAGACTTTGAGGATTCGTATAGAAGAACTTCCTAGAATTTTAGTAACATGGATATGTTTTGTATTTTCTAAGAAATATATCCTTCTCTAGATACAAGAAGGTAGAGGTGGCTCTGGTATATATGTACTTAGGAGTGAAAAATCCAACATTGAGTTTTGGGTTTGACCTGGGGTATCCTGATACATGACAACGGGCCTTGTTGCATTCTTGGTTACGACACTCTTGGGAGATATGCATAGGATAATTCATATTTTCTTTACAAACCATTAAGAGGATTTATGAGTAAATAACTTCTCAAAGAAAACATTTTTTATGATTATGGATTATATGCATTAACTGTTCAATTGATGTTAGGTATTTTACTAGTTTAGAATTATCTATTTTGATTCATAAACCAATATAGTGTATGTTGTTGTTTTGAAATGGCGTCTAGTGGAAGTAATGTGAACCATATCAATTCACCTAATCCATTTAAGGATTTACCTCCTACTCAAGATAATTATAGTGGAGCTGGTGATGAAACTGGTGCTGAACAGCTTACAAACATACTGAGAAAACTCACTTAGGTTATGAATAATAACCTTACCTGTATGGAGCACCCTAATCCACAACGCGGAGGATCAATGTTAGACCGGTTCATGAGAAAACAACCACCAACATTCAATGGGACTTAAAATCCATTTGTATCTAAGAAATGGATAAGTTCATTAGAGAAAATATTTCATGCTTTGGGGAGTAGAAAAAGTGAAAAAGTTGTCATGGCAGTTTATCGCATCATGGGAGATGTGGATCAGTGGTGGTAATTAATTCAAAACACAAAGGAGGATGAAAAAGTATCAAATATGTAATGGATTAAGTTTAAATAGATTTTCCTATAAATATATTTTCCTTGTGACCATCAAGCGGATATGGAAAGGCAATTTCTGAGTCAGAGGAAAAAAGGATGATGAGAATGTCGCAAAATATGAGGCTAACTATTAAAGTTTAGAAAGGCATGCAACAAATTATATATGCAACCCAAGGAGTAAGATTGATTTATTCTTTGATGGGTTAAAAATACTTCTTTTTCGAGCATTATTTTCCCAATCGTTTTCATCATACGAAGATATTGTCTCATGTGCTATCAATATAGAAAATATATTCTCTAAGTCTTAAAAATTTAAATAAAATAAATAGAAGAAGGGATCTGTTGTAAACTCTGGAAATAAAAATAATGGGAAGAAGGGAAAACATGAATTTCTATCCTGTCTTAAATGTGGGAAGAAACACCCTAGTACCTACCTGAAGGGAATGTGAGTCTATAACAAGTGTGGTGAAAAAGGCCACCAAGATCGTGATTGAAAGGGAAAGAAAAAGGTTGTCAATGTTTGATGCTAAAATTGTAATGAAATGGGGAATTATACAAATTATTGTCCTAAGAGCCAAGGGAAATTACCTTAGAAAAGTCCAAGGGACCAAGTCCAAGCTTATGCGATCACTACTACTGAGGTTGAAGCTCCGAGTGATGTGGTGGAAGGTAATTTAATGGTTTCCTCAAATTTAGCCAATAATTTATTTGATTCTAGATCTTCACATTGTTTTATATCTTCCCAGTTTTCTATAAATATTAAAAATTTTCGATTTTATTTAACAAGGGAGTTGTCAGTCAAAACTCTTAAGGGAAGTATCATTGCAATACAGTTTTGTGAATCAGTTCCCATTAGGGCATATAAATGTGATTTATCTTCTAATCCCATCACCATACCCAAGATTGAATTTGATATAATCCTTGGTATGGATTGTATTTCAGACCATGATGCTAATATTTATTTTAAGAAGAAGGAGGTTTCAATTTTTGATGGTGATAAGGAGTACCTTATCTTTAGAGCAGAAATGTCACCATTTGATTCTCATCTAGATCCACCCCAATTAGCACTGATAAATTAAATTATTGGGGAGGAAGATAGTGAAATAACTATGGGTGAGGAAAGGAATGTTCAAATAGAGGACTTACCTATTATGCAAGAATATGTTGATGTGTTTCCAGAGGATTTACCTGGACATCCTCCAGAATGAGAAATTGAGATTTCCAATGATTTAATTACTGGTTCAAGTCCCATATAGAATAAACCTTATAAAATAGACACTATGGAATTATGATAACTAAATAAACAACTATAAGAGTTCAGTAGTAAAGGATTTATTTGCACTAGTGTTTCTCCATGGGGAGACCCTGTACTTTTTGTGATGAAAAAGGATTGATCTATGAGGTTGTGCATTGGATACATGGAGATCAATGCTATAATAATAAATTACTAGTATCCCCTACCTCACATTGATGATTTATTCAATCAAATTCACAGAGATCAATATTTTTCAAAGATTGACCTTTGATCTTGATATCATCAGTTGTGTGTGAAGAAGGAAGACATTCTGAAGACAACATTTCGAATCAGGTATGAGCATTACAAGTTTACAGTAACGCCTTTTAGACTGACTAATGCACCCTAGGTATTCATGGATCTAATGAATAGAGTTTTCATGTAATATATTTATGAATTTGTAGTAGTATTTATTGATGATATCTTGGTATAATCCTAAATATATGAAGATCAAGAAAATCACATGCGCACTATTCTAAAGACTCTTAGAAGAAATGAATTATATGGGATATTTAGAAAGTTTGAATTATGGCTCCAAGAGATTTCTTTTTTTGGATATATTGTCTCTAAGGATGTAATATATAAAGATTATTCTAAGACAATATCAATAAAATAATGGCCATCACCGACAAGTATAACTGAGATACACAGTTTTATTGGTTTAACAGGTTATTATCGGCGTTTCGTCCAGAATTTTGCCTGATTGGATAACCCCATAACCAAACTCACACGTAAAGGGGATAAATTTTTTGAAAAAAAGAGTTTGAAGAATGTTTTGAAGAACTGAATATAATATTAGTCAATGATCCTATCTTGACTCTACCATTGGGGAATGATGGATTTGTTATTTATAGCGATGATTTAAAGAAAGGTCATGGTCGTGTCATTATGAAGAATGATAAAGTTATTGCCTATGAATCACGACAACTAAAAATTCTATAAAAAACTATTAAACTCATGATCTTGATTTAGGAGCTATACCATTTCATTGAGGATATGAAGACACTATCCCTATGGTGAAAAAATGTGAGATATATACCGATCACAAGAGTTTGACGTATATTTTATCACAGGAAGAACTCAACATGAGGAAAAGACGATGAATTGAACTAATAAAATATTATGATTGCATTATACACTACCACTAGGGGAAGGAAAATAAGGTTGTAGATGCTTTGAGTAGAATGGATTATGAAGTTTTGAACAAGATGAGAGTTGAAAGGGATCCTATATTCATGGATGTAGTAAAGATAGATATGGGAATAAACATGGAATGTGAAACATCAATAGTTTTTCAAATGGTTTCCAAACCATACTTACTAGAAAGGATAAAATGTTCTCAGACTTATGATGAGGAGTTTCAAAAGAAAATTAAAGCTATAAATGATGGGAGATTGATTGAATTTGTATAGGAAGATGGAATTTTGAAATTTGGGAAGAGATTTTGTGTACCTGAAATACCTGATCTAAAAATGGAATAGTTAGATGATGCTCATAGATCTAATTTCTCTATACACACTAGTGTAACTAAGATATATAGAGATTTGAAGGAACATTTTTGTTGGGACAACATAAAGTGGGAGATTGCTTATTATGTGTCAAGATGTATAGTTTTTCAATAGGTGAATGCTGGAAGACAACATCCTAGAGGAGTCATGAAACCTCTTCCCATACCTGATTGGAAATGGGATGATATTACTATGGAATTTTTCATGGGGCTACCAAAGAATCCTATAAGGAATGATGAAATATGGGTCATTGCTGATCGTCTTACCATGTCAACAAATATTATTTCTATAAGAGAAGATTTACCACTTGAATGTTTTACAATACTATATATTAATGATGTTGTATGACTTCATGGAGTACCCCTATCAATTTTTTCTGATCATGATCCCAATTTTGCATCATGATTCTGGAAATGTCTTTAGAAGGCCCTTGATACTGAACTTCATTTGAGAACTACCTACCACCCTCAAACTGACTTAAAATCAGAACGGACTATTCAAAACTTAGAAGACATGTTGAGATCTTTCTCACTAGACTTTCAAGGTATGTGGGATTAGTACTTACCTCTGGTATAATTTTCCTATAAAAATAGCTTCCATTCAGGTATTTGGATGGAACCATATGAATCGTTATATGGAAAGAGATGTCGCACACCAACCTGTTGGGATGATGCTGGTGAAAGAAAACACGTAGGCCCAATACTTGTTGAGGAAACAATGGAAAATGTGAAGATTATCCAAACCCACATCCAAGCAGCTCAAATTAAGCAAAATATCTATGCCAATAACTGAAGGAAGGATTTGGAATTTCAAGTTAGAGATCATGTTTTCATTAAGGTATCTCCATGTAAGGGTGTTATATGATTTGGTAAGAAGGGTAAATTACGTCCCAGGTACATCAGACCTTTCAAAATTCTAGAACGAATTGGAGTTGTTGTTTACAATTTGGCAATGCCACCAAGTTTCTTCAAAGTTCATGAGGTGTTCCATGTATCACTATTGAGAAAATACATGGCTGACCCAACACATGTACTCAACTATAATGAAATAGAACAGGAACCCGATTTGTCTTATTGTGAAGAGCCTGTCAAGATTCTTGATACCAGAGAACAATTGTTGAGAAATTGGATGGCTTATCTGGTAAATGTTATATGGAGAAACCATAAGATGGAAGAGGCAACATGGGAACCTGAGGAGCTTATGATGAAGAACCACCCGAATCTTTTTATGCAGATGTATTCTAGAAATTTTGAGGATGAAATTATTTTAAGGTGGGAAGAATGTAAAACCCAAAGTTTTCAAGGTACACTTCTCTTTGAATAATGCAACAGCTTGCGTTGTACACAACTTTGAGTTCTAGCACACCATGACCAATCAAACTAGCCGTTATGAATAGTAATAACCACTTTTTAAAAATTTAAACATTTTATTTTTCAAAATGGACTTTATTTTTGGATTTGGATATCAAAATTATCTTTGGGTGAATTTTTGGTAGTTTCATGAAAACTTTCAATTTTGAGGAATAGTGAAAAACACCGCGTTATTATTTAAAACCTACTTCTTATATAAATAATAATTTATTTTATTTAAATTTATTTTATGTGAAAATATATACATAATACCTATATAAGTTCAATTTAATTAATTGGGGTCATTTTATAATTAAATTAGATGTATAAAATTTTATTGAACATTTTAACATATTTTATCCACCTTCTAGGCACATTACCAAATTTGCATAAAATGTAATTTTACTGATTTTGTGAATTTAATTTGAAAAATCAAAGAGGCACAGTTTAAATAAGTAAGAAAAATGTGGTTCAATGGGATCAAAATATTTTTCGATGAAAGTAACTTTTGAATTTTATTTACCATGGTTAAAAATAAATAGTCTAATTAAAGATAAAAATGATATTATAATTACCATAACTCATGTCACAATTTTATTGGATAAGTGTATTTTGACAAAAATCAACCTTAGGAATAAAATATGATACTTTTGGCCCACTACAATTAGATTAGGACATTTATTATTATTTTATTTAAATAAGAGTTAAAAGTGTTAAATTCAAATTTTAATAACTAAAACTTTTTTAATATAAAATTATACAAAAGATACTTTTGACTATAATAATTCATTAGAAATATAAAAAAGTACTACATCATGGTATTATATATATAATTTTTAGACATTAAATAATTAAATTTATTTTTGACACAATTATGATGCAGTAATTACCTTATTAATGAAAGAATAAAATAATTGATATTATAAATATAAAAATAAATGTAAATTGAGACTTTTTATGAATTCATAGAATTTTATAGGTTAATATTTAATGTTATGGTTGATTAAATTTATTTTTTTATAAGAAATAATATTGTTATGACTTTCAAAAAAACCAAATACTAAATAATGTCAAAATTGACATAAATGAGTTTAAAAAAAAATACTATATTATTAAATGATATAATAGTCATAAAAATCTATGTTTTGGCCAAAGAAATTATATAATAATAGATATGTCATTAATGAACCACTTGGGGTTCTCTTGTCATTTTATAGTAAGTTTATTAACCATTAATATAAAAAAAACAAGGCGACAATGTAAATGTTAAACTATTTAACCAAGAGTTAAATATAAAAGATAATGTTAATATGGTGATCTAAACCTACCTAAAACCTATTTATTGAGATTTTTTGTACCCATACCCACCTTAGACTCAAAATAAATCCTTTTTAATCCACTATAAACCGATTATTATTGTATAATAAAATAATATTTCATGGTTTCCCTTAAGTGACCCTTACCTCTCTTATTAAAGGGTACTTTCCCTTCTATCAAAATCACACATCCAAATCCATTTGTCTTTGCCAAAACCTGATAAAATAACCTCCCAACTACCCTCAATTAATCTTATATGCTTTCATTTGATCATAAATCCAACCTAAGGGTCCCTTTTGATCAAATAAAAAGAAAACACCGGAAGAAGAGGTAATAATTTCATCACCTCTTTCAAAGTTGTTTTCTTCTTCCACTTCCTCTTTCTTTTTCTGTTTCCAAACACAAATAATAAATCTAGTACCTTATAAATACTATGATGTTATTATAAATATGGTAAAAAAAATTCATTATTCTATCCATCCTATGAATGACCAAGTCAACATATGTGCATACGTACGACTTAACGTCTCCATGCCGTGGTGTAGTTTGTTATTCAACACTTCATTATTTGGATCGGTATAATAATGAGTATAATTTATTTAAATAATAAATATAACATGTTAATTATTCTTTATATATAATATACCTTCCAATTACAAACAATTTTACCATCAATAGAATGATATTGTTTCTCGTGCGTACGTACGACTTACCGTCTCCGCAATGTGATGAAATTTTATTCCCCATCATAACCATTCAAGAATAATTTTCATTTAATGATTAAAACTAATGTTTAATAACATAATATAATTATGGAAAAGAATAAAATACATCATATCCATAAAAACAAGACTTATGTAAGAAAACATATAAAGTAAAACGAATCAGTTAACACCTGAAACGATGATACTACTGAAATATCATTAACCAAACAATATTAGAAGATCATATATGATATCATATTTATGTATATAGTTATTTTATAATTTAATAAAATTATTTAACTATTATACATGAGGATAAATTACCCTCGACCATGGAAAATTAAAAGCTAAGGGTTAATTCTACAATCTCTTCATTATCTAAGGTTGTCTATACGTGAGTATCTATTGAGACCTCTTTATCACCCACATACGTGTTTCATAAAAATATATTTCAAAACATTTTTACCATTTCATAGAATATGGGTTAAAGTAATTTATACCCTTGTTTGAATTTATATAAAATGTTTTGAAATGAATATTTCCTTCATTTTCTAAACAAGTTACTTTATGACCATTTCAAAAAATTAAGGTAAGAATGTTTTTTTAACTTATACAGCGAGTGTGCCTATTTTTCACCATTATAATACCTTAAAAACTTCCATTAAAATATTATAAGAGTACTTTATAAACAAATGTTTTCATTTATAATTATTTTAATTTTAAATTATTTCAAAATATAAATATATATTTCTCTCATGTAGTTTTGATTTCATCTATTTCAACATCCTTTGATAGATTTTACACTTATTTAAAGTTGATTTATTATGATACAATATTCCATATTCTATTGAAGGTTTTTTGATATGTCTGACTATGGATTAGTTATTTTTATACCATTCATGGTTTATGGTAAAATTATTAACATTTTATATTCTAGTTTTAATATGAAGGTTTATGATATGTTTCAACCTTTTCATATGAGGAATGCATTGGACTTAGTATGTAACGGGTGGAGCCCGCTATAACTCCTCGATGCATCGTTTGGTCTCATGAGAAAAACTAGTGTCTTGGCACAAGGCCTTGAAAATATATTATTTGTAGTCTTGGAATGAGGCCTTGACTATGTGGTTATGATGTCCGACATTATGCATTCCATCATTATGAAATTAGCTGTTGATATTACATGTGATTATTTGACTAGTATAATATCCATGTAAATGAGTAAATGGATTTATTTAATTTATCTATTCCATATTATGCCGAAGTTTAATTTTAAAAGGCTTGTGTTTTGGTCTTATAAACTTCCTTCAATATTTATGCTTATTTATGAAATTTTCTTCTATATTGTTATCCATACTGGGAATCTGAGCACACCCTTTTCTTATGTTTTATTTTCCCAGGATGTGAAGATGTATATTATGATTGACCTAGAGGGATAGGCTATGGGATATAAGTGTGTTCAAAGGAGACAGAAGGATGTTTTTTTATTCCATAATGTAATGTAAAACATATGTATGTATCTATTACATCCAAGGCTACTAAACTAATCCGTATTTTGAGACTTGATCTCTTGTGATCATGCAAATGTTATGTAATAACGTACCGAATTAGGGTAACTAGGGTCGGGGCGTTACATTGCGCAATTACATTAATATTAATTTATTAAATTTATAAGTATTTAAGTAGATAACATTAGTTAAATATTTATAATTATTAGGTACAATTTTTTTAAATAAACCACTTTTGTTTTTGGTCAGTTTGAAGAATAACTATGGTAAAATTTATTATCTCAGTAATCGGTAGAGAAGATTAATCCTGATTAAATATATGTGATAAGTCCATAATTTTTTTTAAATAATTATTATTGGAAGAGTTAAATTATAAAATTTACATCTACATTTTTAAATTGAGTTATTTAATGGACACTTGTACATGAAAATGAAATAGATATTAGTAAAATAAAAGAAAGTGACAAAATGTCACAATCATATTTTTAATAACTATAATATTTTTAATATGGGGTCAAATATGAAATAGTTTTCACTATAAATAATATTTTTAAATTGAAATGATACATATTGACCATGGAAATTTATTTATAGTTTTTATGAATTAATTAATTGTCCTAAATTCCTACACAAAATTGATGCAATAATTATTCAATTAAATAGAAAAATAAAATAAATGATATTAAAATATTATAAGTTGAATAATTTGACAATTTTAAGGAAGTGAAAAAGTTAAATAGATTGAATTGATATATTAGGGATATAATATTTTTTTGTAATTTTAAATGTTTTCTCAATGTAATTAATGTCAATGTAATTATTGTTTTCAAAATTTACTTTATTGATTTTTAATCAAAATTGTAATTTATTAAATTATTTTTAAAAATAAGAAATATTAAAAAATACAAATTGATGATTATATGGTATTAAAAATCATATATAGTCTATTTATGGTAAAATTAACACCATATAAGTAAAAATTACAGCATTTTAATATTGAAAAATTTATCATCATTGTTAAAGAAAAAATAGGTTAACTAAGTGTCAATAAAACTGATAAGGCTTAAAATAACACCAAAACATGTCTAAAATATAGTTTTTGAAGAAATTAAAACATTATATTATATTATCATTTAATCCATATCCATTTGGTGAAATATTTATAGAAAATTAATTTATTATAATTTAATCTTTCAAAAAATTCAAAAAGTGACTCTCACCTCAATTTTAAAAGGGTGCCACCTCCATCACTTCTTTACTCAACTTGGAGCATTCTATGTAGACCATAAACTTAAAATTTATTTTCTAAACATACCTATCTACATTATAGTTCTGATTTTATTCTCCAAAGTCAAACTCTTGATCCCTTTACTGTAGATACAATGAAGATGTTTCGAATAATAGGAAATATCTCTAACTGATCACTTTTTTTTATACTCTTCCTGCATCCTATAAATCTAGTATGATTATCATAAAATAACAACTTATATATCATAAAAACTATAAATGTAATTATGAATATGATAACACCATTATACATCCTCTTTCCTATCAAACAAGAAATGAAAGTATCGCTTGTGCGTACGTATAACCTACCATCTCCACGTAGCGACAAAATTCATCTTTCATCACCATATTCTATGGAATTGTATTAAGTTAGATATAATGAATATATATTATATATATGATATAATAATTATTCTTTATATATTATTTATAATTTTTATTTCTTTCATTCCACCAATCAATGTACAAAAACAACATTCATGTGTACATACGGCCTACCATCTCCATGAATGTTATAATTCATTTTTATAAATCTTCCCAAGAATTATAATTTGTCTTTACCATGTGTGGAATATATATACTACCATTTAATTTACTTCACTGGTATTCATTTTATTTTTTTAGGATTTACATGAAAATAAATTGTTATTTATTTCATTGGGATTATGATTCAAATTTTATCTAAGTGGTAAAGGTTTTTTTCCCACAATCTAATTATTATTCAGGATTTTTTCTCATTACGTATCCATTGGGAAATATTTCTATTCAATTTCCTGACTTTCAAAAAATGTTTTCAAAAAGTTTATTACTATTTAATTATTAATGATTAAATTACATTTTTACCATGTTTGACTCTTTATAATATGGTCTTGAAGGAATATTTTTATCATTTTACAGAGAAAGTGGTTTGGGAATTTTCTAAAAATGTATGGATGGAATTTTTTTAACCTATATTGCTTGAGAATATTTTTTCACTATCATGACAGATTAATTATTTAATGATTTATATACAATATTAAATAATTATTTTCAAATAAAATGTTTTCCATTATGATTTCATGGCACTAAAAATATTATTTTAAAATGGTAGGGTTATTTTCCTCAAGAATTACTTCAATTTATATTTCATAATAAATATTTTATCTAAGATTAAATTATTTGGTATTACATATGATATAATAGAGATATGATCCAAGGATACCCTACTTATTATTTCTATAGATAGTTTATATTTATGATTTCTTGATGTTTATAAATTCCATTACTTTTCCAAGATTTATACTATGATGAAATGTATATGAAACACATTTGTTATCCTTGTGTTATACAATTATGAAAACTTAATCAAAAACATTTATTTTAATGGGTTCTGATATGATGGATGATTTATGTTATTGTGGAACACATATTTATAGTTTTCATTATGTGACATATGGTACCTATATCTCCCTGTAATGCAGTAGGTAAATATTTATATCTCATAAGATAGACATGGATTGAATGTGGAGTGAACATAGTTCAATAAGAAATGGATAGAATGGGGAGTGGACATAGTTCTGTAAGATAGGATTGGAATGGGGAGTGAACCCAGTTCAATAAGATAGCATTGGATTCAGAAGTGAATCTGATTCGATAAGATAGGAATAAAATGGGGAGAAAACATGGTTCAATATAGGACTTCTCCACTCTTATGGTATTTTCATTGAGCCTTGAATAATCACTACTGGAAAAATACCCTATACCAATGGTTTGGAACTTTTGGTATAGGCCTACAAACTGTTGGTATAGCCTATATCAATGGTTTGGAGAACTGTTTCCATGTAAGCCATAGGGATTATTATATACCAATGGTTTTGGGAAAACCATTGGTATAAGTAATTTGAAATTCTATACCAACGGTTCCATAAAATTATTGGTATATGTAATTCAAAAAATAATCATTCGGTTGGTTTTGATCCTAGCACCACCTGTTTGTGATTGAATGACCTAACCACTAACCTAACATACTTTTGTGAACATAATTTCATATATATATATTTATGTATGTATTATCATAATTATTTTAAATTTTGATTTATTTAATGTCCTCTTTAAGAAGATTCTATTAAAAATACATGTACATATACCAACGGTTCTCAAAACCGTTGGTATAGACCTATACCAATGGTTTGAGAACCGTTGGTATAGGTTCATTGATTTTGGGACCTATACCAATGTTTTTGGCCAAAACGTTGGTATGGGGGGGGGACCTATACCAATGGTTTGGCCAAACCGTCGGTAAATGGTCTCTATAATGGACCTATACCAACAGTTTGGACAAAACTGTTGGTATAGGTCCATTATAGAGCCCCTATACCGACGGTTTGGACAAACTGTTGGTATTGGTCCCCCTATACCAACATTTTGTCCAAAACCGTTGGTATTGGTCCATATAAGTGACCTATACCAACAGTTTTGGCCAAACCGTTGGTATAGGTTCAAATTAGTGAACTATACCAACGGTTTTCCCAAAATAGTTGGTATAGATCATATTTCCTGTAGTGAATTTGGAATTGTTTCTCTATATTTATTCTTATTTCATAATTACATTTCTTATACCAATATTATTCTCTCATGTATCACGTTACTTTATGATTCATGTGCTTCCATGTCCTATGGCTATGCTATTATCCCATGGCACACATTCTTTTATAATTCATCTCTTATAAACTACAAAGATTTATTCTTTGATTCAATATTATGATCTTCAATATGTAGGGTATAATTTCTAAATTTTTTGTTCTTATTATAATACCTTTATAACAATTTTATGCTTATATAACCATGGATATCTCCCTTTTTTTCTTTAATGATCATCTGATCTCACCCTTTCTTATGTTTTTTCCAATGATATGAATAAAGGTATTAAGTACGATATTTCTAAAAATGAGCTAGTTATATAGAAATAAGTTAAAGATGGTGTAGATATTTTATGACCTAGTTATTTATAATTCCATGATTCATAAGACACTAGACCTGTATATTTATAGAATTGATTTTTTATATAATATATGATCATCTAAAAAGATTAAATATCTATGTATGAAATTTATGGTCCGTTATAGTTTATACAAGAGAAAGTTTTAGTTAGCCTTTGTAAAATGGGATGAGAAAAAATTAGTAAAAACCCTCACAATAAGTCTAGGAAAGGTTGAAATCCTTGATTTTTTGTTACAAACATAAATAATCTAGGATTAAACTCACGTGTCATTTATTGAAATATTATAAGTACTTTCTCTTGATTATGTGGTTTTTACACTATTATTAGTGTTGATGACACTACGTTTTTTATTTTTTGGCAATGAATGGAACCAAAAGGAACTGCATTACTAATGAATGTACTGGGAAATGAAATTATTTGTTCCTAAGAAACTGAATGTTCTGGGAGATGAAATGAAAAATCTTGTTACTATTCTCACACAACTTTATCAAGCTATGAGTCATACTATACTTTGAAATGAGAAAATGAGGAAACCGAATTATGTAGAGACTTTCATGAGGTATTGTCCACCTTATTTCAGTGGGTCTTGAGATCCACTAGTGGCTAAAAAATGGATAAGTACCACTAAAAATATATTTTATATTTTCTAATGTTCATAACATGAGAATTTAATCTTGGATATTTATCATTTGGAAGGCGGAGTATATCAATGATGGTATCTTATCAAGAATACAAGTAAATGGGATGAAATTGACTCTATAAAATGGGTTTCTCTCTATGGAAAACATATTAATTTCATATCAAGGGAAGTCACATTCCATATTCTGAATAAATATGTGATCATCAGTTGATTCAAGGATAAATATGAAATTACCAAGGAAATTAGTTCCATATTGTGGGTATTAATTCCTTTAAATGAATTTTATCTATCAAATATGGTTGGGGAGAAACTAAAACCATCACATGAAAGACCCAAACTCACATTACACACATCATCTACAAAATCCGGATACCATTCATCAAATCTCTTCCATGAAAATCCATCCGTAGGGTGAACCAACTCATCATTAGTCTTATTTCTCTTGCTATCATGCCATCACATTTTTATTGATATTTCATCAGACATAAAAAGATTTTGGAGTCTTGGGATTAATGGAAAGTTCCACATTACTTTCTGTGGAACACGAGATGGTGTTCCCTCATCTATTGGCTTCTAGCAGGATGTTCAAAATTTTATACAATCATTTTGTTAAGTAGTTTCCTCCCATAATAAACTGTAATCTTTTGGGCAAGAATGAATTTTGTTTCTTGAAAATTCATGTTTCTCAACTAACTTCCATGAAATATAGTGGTTTGAGGGAATATCTACATTATCTGGAAGTAATTCCTTTAATAAGGTAAGAATTTAATCGATGGAAGTATTAGAGATCCCGTACATAGTTTTCTCATGATACAATCAGATTAAAAATTCCATCATTTTAATTTTACTATATTGTTGATATACTGGAGTCGTGTCAGCATCATTCAATTTTTTCACCCTAAAAACATCATCATTTTCATTATACACATCATCTGTGCTCATATCAAAATATTATTGGGTCAGAATCCTTTGTTTTTCATGATGAGGAATAAATAGAAACTAGTCATATAACAAATTATCCAATCCAGTCCTCTAATTTGGATCATAAAAAATTTGATACTTCAATATATCCCCATCGTGAAACCACACAGAGTAGTTTGCTTGAAAACCATATTTTTTTATGTGGTAGATGACTTCTTCACGACTCAACCAAGGTCTTCCGACACATCTGCAACTGGGGCAGTGTATGTGACCACTATCTGAAGCATTGTAAAATAAAAAATATAAAAATCTCTCCAATTTTTTTTGAAAATAATTTTAGATCCAATCGGTTTCATACATACAACTTCTATCCATTTTGTAATAAAATTGTTATAAGTCATTTCGTTAAAATAAATTCAATAATATTGAAGTTTCATCGAAAACATATTTAAGTAAATGAGAATTGTTCACATTATATGTAAACATAAGTGACAAACGACTCTATATGAGAATAATTATATAAAATACAACAAAATACTATATTTATAAAAAAATATCTTTGAAGAACTATACATAAGTGTACAAGATCATGTACACTTGTGGAGGAGAATTATTCCGGAGTTGAGTAAATTTTAGATAGATGAAATTTTATATTTTATAGATTATTTGAGTTATCACATACACTTCCCAAAGGGGTGGGGGTGTCCTGGGGGTGGGGGTTTTCCCGAGGGGTGGGGGGATGTCCACGGGGGTCGGGGGTGTCCAGGGGGTGGGGGTGTCTGGTGGGATAGAAGGTGTTCGGGGGGTGGTGGGCGGGTGTCCACAGGGGATGGGCGGGATGTCCACAAGGGTGGCAGGGCTGTCTAGGGGGGTCAGTGTTTCTAGGGGTGGGTGGGGGGGGGGGGCTTTCTAGGGGGTGGGGGATGTACAGGGGGTACAAGTTGTCCAGGGGTGAGCATGCTATCCACATGGGTGGTCGGGCTGTCCAAGGAGGTCGGGGGGGGGGGGATGTCCAGGGTGTACGAGGTGACTAGAGGGTGGGTGGGTTGTCCACAGGGTGGCATGGCTGTCTTGGTGGGTACGAGGTGTCCAGGGGGTGGGCGGGATATCCATGGGGGTGGAGGGGGGCTGTCCATGGGGTACGGGGTGTCTAGGGGGGTGGGTGGGCTATCCACGGGGGTGGTAGGACAGTCCAAGGGGTCAGGGGGGCTTTCTAGGGGTGGGGGGGGGGGCTGTCTGAGGGGGGGGGGGGGGTAAGAGGTTTCCAGGGGGTGGGCGTGCTGTTCATGGGGGTGGCAAGGCTATCTATAGGGGTACATGGACTCTAGGGTGGTGGGCGGGTTGTCCACGGTGGTGGGGGGCTGTCCAGGGGGTACATGGTTTCCAAGGGGTGGATGGGCTATCCACGGGGGTGGGAGGTTGTCCAGGGGGTGAGAGGGGATGTATACAGGGTAAAAGGTGTCTAGGGGGTGGGTGGGCTATCCACAGGGGTGGCATGGCTGTCTAGGTGGTATAGGGTGTCCATGGGGTGGGCGGGATGTCCATGGGGGTGGGGGTGTCTAAGGGGTACAAGGTGTTTAGGGGGTGGGTGGGTTGTCCACAGGGGATGAGGAGCTATCCAGGGGGGTCAGGGGGGAATTCTATGGGGTGGGGTGGGGGGAGTCTGGAGGGTACGACGTGTCATGAGGGTGGGCAAGATGTCCACGGGGGTGGTGGGGCTGTCCAGGGGATACAGGGTGTCTAGGGAGTGGGCGGGCTCTCCATGGTGATGGGGGGTGTCCATGGGGGTAAAAATTGTCTAGGGTGTGGGCGGGCTGTCCATGGGGGTGGAGGGGGTGTCCAGGGGGGTCGGGGAGACTTTCCAGGGGTGGGGGGATTTCTAGGGGGTATGAGGTCTAGGGGGTTGGCGTGCTGTCCACGGGGTTGGAGGGACTACCTTGGGGGTACAGGGTTCCTACGGGGTGGGCGAGCTATCCACAGGGGTGGTAGGGCTGTCCAAGGGGGTACAAGGTGTCCAAGGGGGTGGTCGGGCTGTCCATGGGGGTGGCAGGCCTATCCACAGGGGTGTCGGGTGTCCAGGGTGGTTAGCGGTCTATCCATAGGGGTGGTGAGGCTGTCCAGGTGTGGGCCATCTGTCCAAGGGGGTGGCGGGGCTATCCAGGGGGATTGGGGGTGTCCACGAGGGTGGGGGGGGGGGGGGGCTGTCCAAGTGGTACAAGGTGTCCAGGGGGGTGGGCGAGCTATCCATGAGAGTGGCAGGGCTGTCCAGGGGGTACGAGGTGTCCAAAGGGGTGGGTGGGCTATCCACGGGGGTAGCGGGGTTTTCCAGGGTGTTGGGGGTGCCCATAGGGGTGGGGGCTATCCACAGGGGTTGTGGGGTTGTCCACGGGGGTGGTGGGACTTTCTAAGGGGTTGGTGGTGTCTAGGGTCTGGGGTGGTGTCTAAGGGGGTGGGGGATGTCTAGGGGGGCTTTCCATGAGGGTGGGGTGGTGTCCAATTGGTGGGGTGTTCGGGGGCTGTCTAGGGGGTTGGGTGGCTCTATAAGGGGGTGGGGGGGGGGGGTGTCCATGGGATGTGGGTTGTCCAGGGTTGGGGGGGGGGTATCAAGGGTGTTGGGTGCTGTCTAGGGGTGTGGGGGGATGTCCAAGGGGTTGGGGGTGTTGTCCAAGGGGGTAGGGGGTGTCCAGGGGGTTGAGGGGGTGTCCAAGTAACATTGATAATCAAGAAGAACAATTTCATAACCCAATTAATCTATAATTACCACTGGAGATGGGTTCATGACTCACCTGTCCGACACAAACCTATCAAAATATAATTATCCAAAAATATTAGGAAAAATAAAACACTCTAATATTGATTCCTAATGCCCATAATAAAATAAAAACAATTTAATCCATGCAATCTCACAACAACACCACAGGTGCACCTCCACAAACTTCCAATACTATCAACCAGCAGTAAATAATTACGTGCACATGACCATGATATTTTGTTTCGTGATATTTATATCAGAGACTAAATAATGTGTAGTCATGAACAACATTGGTGAGTTCTATGATTGTTTTACTCCTTTATTATGGTTGCCTTCCTAGGATAGAAAATGATATAAATACCTTAATAATGCTTTATAACTACCTAAGAAAATTGTGACATGAATTCCTAACACTCAATTTTAATTTCAAAATATTACATGTGTATGACCTGACCACTTGATGGAGTACGAATAAATGATCATGTAATAGAGTAAATTTTGGTTCTATCACCATTAAAAAATGAAAATGACCCCAAACCAACTCTAGTGGTTCAGGTGGAAGCGCCACTTCATTGAATGACTTATAGTGTGGGTATCATCATCTTAAATTTAGAGTGTGATATTTCAAAGACAACATTCAGGGTTATATTCATAATGCATGAGTATCTTATCTTTCCTCATAGGATAAAAAATTATATAACTATATTTATGTATAAGCAACAAAATCATATCAATAGACCTTAAATTTAAAATGAACCAATGATAAAATAACTCATGATCATATTAACCTATTCAATATCAATAAAAATTATTGTATACTGATAAATCACAACAAAACCACAATATAAAATGATATATTGCTTATGTTCATAACGAGATCATAATATATAGTACATTTCAGTGAAATGGAATGAAAAAATCTAAAATAAATGAAGGCCAGATACTGATTTAAAATAGAAGAACAAGAATTACTTGAATCCAAGATATATGCCTGATTGGAAATTAGAGTTAGAACCCTCGATAGGAGGTTGGAAATTAGGGTTTGAACCACAACATAAAATGATATATGCCTTTAGTTAATAAGGCGATCATAGCACCCACTACATTACAGAAAAATGGAGTAACAAAATCTAAAATAAATGAACTCACATGTACCAATTTAATGTGGAAGAACAAATCGTTGGAAACCAGACTTATTGTGCTGGGAAGTAGCATTCACATTGAGATTTAGGGACAAATCTTCGAGATGGTTGAGGTTTAGGGAAAAAATTGAGATGGTCTATAAAGCTCTTGTTTAGGAAAAAACTGTCGAGATCTATGAAGTTAACAATCCCTATATGCGTTGATATTTGGGGATTTTATTTCCCAATAGTTTTAAAAAACTTTCGGGAATGTAATGTTATCCCAACGGTTTACAACCGTTGTGAAACAAATTTTTAGAACTATACCCAACAGTTCAAAAAACCGTTGGGAAAAACCTCTTAATCAACACCATACCCAACAGTTTCCTTAAACCATTGGGAAAACTAAAAAACCATATGAATATACCAATGGTTCTACAAAACTTTTGGTATTATACCCTTTTCCCAACAGTTTTTTAAACTGTTGGGAATATTTTGTTAGAATTGGTGGTATTTCCACCAGTGCTTGGATGGTCTATACATGGTGCATTTATTTCATGCTGTGTGAATTATTTATACAATGAAATAAAATAATTATGGGTGTCCTTGTCTATCAAACAAGGATACATGACAAATAAAACTAGAGTACACACCATGTTAGTTTTCATTACCCATCTCAAATCCTTGACACTTCATGATGGGATAAGCGTATGTAAACATCATTAATAATTAATAGATCTAGGTAATATTTATGATAAATAAATTATAATGATATATATTTAATGAATGAAAATATGAAATGAATCTTTAATTTTAAATAAAACAAAATCAATAAACAAGTAAATAATTATAAACTTCAACACAACCCATATGACACCAATTTTATGTTTCAGGCGCTTTGGTAGTTCCTCATTAATTGTAAAATGATTAAAATATTTTTGATCTGATGTATCATTTTTAATATTTCCAATGTTTTTAATTCTATCAAAAATGAAATTTTCCCCTGGATATTGAAATATGAAAACTGAAATTCTTGAGAGTATTTTTTATGTTAAATCTATAATTAATTTATTTATATCTGAATAAATGAATACACAGTCTTATTATATTTCTTTGATGATGATGTTGATTTTACAAAAGACCCTTTTAGGATTGAAATTTTTTCACTGAAGGATTCAAGTATAGAATACCTCTAACAGTGATCCACTCGTTCTCCTTTGATCTTTGAAAAATCACTGATGGAACACCGGGTGCTGGTGTGGAAGATCAATAATATTGTTCTATTCATAATGATTAATCATCCTTTCATCTTCAATTATTTATTCTAATTCTTGGTAAGAATAAAGGAAGAGGATTCAAGGAAGAAATTCATTGTGAGAAACTATTATCAATTATCAATTACCATACACAATAAAAAATATATTTATAGAGCTAGGTTTTAGGTTAATTTTTTTTAATTACACACTGGACTATAAATAATATAATAATACTTAACAAACCCCATTATATAATAGTAATAATATCATAGTTATTATTCTTATTTAAAAGAGCACATCATAACCTGACAATAGTACATATTTTTTACCACCTTGTTAATTAATATTAATCATCTAACATGGTCTTGGTCCATTTGAACTCCTCAACATTTATTGAATACTAATTTTAACTACCAAACCTATTATTAATGAAAATTATCATGATCTAATTAAATGTTTTATTATATAAAAAAATTATATAAAATATATGAACTTACTTGATTTTATATTTTTTAAATTTTATAATACCGTTATGAATTGTTATCATTGCTATTATAGCAGTTGAACAGGGATCACATGATTTGTATAAATATAGGGCTTCAACAAATCCAATTTACTTTGACAAAAGAAGTAATGGCCTCATCCAGTAAAATTGATCTATACGAGGTCCATTTTTCAGAGCTCAGTAAGGAGGTAGCATCACTAGGATTCTCTATAGACCAATCCCAAGCCAATTTTCAACACATTAAGCTTGAACTGAATCTCCAACGGGAGAAGTGAAAGTTAATAGAGATTACCACCCAAGCGATGTCATCCGAGCCACCCCAAGAGTCTTTCGACATCCCACACCTTACCCTCAAGTCTAATGCAAGTGTTATAAGGGGTCATTTAACAATACCCTAGCACTATGATTATGTACATTATTTTTTTATAAAATAAATAATATACATCCATTTAATTATTGTTACTTTGTAATCGATTTTTAATGTACAAATAGTATTTTTAGTTAATATTCAAATTCAGTTGAGAAATCTATTTTGATGAATTAATGTATTTTTTAATTAAATAATATTTCAATAAAATATTATTAAAAAATTAATTTTTATTTAATATAAATGATTTTATAATTTTTATGAATACAATTGTAATTTTTTTAATGATTAAAAACTATTTTTGTCAAAAACCGTGAATTTTCAATACATGTTGGTTTTCATTTTAAAAGTGAAATTGATAATATTTATAAAATTTTTTAGATAAAATTAATATTATTTTTGGAATGAGGATATCGAAATTATCCACTGGTCTATTTTTCATAATTTTCTGAGACAGTCAAATTTTTGGGTAAAAATTAAATAACGTTTAAATATATAATGTGTTTTATGACATCATAATGACCCAATAGTGATGTAATAAAATACAATAAAAGAGATATTTGAACAATATTCGTTTTTGAATTCAATATAATGTGATTTTAGATTTGTTTGATTTTTTTACAATGCCGTAGTAGACCCACCAAGACTTATAAAATATTTTAACTTTTTAAAATTATTTCAATGAGAGTGTGACTTTCCTCCACATAAGCAAGCCTAATATTTTAATAATATCAGACATTAGACTTATAAAATAATTTTTTCCACTACCCTGTTGAAAAAACCATGAGAAAAAAACATGTTATGGTTTGGGGTTTAGATTAGATTAATGTGTAGTGTCCAAAACCTAAATAATAGAGAATCATCTCTCCTTTTATATATAAACCCACTCAACCTCCCATTCTTCTTCACTCAAACCATTTGGAGCTCGACCAAATTAATCCCTCATCTCCCTAAAAACCTTATAAGGCACCCCAAGCTCCCAATAATCCTCTCTCAAGCCTCACACATGCCTTTGGGATCACACATCCAAGTAAGGGATCTTCACTTTCCTTTATTCCTTATTTATGTCCAAGTTTCCTTATATTGTTATGCCCTTTTATTTTCAATTACAAATATTGGGGTATGATTTAACACACCCCCTATAATTTCTTTCTTATTTTTTAATGTCGAGAGACCCCTTTCTCTCTCATTAATTCCTCCCATGTACTATTGTTACCATGCCGAAATTCCTTAAGGGACTTCTCTCTCCTCATTTACATTCAAGTAATTCTTTCATATTAGGAATCTAAATTCCATAATATTTGTTCATATATTATGTTACACTACCCATTTACTATCCTTATTATGTATAAATGATTATAGATCCATTTGTTTCTCATCAACCCACATTACAAATTCTATTTGATGTCGTTATGCTGTAAAAGTTACACAAAAATTTCCCAAGCCAGAATTATCATGTAAGTGAATACCATACCCATTTATCTATCAAGGGTATGCACCTTTATGCAAATTTACTTTTCATTGAGGACTTAAATTTATGTATTCAACATATATTACTCGTGGAATAAACTATGATGATTAATGAATCTCTTTTGTATGATCTATTTGGCACACTTATGGATGAAATGAAATTATTAAGAAGGGTGCACCCTGAAAGCGCTCTGATGCATTGGGTAAAGAATAGTATAATGATAAATCATGTGTAATGACTGTTAACTCATGATAATTCATTTTCAATGAGGTTTTACCCATTATAATTCAACTTAACTGATGGGTTACTCATGCTCCAGGTGTATTGATCCTTGGATCATGCTAATATCATGTTAAATATTGTGTCCACATCTCCATGTTATGATAATCATGTTATATCATGACTTTATGTTCATGTTTCTATTATTATACATTGATATTCTTATTTTATAACATGTATTATATTCTTTATAATATTCTTTGTTTACTCCCTTATTGGGATTTATATCTCACCCTTTTCTTATGTATGTACTGAGGTTATCCAATGCATTTCTAAGTATGAAGGAATGTTGTGGTCATGTAAAAGAAGTTTTCAATAAAGATATTGTTTGTATGTCTTAAATTTTCATGTAATGTTCCTAATTTCCCATGAAACTAGACCTATTGATCTTCAATGTTTTCTTAAGTGCAATTTTATGTAATAAATAATGTTAAATTGTGTAATAAAGATTATGGTTTTTATAGTTGGTATCAAATGATATGATTAGTTATTTTTTGGAATAGGATTAGAAAACCTAGATATAGATATTGGGATAAAACTAAGTATAATTAAATCATCCTTAATTTTTTTGAGTATAGGGTAAGTGTTTTATCAAGAAAATACATCCTCATAAGGAAATGAACAAGTAGAGGTGGCTCTGGAAGAGATGTATTTAGGAATAAAACCCGAAAACACTGCTTTAAGATAGACTCGAATCGGAATTGGTGCACAACAATGGGCCTTGCTGCAATCTTGGTTCGTAAATCCCAGACGATATGATTTGGTAAATTCATAAGCTTAGTATGAACCATTATTATGGGAATAAAAAAATGCCCCAAAGAATATATTTTGAGAAGTAGATAATCGATAACATAGATTGAAGACTATAAATTCATAAGATAAGGAAATAAATGTAATTTATAAGTTATCCCTTTTAGTATTTCGATTCCCCTCTATGTTTTACCCATAAATTTCCTTTTATTCTAGCCAATAGCTGATAATAGGAGGAATCAAGCACACTACCGATGCGAAGATCAATGTGATCACTATTCTAATTAGATTCACATTCCTATGGGAGCGATAATAACAAAATTTATCATGATACTCTCTTAGTTAACTCATGTTTTGAATATAAACATGGGTCAAGAGGAACATCCAACCCCCCAATAAAGAACAAGCTTAAATCGATTGCTTTATTAGACAAAGGCCTCCTACTTTTAATGGATCATATGATCCCTCAATCACCGAACAATGGATCAACTACATTGATAAGATCTTCTCCATCCTTCAGTGTTCCAAACAAGAGAGGGTTATTCCGATTGCTTATCATATGGTGGGTGAAGCTGATCAATGGTGGACATTAATCAACAATACAACGCCTGAGGAATATATTGAGGTGTTGGAATGGAATGATTTCTGAAAAATGTTTTTTGATAAATATTTTATGTACGCACTTTGAATTAAAATGGAAAGGGACTTCCATGCCCTTAAGAAAAAAAGATGGATAATCCATCAGAGTGTATAGAGAAAACATCACAAGGCTTGCACGATATGCCTCTAACATTGCCATTACAGCTAAATACAGGGTTGACCACTTCATTTGTGGATTAAAACCTAGCCTATGGAAAGACCTAGAGATCCATGACAATGATAGCTGTGAGGAAATTATACGAGGTTCCCTCGAATTATAAATGGAGATTGGAAAATATTAGGGGTTTCATGGGGATACGAAGGAAAAAGTGGACTATAATTCTGGTGGTCTGAGGGATAAATCCAATGGTGCTACGAAATTCCAACACCCCACTTTCCAAAGGTGTAGAATGGAGAACCAAAAATATTTCCTAAAGGGGATGAGGAAATTCTTTAAGTGTGGAAGAGAAGGGAACATAGACATTAATTTCCAACAAGAAAAACCTAATACAGAAATAGAGGTGAGGAATTCTCCATTCGACCATCAACGCATTGTTCATTACATCAACTGCAAAAAACAATGGAACTTTTCCAACTAGTTCCCTAAGCCAAGGGTTTTAGAAGGGAACCAACAACCTCCAAGGTAGGAAGGGTGAGATTTTTCCATCATTACCAATAAAGAGAACCCCGAAAATAAAGTAGTGATAAGTACACTATTTATTCATTCATGAATTGAAAACGTAATTTTTGATTATTTTTCTATGCATTATTTTATATCCCAAAAGTTTAGTAGAACAATCCCAAAACCACCATGAATAATGGAAGTAGAGATGTTGGTGAGATCAAAAATGGGGAAATTATTGCATCCTGTGAATATAACTCCTCCCCTATCACAATTTTTGGATTGAAATTCCCAAAAAACTTCTTCATACTCCCTCTGCTGGAATTTATTGCAATTATTGGCATGGAATATCTTTACCAATATAGAGACAACATAAATTTCAGTGATAGGGAAATCACTCTCCAATTGGAGAATCGAACCCCAATTTTGTCCTACTATAATGAGGAGGATGAATCTTTTTTAGAACCATAATATCAATCATGGATATTACTAACATATGATCATGAATATCTAGCTCAGATAACTGATTCTATGTAAGGAACCATCCTTAAAGACCTGCCTATTGTGGGGGAATTCTCTGAAGTGTTTCCCAAAGAATTTCATGGACTTACTCCTAGAAGATATGTTGAATTCTTGATTGATCTTATACTTGGGGATTTTCCAATATATAAGAATCTGTATAGAATGATTGTTGTGGAGATTGAGGAGCTAAAGAAACAACTACAAGAAAATCTGGATAAAGGGTTTATACACCCAAGTGCTTCACCATAGGGTGCACCAATTGAATTAATTAATAAGAAGAATGGGTAAATGTGCTTTTTCATTGATTATTGTGAGATCAAAAAAGTTACAATAAAGAAAAAGTATACTTTGAAATGAATTGATGACTTGTTAGATCAGCTACATAGAGCACAATACATCTCCATGGTTGATCTGCAATCAGGATATTACCAAGTAAGGGTGAAGAAGGAGGATACCCTCAAGACTGCTTTTCGTACAAGGTATGGGAAAAATGAATTCATAGTAAATCCTTTCAGGCTCACTAATTCTCTACTAATATTCATGGATTTGATGAATATAGTCTTTATAGATTAGCTTAAAAAATTTGTGGTAGTCTTTATAGATGGTATTCAAATATACTCCAAAACCAAGGAGGATCATGAGGAGCATCTAAGCACTGTACTAGAGACCTTGTGAAAGGAGAAACTCTATGTAAAGTATAGAAAGTCTTAGTTCTGGTTAAAGTATTTCTCATTCCTAGGTCATATTATTGCATGAAATGGGATATCTGTGGATCCCTCCAAGACAAATGCAATTGAGGGATGGCTGAGGCCAACATCTGTGACTGATATGTCTATATTCCATAGGTTAGATGGATATTATCATCAATTTGTGAGACATTTCATTTGATTATAAAACCCTCATACAATGATAACATGTAAGGGAGTCATGTTTTCATAGAGTGATTAATGGGAAGAAAGATTCAAATAGTTGAAATGGAGGTTTATCACTATGACCGTGCTCACACTAACCATATGTGGAGGACTTTTGTTGGTATTCCGTGATGCTTCCATGAAGGGCCTAGGATATGTGTTGATGAAAAATGAAAAATCCATCACTTATGATTCAAAGAAAATTGAATTTTCATGAAAAAAACTATCCAACACAAGATATAAAGTTGGATGGAGTAATATTTGCATAAAATATTTGGCGACATTACCTCTTTGGGAAGAAGTGTGAAATATATAAAGATCACAAAATCCTCAAGTATCTTTTCACACAGAAAGAGTTGAACATGCACTAATAAATATGGTCAGATATGATCAAATACTATTATTTCTCAATCCATTACCACCCTAAGAAATCGAACAAGGTGGTGGATGCTCTAAGCATAAATGAACCATCTATTATATCATTGATGAGAATTGAAAAGGATATAATATTCTAAGATTTTATGAATATGGATATGGGAATCATAAATAAGGTAAAATCATCAATAATTTCACAAATTATTGCTCAACCGTTGCTTTTGGAATGTTTAAAGGATGATCAAAAGGCTGGTGCATGAAGTCAGTAGAAAGTGGAAGCTATCAGAAAATGGAAATCCTCAGAGTTCAATATTAATGAAGAAAGAATTTTGAGATTTGGGACAATAATATATGTTCCATCCAATATGTAGTTAAATAATGAACATTTGGATGATGCACAAAGTTCAAATTTCTCCATTCACCATGGAAACAAAAAAGATGTATCAAGATATATGAGATCATTATTTGTGGGAAAACATGAATAAGGAGATCATTGTGTATACATCAAAGTGGATGGTGTGTCTGCAAGTGAAGGTTGTAAGGTAGAATTATAAGGGGATGACGCAACCATTAACCATACCAACATGGAAATATGACAACATCACCATGTAATTTGTCACCAGAATTCCGAATTTGTTATGGATCGTCTTAAAAAGACTGCACACATCATTACAGTTTGTGAGGATTTATCATTAGATTAAACAGAACGAGTATATATGAGAGAAGTGTTATGGTTTTAGGTAGTAACACTATCTATTGTATCCGATCAAGATCATAGATTCACCTCTATGTCCTGGAAGAGCCTCTAACACACTCTAAATACTGATTTGAACTTTAGTAAGGCTTATCATCCTCAAACTGATGGCCAATTAGAGTGGACTATCCAAACACTTGAGGAAATGTTGAGTTTATTCTCAATGGACTTCAATGGAGTCTGGGATCAACATATTCCTCTGGTTTAGTTCTCTTAAAATATTAGTTTCCACTCAAGAATCAAAATGGATCCTTGTGAATCCATTTATAGAAAGTGGTGAAGATCACAGACATGTTGGGAAGAAGTTGGGGAGATAAAACTCTTAGGTCCATAAATGTTTGAAGAAATGGTGGAGAAGGTAAAGACCATCCAGCAACAAATTAAAGATGCACAGAGTCAACAAATGATCTATGCTGATAATCATCAAAAATACCTAGAGTTTGATGTTGGAAACATGGTATTACTCCACCTATCACTATATAATAGAGTTATGAGATTTGGGAAGAAGGGAAAGCTTAGTCAAAGGTACATCAGTCTATTGAGATTCTTGATCACATTGGAGTAGTGCCTGACCAACTAACACTCTCACTAATACTATCTCAAGTACATGATGTATTCCATGTATCAATCCTGAGGAAGTACATACCTGAACCATCACATGTGATCAATCCAGAGGTCGTACCATTGTAGAATGACCTCTCATATGAAGAGAATCTAGTGAAGATCTTAGATCAAAGGGAAAAATTTCTACAAAATAAGACAATTCTCCTTGGTAAGTTATTGTGGAGAAACCACAATTTTGAAGAAGAAATGTGGGAATAAGAGGAAGTGATGAACCAGAGTTACCCACATCTATTTTAGTGTGGGAAAAGGAAATTTCGAGGCTAAAATTTCTTAAGGGGGAAATATTGTACTGACCCAAACTTTTATTTATAAAAATTCCTATTGATTCAATTAAATGTATTATTATATAACATGGTTATATTAAAAAAATGCACATACTTGGTTTTATGTTTTTTAATTTTAAAAACCATTTAAAATTTTTATTGTTTCTAATATAGCTATTGAAAAGTGATCACATGATTAGTATTAATATAGTGCTTTAATAAATCCAATTTACTCATATAAAAGAAGCGATGACCTCATCCAGTAGAATTCATCCATACGAATCACATTTTTAGAGCTTGGTAAGGAGTTAGTATCACTAGGCTTCGCTCAGGACCAAGCCCAATCTAATATTCAACACATAAAGCTTAAACATAATAACCTAAGAGAGAATTGTATGTTAACAGAGATTATCATCAGAGCAATGTTATCTGAGGCAACACAAGAGTTTATCACAATTAGACACCTTACCCATAGGTCTAATGTAATTGATATAAGGGTTTATGTTACCAGACCCTAGCAATATGATTATGTGCATTATTTTTTCATATAGAATAATGAATATACATTAATTTTATTATTGTTACTTTGTATTTGATTTTTAAAGAACAAATAGTATTTTTAGTTAAATTCAAATTCAATTGCGAATTTTATTTTGATGAATTAATGGATATTATAATTAAATATTATTTTAATAAAATATTATTACTAAATTACTATTTATTAAATATAAATGATCGTATAATTTTTATGAAAACAATAGTAATTTTTATTATGGTTTGAAAACTGTTTTTGTCAAAACCCATGAATTTTCGATAAATGTTGGTTTTTATTTTTGAAATGAAAATTCACAAATTTATAAAATTATTTAGATAAAATGAATATTATTTTTTAAATTAGGAATTAAAAATTAATTAGTAGTGATATTTTCAAAATTTAATCAGACATTTGAATTTTTGGGTAAGAATTAAATACAGTTTAAATATATAATTTGTTTTATGACATCATAATAACCCAATAGTGATGTAATTAAATAATATAAAAGGGATAAATGGAAAATATATGTTTTGCCTTTAAAATAATATGATTTTATATTTGTTTTATCTATTTTACAATGCCTTAGTGGACCCTCCAAGACTTAAAAAAATTTAACTTTTTAAAATGATTTCCTTGAGAGTGTGACTCACCTCCACATAAGGAAGCCTAATATTTTAAAATTTTTGGCCATTTTCCTTATAAAATAATTTTTTACACTCCCCTTTGTCAAAAACCATAGGAAAAAATCATGGTATGGCTTGTGTTTTTGATTAGTTTAATGTGTTGTGTCCAAAACCTAAATAATAAATAATTCCCTCTCCTTTCATATATAATACCACTCAAGCTCCCATTCCTCTTCACTCAAACCATTTGGAGCTCGACCAAACTCTTCCCTCATCTCTCTATAATCCTCAAATTTCACCATAATCTCCCAATAATCCTATCTAAAGCCTCTCCTAAGCCTTTGAGATCACACATCCTAGTTAGGAATCCTCACTTTCCTTCATTCCTTATTTATGTCCATGTTTACTTATATTGTTATGCACTTTATTTTCAATTAAAAATGTTGGGGTATGATTTATAACTTCCCTTATACTTCCATACTTATGTTTTAATGATGATATACCCATTTCTCTCTCATTAATTCCACCCATGTACACCCATTACCATACCGAATTTCAGTAATGGATTTCTCTCTCCTCATTTATATTCAAGAAATTATTTTATATTATGCATCTAAATTTAATTACATATGTTGGGATATTACGTTCCATGTCCCATTACTTTCCATTTCATGTATAAATGATTAGATACCCCTTTCACTCTAATCAAATAATTTCATGATTTCTAATTGACTTTGTTATGCTGCCAAAGTTATACCAAAATTTCCCATGCCAAAATACTCATGTTAGTGAATACCATACCCATTTCTCTATCAAGTGTATTCATCTTTTTGAACATATAATTGTTGATTTAGGACTTAAATTTATTTATTCCATATCTATTATCCATGGAATAAATTTTTATTTTTAATGAATCCATGTTGTATGATCTAGGTGGCACACTTAGGGATGAAATTAAATGATTAAGAAGGGTTCACCTTGATAACGCTCTACTGCATTGGGTGAAGAATAGTATCAAGATACGTCATATTCAATGTGTGTTGACTCATGATAATTCATGTGAAATTAGGGTTTAATAATTTTAATTCATGTTTAGTGAGGGTTTACTCATGCTCTAGGTGTGACGAGTCTTGGCTCATGCTAATATCTTATGAAACATTGTTGTCGCATCTCCATGTTATGATAATCATTCTATACCATGCCTTTGTGGTAATGTTTCTCTTGTGATCCATTAATATGACTATTTCCTAACATATATTGTATTTTTTATGTTATGTATTATTTACTCCCTTACTGGGCTTTATAGCTCACCCTTTTCTTATGTTTGTACTCAGGTTATCCCATGCATTGATAAGTACAAATGAATATTGTAGTCATATAAAATATTTTTTCAATAAGGATGTTGTATTTTATGACTTATGTTGTCATTTAATATTCCTAATTTTCCAAGATACTAGACCTCTCGATCTTTATAGTTTTCTTCAGTGCAATTTTATTTAATAAATCATGTTAAACTGTCTAATAAAGAGTAGGGTTATTATAATCATATAAATATTTAATTAAATAATTCATTCATCAAAAAACATTTTTGATTGAAAAAATCTTGATTAAAAATTTTCCTCATTAATTATAATAATATTAATTCAATTTATTAAATTAAAAAATAATTTAATCGAGATGAATTGAAACACTTAGAGTGAGATGATCTAAGATTCTTTCTCATTGGAATTATGAAGGATTTTTTAAAGTGCAGGATTAATATCTAGTAATGGGTCAAGGAACATAGGGGAATTAAATTAATTCCACAATTTCAACAGTGAAATAAAATACACTTTGTGTAAAATAATCCTTTTGTGATAATAACTCCTCATGTCGGTTTCACATATGTTCCCCAAACATCTATGCCCGACACATCTTTCAATGAATATCTAAAATAAACACATTGTTACACCCCAAACATGGAATATATTTATGACAATTGTATTCCAATCAATGGTATATGATATGAACATCCAAAAATACAAAAGGGAAAAATACTTCATCAAATTATTCATTAAAAAGAAAACACTCATGATGGACCCAATATATCCAACTTCTCCATGACCATTATGATCATGGTTTATGAAATAAATCTAATTTCATGATTCATAATATGAATTAATAATAATATTAAAGTCAATGGAACATTAAAAATTATCACATATAGGAATATCTCATTATACCAAAGCATGAATAATTCCTACTGATGAGTCTATTATCATAATATCTATTCTTAGAGATTTCCAATTAAAAACTTCATTAGAAGAATTTTGATACGCTTATGAGTTCTTACACCAGATGGTCACATATTATGTTTCAAGCAATAGGCTCTGCGGTGCTTTGGTAGACGATTCTCGAAGGTAAGACCGATTTGCGATGAGTTCACTTTGTTTGTCGGCTCACTCTTTGGAGTGTTCATGGGATTGCTGCTATTGGAGGTGTGGAGTCATCTTGGTCTGTTGGAGATTGAGGGTTGTGGCCATGATCTATAGCATATTGAATGCTTTGAAGGTTCATGGTGGTATTCTCCTGCTGGATTGTTGGTGACGATGAGATTTTATTGGTTGATCTATGGCGTCCCGGCATGGTGATGGGTTCTCTTTCTTGCACTCTTTTTTTATTTTTTAATTTTGGATTTTCCCATTGCTGCTCTATACATTTGCTGCATTTTTTTCATTGGAATGATTTGGATGAATCAACTCTGAGGTTCTCAGATTTGTGTTGCGTGAGGGTTCGCAATGCTCTTACGACCTTCTAGAATCAATGATTTTCTTACTGTCCTGTTAGATTTTGGGTTTTGTGTCCTTCAATTTGAATCCGATTTCCTGGGATTTTCATTTGGGAAGAACTCGGGATGGTTTTTAGTCAGAAGAACTCATGATGGAAGTAGAATCTATGATGTTTCAGGTGTTTTTTTGATGAATTAGTGATCTTTTTTGATGAACCAGAAGCTCCTGTGGTATAGGGGTTGAGTCTTTATTGGAAAAAATGGAAGGTCTCAGACTAGAATGGATTGTTGCTAAAACCATTTGAAATGGCTGGATTTGTGATTTGTCTTTTTTTTTCTATTGATGGTTTGTTTTTGAATGATGGATTGGTCTAGAATTTATACTAGAGAATGCTTTAGTTGTGGAATCAGACTAGGTAGCTTTCACTACGCATGGATACTCAGATTTGGAAGATTATGACTGTATGGACTAGACATTGGTTCTAGGCCCACTACCACAAAAACAGTTTTTCGCAGCGCCCCCCCTTTATCAGCGCTTGTTTAGTAGCGCTGATAAAGGGGGGGCCTTTATCAGCGCTTTTTTTAAAAGTGCTGATAAAGGGTCGGCTTCAAAAAAAAAATTAAAAATATATTAATATATTAAGATATAAATATAGTTATATTGTTATATAAATATAATATATAATTTTTAAATATATTTTAGATAAGTATAAATGTACATTTACACTTATTATACTTAATATATAAGATATTTAGTGAAAATGGATTCTTAAAAAATTAAAAAAATATTTTTAATTAATAATTTGATAATCATTATGGAGTAATAGTCATTTAATAACAATTTGAGGACTAAAAAAATTAAAAAAATTAAAAAAAGATCCAAAGTATGATGAAAACGCAACTCAAACTTCAAACGGCCATAACTTTTGATCCGGGTGTCCGTTTGAGCTCTACCACATATCAAATCGAAGCCTACGACGAGCTCTATGTTGCTGTGACCCAGGGAGACCCCGGTAAAGCGTTTTTCGAGGCCAAAAGAGGCCCAGAAGGCCTCCAAAACTGAGTTTTTTGTCGGGGTACCCAGATGTTTTAACATTTTGTGGATTTTCAAACTCGTTTAAGGGGGTATTATTGGATTTTATTGGCGGGGACTAAATTTTTTCCAAGGTATTACATTCATATTGATATTATGTCTTTGAAATGTCATCCTTTTTTTATAATGAACTGCTATTTATAATCAAATATATAACTATATGTACATATTTTTTATATATTCGCACCTAAAAATTAATTTTTTTAAATAAATAATTAAACATATTTACATATAAAATATATTAGCTTTATCTAAATAATAACTAATATCCATTTTATTTAAAATACCAATATATGAATATTTATATACCTATATATTAATCTAACTATATATATATATATATTAATCTAACTATATATATATATATATATATTAATCTAATAACTATATATATATTAATATAACTACATATATATATATTAGTATTACTATAAATATATATATTAATATCACTATATATATATATTAATATAACTATATATATATTCATATAACTATATATATGTTAATATAACTATATATATATATATTAATATAAATATATATTACTATACGAATAAATATAACTAAATATATATATATAGATATAGATATATATTAATATCACTATATATATATATATTAATATTACTATATATATATATTAATATAACTATATATATATATTATAATATAACTATATATATATATATACTATAATATAACTATATATATATATTATAATCTAATAACTATATATATATATTAATATAAATATATATTACTATACGAATAAGTATAATATATATATATATATATATATATAGATATCATGAATTGGAAGACAAATCAAAATAGAGTAGTGGTAAAGGCTTAGGCGCGCAGGGGGGAGGTCTCGAGTTCAAATCCTGTGGGAGGCAGGGGCGCACACGCATGGGGGAATATAGCAGCAAGTGCTGTTAAAGGGTGAAGGGGGTGCGTGGGGTGATGTACAGGGGCATAAAAGCACTGTAAAATGGGGGGCTAAAGCAATATATAAGCCCACCCGATTCGCAGTATTTTTTAATTTTTTTTTAATTTTTTTTAATTTTTTTAAATTTTTTTAACTTTTATCAGCGCTAAAACGAAAGCGCTGATATAGGACCCCTTTATCAGTGCTTTTTTTAGCGCTGATAAAGGGATCCTATATCAGCGCTTTTCGGAGCACTGATAAAGGGGACCCCCCTTTATCTATGCTGGATTTATCAGTGCTTTTTCTAGCGCCGATAAAGGCCATTTTTAGCGCTGATAAAGGCCGTATTTGTAGTAGTGACCCATGCATTTTTTCTGTGGTAAAGCTCGCTGAGAAGCCATGCATTGGTGGAGTCTTTCCATAACTATGTTGATACTAGGGAAGGGAATTTTTAATAGTCTTGTTTTTGGACCGGGTTATTATTATGTTTTTTTGTCTTTGATGTCATGTGAGGTTTCCCCATTTCTCCTTAAAAGAGGGTTTATCCAAAAATAAATAAAAATTAAGGCCTTCAGACCAATCAGTTATTAAACATACATGTAATCAAAGCACAAAAGCTTGGTCCTAGGAAACCAACTCCAACACTCCCAACATGAATTGAACCTGAAACAATGAAGGTGGATTGAATTCATGTAGTATTATTACACTAATACTTTTTAAACCCTATAAAAGGGAAATTTTATGGATGATGCACGGACTAGGAAGTCATGTAGTGATGTTTTGTATGAATCTTGAGATTCCTACAAAGTAAAGGAAGAGATATCAGTGAAGAATCTTGAGATGGGAGATTTTGGATGTAGTTGTTTCTTTTTCAAATGATCATGCAGTCATATTTGGTGTAGCATGTGGAGGATTCCTAGATTGGGTATTAATAGGTGGTGGTATGGGGAGACCTATTTTTCTTTACGGCCTCTCATGATGGATTGTTAGATGATGAGAAACACTGGGTTTTGTTATATGGAATACATTTTGACCATTTTGTGATGCATGATATGATTCACCGTGACTTCCCAAAATCACCTTTGGAGGTACATCATAGAATAAAAAAGATATACTAAGTGATGAGAGGATAGTTTTCCAGGACTGGGTTTAAGTTTGTAGTTTTAGTGTTTTTGTCTCAATTTATGTTCTACTAGAATATAAATGTTGAGAAATATCTTACTTATAATTTTCTCTATATATTGGATGTTCCTCAGTGGAAGTTAGAGGAATTCTCAATGGACTATTTTACCAGTTTAATGTGATCATAGGTAGGCTTTGATGATATGGGTGATATTTCATCATTTGGAAAAAAACCAACATTATAGCGGCTAGGGAGTCGATCATTATATTGGTTTTTACAATGAAATATTTTTGGGAGGAGGTCACACTCTACAGAGTCCTGAGGAGGATCATATCTGATTATGATCCTCATTTTACATCCATTTATAAAGATTTTTTTAGCATGTTTTGGGACCTCACTTATTCGTTACCACTAATTGTGATCTGTAGATGGATTTTTAGATAGAATAGACTATCTGGACTCCTGAAGAGTTTCTTTATTCTTATGTCCTTTATTTTGGAGGGTCATGAATGAGGCACATTATTTTGGTAAAGTTTTCCTAAAACAATATTTTTCCCTACACCAATGTCACAACACCATTTGAATCATTGTGTGGATGAAAATTCTAGTAAATTTTACTATATTGGTGTTAGATAGATATTAATTCCCATGATAGAGATAGTGAAGAACACAAAAAAGATTGTTTAGGTAATTTTAGTAAGGATGAAAGTTTTATAGAACCATCAAAATTCCTATGTCTATCATTGGAGGAGATGACATGATTCTGAAATTGGAGTTCATGTGTCCTTGAAGATGAGTCATTTTTAGGGTAAATGATGTTTCAATCTTCGGAGTAAGATTTATGATTTCTTTAGTAGGCCTTTTTAGGTGTTGGATCATGTTGGAGAATTGGAATTTTGGATAACAAATACCTAATAGATGATCTATATTCCTAATGTTTTTGACATGTAATAGCTCCTTATTTAGCTTCATGAAGACTCTCACATCATCAATTGGGAAATGATCAATATTTATGATGATTCAACCTTCAAGGAGAAGCCAATGGATATCCAGAACCACCAGGAGAAGGATTTTCCATTGGGGTGTTATTACCTTGGTTCATGTGTAACATCTCGTTACCATGATCAGGTAATTGTTAAATTTTTCTAAGTCCCCATTTAGTTAAAAAATCCTTTTATGTTATTTTTCTGGGTTTCCTACAGACTGAAGAATAGGTACACACCATGTACATGAAGTACACATCCTATAATTGGTGTTGGTTGCATGTTGTGGATTGGGATATCATGTTGTGAATTGGAATATCATGTTGTGAGCTGGTACATACTGTGTACATGAGGTAAATGTCATTTAGGGATAAAATAGTGGGTTTCCAACCTAAGGCAAAAAACAATTTGGCATAATTTTCTAGCATGGCCTACATGTAGTGATTATTGGTTACACAACATGACTTGACCCACTACCAACCTTAAGTAATGTGTTTGGAAGTATCACTCAGGCTATTATTCCCATACCTGTTTTCTCAGGACCATAGACTCTCCCTAGGTGATTTTCCGGTGCACGCCTCCTTCCGGTTTGATCCAATCGGCTTCATATTTTCATTGTATCTGCGGTGTGATTCCCGGGTAAGGTTTATCCCTTGTTCTTTGAGTTTATATCCTTATCTCCTCATGGGTTTTAAATGGATAATCTATATATTTATGAATCTATGCCTTTTGGTTTTGGATATTTCTACTATTTAGAGTTTCATGGAATCTGTCACCTTCATTTTCATTTGTGGGTGTTGTTGCAAGTGTTGTTCTTTGGGAAAGTGGTAGGTGGCTCCATCCCAATATTCCAAATTGATTACCATAGTATTTCTTGAATTACTTCAACAGAGGATTTAAATTCAAATTCCCAATATTTGTTTCAATTTCTTAATTAAAATTAATCATAGGATTTGAAATGGGTTTGGAACATAATTTTGGAAAACCCCCAATTCTAACTAATTAGGATGGTTTTGTGTAAAGTTAAACAATTTAAATTGTTGAATTTAAATGGTGAATTTTGATTGAAATGATTTCAATTATATTGTGAAAATAAATTGTGAAAAGGATGGAATTGGTTTGTAATTTATTTCAAACTCATGAAAATGGAAAAAAATTATTTGATAGAAACTTAGTGGTTGTATCTTATGAAAAGGGAATATTTTTTGAATAAAATCTATTTAGGTTTTAATTTTAATGAAATAGGAATTTTTGGAATGGATGAATGCATTTGTTCGTATCGTAAGCAGTCCGAAAATATGTAACTCCCCGACCCTAGATACCCAGAGTCAGTGAATTATTACATAACATTGGCATGATCACAAGAAAGATCATGTCTCGAAAGACCGATTAGTTTAGTAGGCTTGGAATAACTAGATACATTAATAATGTTTACATTACATCATAAAATAAAAACTACAACAATATAGTCTCCATAGTCCACACTCTTATCCCCTCATACTATCCCTGCAGGTCATTCATAAATTACTTCTTCACATCCTGGGAAAAATAAAACATAGAAAAGAGGTGAGCTCAAATGCCCAATAAGGATAACAATATAGAGGAAACTTTCATAAATAAGAATAAAAATTTAAGGCAATGTATAGCTAAAACAAAATCCTTTTAAACTTGAACTTAAACATAGTATGGAAAACATAAAATGAAATAATGCCATTTACTAATTCACATGGATATTCTACCAATCGAATAATCACATGCAATATCAATAACCACTTTTCTAATGATGGAATGCATAATGCCAAACTATCATAACCACATATCCAAGGCCTCGTGCCAAGACTACAAATAAGATTTTGTCAAGGCCTTGTGCCAAGACACTAGTTTGTCTCATGAGACCTACCGATGCATCGAGGATCTATAGCGGGCTCCACCCATCACATATTAAGTCCAATGCATTCCCATATGAGAAGGTTTAAACCTAACATAAACATTCGTATTAAAACTAGAATACGAAATGTAAATACTTCATCCATAAACCATGAATGGTATAAAAATAACACATCCATAGTCAAATGTATCACAAAACCTTCAATACGATATAGAAGTTTTGTATCATAATAAATCAACTTCAAATAAGCTTAAAATCCATCAAAGGATGTTGACATAGATGAAATCAAAAATCATTTTAGAGAAATATCCCCTTCTATTTTGAAATCATTTAAAAGTCATATATCTGTAAAATAAAACATTTTCTTTGAAAATATTCTTATAAGCTTGTAAGAGAAGCTTCGATGATTTTATAATGGCGGAAAATAGCCACGCCCACCGTATAAGTTAAAAAAAACATTCTTACCTTAATTCTGTCGAAAAGGTTAAAAATGACCTTGTTTGGAAAACGACGGAAATATTCCTTTATAAACCACTTATAAAAGTCAAAAATGGTATAAATGACTTTAACCCATATTCTAGTAAATAGTAAAAAAATGTTTTTGAAATACATTTTTAAGAAACATAGATGTGTATGATAAAGAAATCCCAATAGATTATTAAGTATAAACAACCTCGGATAATGAAGAGATTGGGAAATAAACCTTTACCTTGTACTTTTCCTTGTTTGGGGTAGGTTAACCTCCTGTATAATGGTTAAATAATTATTATTAAATTATACAAGAATCATATACATTAATATGATATCATATATGATCTTTTAACATTGATTTGTTAATAATATCTTTGTATTATCGTTGTTTCGGGTGTTAACTTACTCATTTTCTTTTATAGGTTTTGTTATGTAAGCCATGTTTGTTATGGATAGGTTGTATCTTATTCATATACAGAATGATACAAAGTCCTTAAACATTATTATTAATCTTCAAATGAGAATTTGACTTGAATGGATACGATGGAGAATGAATCTCATCGCGTTCATGGAGATGGTAGTCCGTACGTACGCACGAGCGACAATATCATTATTTTGATATTAAAATAATATATAATTGGATGGTATATCATATATACAGAACCATTATCATGTTATATTTATTATTTACATGAATTACACATCATTATTATACCCATCCAAATAATAATTTATTGAATAACAATTACACCACAACGTGGAGACGGTAAGCCGTACGTACGCACATATGATGACATGTCATTCAAAGGATGGATAGAATACTGAATATGATTGTAAAATATTTATAATAATATTACAGTATATAGGAGATAATGGATTAATTATTTTAGAATGGGAATAACAAAGAAAGAAGAAGTTGAAGAAGAAATGAATTTGAAAAAGGGTGGTGAAAACATTACCTCTTATTCGGGTTCTTCCTTTTGATTTGATCAAAAGGGCTCCTTAGGTTGGCTTTATGATCAAAATATGGCCTCTAGGTTGTAGTGATGGAAGTTTAGAGAGTATTTGGGTAGGGGTTGGCCGAACCAAAAGGCTTTGATGGTGTGAATTAATGATAAGGGGGAGTTCCCTTTAATAAGAGGGGTGAGGGGCACCTTTAGAAAAGCTAGAAATATTATTTTATAATAAATTCATATTCAGTTTCTAATTGCTACAAAGTGTATTATTTAGAGGTTAAGGTGGGTATGGGTCTAAAACCACTAAAAAAATAGGATTTAGACAGGTTTGGGTTACTATATTAACCTTATCTTTAAGTATTAACTCTTAGTTAATTAGTTTCACTTTTACAATGTCTCTTTGTATTTTTATATTATATGGTTAATAAACTTACTATATACATCCAAACGACCCCCCAAGTGGTCCATTAATGATACACCTATAATGATATAAGTCTCTTGGCCGAACCCTAGATTTTTAAGAATTTAATATCAATTAATAATATAATATTTGTTTTAAAAACTCTTTTAGGTCAATTTTGACACTATTCAATAATTGATTTTTGTAAAAATCATAACAGAATTATTACTTCGAAAAAGGTTAATTAAATAAATCCCAACATGTCATATTAACCTATAAAATTATTGGTATTTATAAAAAGTCTCAAATTACATTTATTTGGGTATTTATAATATCAATTATTCTAATTTTTAATTAATTAGGTAATTACTGCATCACCATTGTGTCATAAATAAATTAAATTATTTAATGTCTAAAAATTATAAATAAAATAAAATTATGTAAGAAATCGTTTTATCTTTCTAATTAATATCTATAATTTATTTTATCTTATGTATAACCCTATATTAAAAATGTTTTAGTAAATAAACTTTGATTTAACTCTTTTAACTCTTCTTTGAATTAAATAATAATAAATGTCCTAATCTAATACAAGTGGACCTAAATGATAATATTTTACTCCTAAGGTTGTTTTTGGTCGAGATACACTTGTCCAATAGAATTAGGACATGTGTTAGGGTAATATTAATATCATTTTTACCCTTAATTACCCTATTTAATTTTAACTATGGTAAATAAAAGTAAAAAGTTACTATTCACAAAAAAATTATTTTCATCTCATTAAACCACATTCTACTCCTTGATATTAACCGTGTCTCTCGGATTTTCGAAATTCCACTCACAGAAGCGGTAAAATTAAGTTTTATGAAAAATTCGGTTTTTTAACTCCCACTTAGTGGTTTCACTATTCATCAAAAAATGAAAGTTTCCAAAAAAATACCAAAAATTAGGCCTAAGATATATTTGATATTATGAATTCAAAAATTATGTATATTTTACCAAATTCACAACATATCAGTTTCATTAATTAATTTAAAAATTAATTCCCATCGTCAAAACAAATAACATGTTTTTAAGAGACAATAGCTATCAAAAGGTTGACACTTGTTTATGTCCGGTTTAATTGTGAAATTATGTACAATGACCAAAATTTTATTAAATGGTAAAAATATATTCTAAATATACTTTAAAACCACTAAAATTCATAATTTTTCAATATAAATTATTTCGATTAAAAAAGTTGTTTTTAATTAAAATTTAGTAATTTTCACTATTTATCAGAATATAAATGTTATCCGAAAAGTTCCAAAATTTCACCTTAGGCTAAATTTGATACTCCGAATACAAAAATGAAGTCCATTTTGGGAGATAAAATTTATAAAATTTCAAAAAGTAGGTATTACTATTCATAACAGTTAGTTTGATTGGTTGTGGTGTGTGTTAGAACTCGAAGTTGCGTACAACACACCCTAGTGTACTATTCAAAGGAAAGTATACCATGGAATATAGGGATGTTTCATTGTAAATTTTTGATGTCTCCATTCTAAAAATTAAATTTATTTCGTCAAATTGAATATATAAAAGTTTAAAATATTGGATTTAAAAAGGGTTCACTATTAAAAGTTGGTAAAAGTGCAATAATGAAAATGAATTTGTTCTTACATTATGTCTAAGAAACCCATAATATGGATTCTAAAATTATAAGGATTATATAAAGTTTAAAATTTTGCTAATACTATTCATAACCTCTTTTGAACGGCTTGTTTGGTAAGTCATGGTGCGCTTGAACTCAGTGTTGCGTGTAGTGCAAGTTATTTAATTATTTTGAAGAAATAACACACTATGAAATCTTGGAGTGTTACATTCTCCCTTCTTTCAATAAATTGCATCCTCGCAATTTGATATTGTTCTTCGAAAATAAAAGGTTGAATATAGAAAATATCTTTGTGGGAAAACCCACATTGGAAATTGGGTTAATAAAATTTAGTCTTAATAAGAGGAAAAGAGAAATGAAAGGGTCACCACCAAATTATGATCTGTATTCGGAGAACATTGGTGGAAATTAGAGACATATAATTGGAGGAAAAACGTAAATATTTATAGGTAGTGATTGAGGTCATCAATCACAAAAAAGTGTAAAATTGAGGGCCTTAAATTCATCAATCTATGATGATTTAAAATACCATCTGTTCAGCAAAACATATGGTATTAGGATAACACATTTTTTTGTTTTAAGATCCCTTCACTAATGTATAAGAATTAATTTCTTCATTGAATAAGAGAAGAAGAAAAATATATACTTGACAAGTAGAGTCTCATCCTTTAACTAAGTTCTAACACAAACTCATCTTTCACTCTAAAAGATAATAGAACATAAAAATAATATTATATTTATCCTATTCGTATAGGGTTAAAAAATGAATTTATAATTCATCTAGCAGAACCATTAAAAAACGACATTATTCAATCCAAGAAATCACGTGGGTCAGTAGTAGGTGATACACCCTTGTCGCCCTTCGGTTGTGGGTTCAAGTCTCGAGGCCTTTCCGGACGCGACGAGTTGCCGCCCAACCTCTGGGTTGTCCTTTTATGGCAATCCAAAATAATCCAAACTAGAACTATCCAAAATACTTTAGTCCAAAATTTATAAGGAAGGTAAGCACAATGAAGATCCTTTTTTCCGCATAATAACATCTGAACACCTTCATCATGTATTCTTTTAAAACACTGCAACATCCTGAATTACCATGAAACCTTATTGATTACATTCATGATCCCTTATTCCTTAAAGAATAATAGATATACTCCTTCAATACAAAAATGTTGTAAACCCCAACAATGATGGAATATACATATCATTAATCAGTTTCAAGGTAGTCATGAATATCCAATATAATTTATCCAAATCAATCATTTATTATTCTAAAATCACTACCTCGGTATCAGAACCATATCATGGTTTATCTTTCTCTCAACCATATATTTTCCAAAAATTTAACCTGCTATTGAGTCACTTTTCTTTGTTCCACACAATCTCAAGTCCTTAATGAAATAGTACTGCAGTACAATCCTTATACACTCCATAATTATTATAACAAGTACATTGTTAATACAACACTCAAATTACATAATCAACATAAGAACTCTAATCATTCCTCTTCATCTCTGGTAGTATCATAACTTGATTATTATCCAATAGCATCATTTGCAGCATAGTCTGATGACTGGGACATAGGTTCACGTAGTGTCCAAACTCCTTGCAAATGAAGCATTGTACATTTGAAACCATTTTCTTACCCTTGATGTCACGTACTTTGTGCCCTTTTCCTCCACACTTATAACAAACTCCCATTCCTTTCAGGCAAGTTCCAGGGTGTTTCTTCCCACAATTATCACATATGGGAAAATTCTTCTTTTCCCTCTTCCCTTTATCCATCTTTCTATCTTCCATCATTTTCTTCTCTTGCTTCCCTTCAAAGCCATAGGACTCAGTAAACTCTTTACTTATCTTATCAACACATGATATTATTTCTTCATATGATGATAATACATGGGAGGCTATTTCTCTTATAAATTCTGGCTTAAGACCATGAAAGATATGATCCTTCTTTCTCTTTGGATCATGTGCATTGCTGGAGTTCTCATTCCTTCTACTGGGCACCATTTCTAAATAATGGCATACACTAGATTAGTTTATGAATAACAATACCTAATCCAAAACTTGTAAAACACATAAAATAAATTAAATAGTTTATGGATATAATCCACAATCATAAAAATGTCTCCTTTGAGGAATTATATACTCATAAACCCTTCATAATAGTTTGTAAAGAAAATGAGAATTATCCTAAGCATATCCCCCCGGAGTGTCGTAACCAAGAGTGCAGCAAGGCCCATTGTCGTGCACCAGTTCCCATTCGAGTACAGCTCAAAGCGGTGTTTTTAGGTTTTACCCCTAGGTACATCTGTGCCAGATCCGCCTCTACCTGCTCGTATCCAGACAAGGATGTATTGCTCTAAAAACTCACAAAATCTCTATAATACCAGAATTCTAGGACGTTCTTCTATACTAATCCTCAAAGTCCATCTTAGGTCTATGTGCTCTAATCAGATTTTATCTAAATCTAGCTTCCAAGGTTTGTACTAAACTTCCTCTGATACCAACCGTAACGCCCCGACCCTAGATACCCAGAGTTGGTGCATTATTACATAACATTGGCATGATCACAAGAAAGATCAAGTCTCAAAAAACCAATTAGTTTAGTAGCCTTGGAATAACTAGATACCTTAATAAAGTTTACATTACATCATAAAATGAAAACTACAATAATATAGTCTCCATAGACCACACCCTTATACTCTCATACTATCCCTGTAGGTCATTCATAAATTACTTCTTCACATCCTGGGAAAAATAAAACATAGAAAAGGGGTGATCTCAAATGCCCAGTAAGGATAACAATATAGCGGAAAAATTTATAAATAAGAATAAACATTTAAGGCAATGTAAAACTAAAAAAAAGCCTTTTAAACTTGAACTTAAACATAGTATGGAAAAAATAAAATGAAATAATGCCATTTACTTATTCACATGGATATTTTACTGATCGAATAATCACATGCAATATCAATAACCACTTTCATAATGATGGAATGCATAATGCCAGACTATCATAAACACATAGCCAAGGCCTTGTTCCAAGGATACAAATAAGATTTTGTCAAGGCCTTGTGCCAAGACACCAGTTTGTCTCATGAGACCTACCGATGTATCTAGGATCTATAACGGGCTCCACCCGTCACATATTAAGTCCAATGCATTCCCATATGAAAAGGTTTAAACATAACATAAACATTCATATTAAAACTAGCATAATAAATGTAAATAATTCATCCATAAACCACGAATGGTATAAAAATAACACATCCACAATCAAACATATCACAAAACCTTCAATACAATATTGAATTTTTGTATCATAATAAATCAACTTCAAATAAGCTTAAAATCCATCAAATGATGTTGACATAGATGAAATCAAAACTCTTTTTAGAGAAATATCTCTTTCTATTTTGAAATCATTTAAGTGTCATATATCTGTAAAATAAAAAATTTTCTTTGAAAAAATTCTTATAAGCTTATTAGGGAAGATTTGACGATTTTATAAAGTGGAAATAGCCGCACCCGCCATATAAGTTAAAAAAAACATTCTTACCTTAATTCTGTCGAAAAGGTTAAAAATGACCTTGTTTATAAAATGACGGAAAGTTTCCATTATAAACCACTTATAAAAGTCAAAAATGGTATAAATGACTTTAACCCATATTCTAGTAAATAGTAAAAAAAATGTTTTTGAAATACATTTTTAAGAAACATGGATGTGTATGATAAAGAAATCCCAGTAGATTATTACATATAAACAACCTCGGATAATGAAGAGATTGCAAAATATACCCTGACCTTGTAATTTTCCTTGGTTGGGGTAGGTTAACCTTATGTATAATGGGAAAGTAATTTTTATTAAATTATACAAGAATCATATACATTAATATGATATCATATATGATCTTTTAACATTGATTTGTTAATAATATCTTAGTATTATCGTTGTTTCGGGTGTTAACTTACTCATTTTATTTTATATGTTTTGTTATGTAAGACTTGTTTGTTATGGATAGGTTGTATCTTATTCATATACAGAATGATATTAAGTCCTTAAAAATTATTATTAATCTTCAAATGAGAATTAGACTTGAATGGATACGATGGAGAATGAATCTCATCGCGTTCGTGGAGACGGTAGTCCGTACGTACGCACGAGCGACAATATCATTCTTTTGATATTAAAATAATATATAATTGGATGGTATATCATATATAAAGAATAATTATCATGTTATATTTATTATTTATGTGAATTTCACATCATTATTATACCCATCCAAATAATAATTTATTAAATAACAATTACACCACGACGTGGAGACGGTAAGCTGTACGTACGCAAGTATGGTGACATGTCATTCAAAGGATGGATAGAATACTGAATATGGTTGTACCATATTTATAATAATATTAATGTATATATTAGATACTGGATTCATTATTTTAGAATGAGAATAACAAAGAAAGAAGAAGTTGAAGAAGAAATGAATTTGAAAAAGGGTGGTGAAAACATTACCTCTTCTTCAGGATCTTCCTTTTGATTTGATCAAAAGTGCTCCTTAGGTTGGCTTTCTGATCCAACTAAGGACTCTTGGTTGTAGTGAGGGAAGTTTAGAGAGTATTTGGGCAGGGTTTGGCCGAACCAAAAGGATTTGAAGGTGTGAATTAATGATAAGGGGGAGTGCGCTTTTATAAGAGGTGTGAGGGGAACCTTTGGAAAAGCTAGAAATGTTATTTTATAATAAATTCATATTCGGTTTCTAATGGCTACAAAGTAGATTATTTAAAGTTTAAGGTGGGGATGGGTCTAAAACCACTCAACCAATAAGATTTAGACAGGTTTGGGTTACTATATTAACCTTATCTTTAAGTATTAACTCTTAGTTAATTAGTTTCACTTTTACAATGTCTCTTTGTATTTTTATATTATATGGTTAATAAACTTACTATATACATTAAAGAGACCCCCAAGTGGTCCATTAATGATACAACTATCATGATATAAGTCTCTTGGAAGAACCTTAGATTTTTAGGAATTTAATATCAATGAATAATATAATATTTGTTTTAAAAACTCTTTGATGTCAATTTTGACACTATTCCATAATTGATTATTGTAAAAATCATAACAGAATGATTACTTTGAAAAACGTTAATAAAATAAATTATAACATGTCATATTAACCTAGAAAATTATTGGTATTTATAAAAAGTCTCAAATTACATTTATTTGGGTATTTATAATATCCATTATTCTAATTTTTCATTAATTAGGTAATTACTGCATCACCATTGTGTCATAAATAAATTAAATTATTTAAGGTCCAAAAATTATAAATAAAATACCATTATGTAGGAAATATATTTATCTTTCTAATGAATATTTATAATCTAATTTATCTTATGTATAACCATCTATTAAATTTTTTTTAGTAAATAAACTTTGATTTTAACTCTTTTAACTCTTCTTTGAATTAAATAATAATAAATGTCCTAATCTAATAGAAGTGGACCTAAATGATAATATTTTACTCCTAAGGTTGTTTTTGGTCGAGATACACTTGTCCAATAGAATTAGGACAAGTTTTAAGGTAATATTAATATCATTTTTACCCTTAATTACCCTATTTACTTTTAACCGTGGTAAATAAAAGTAAAAAGTTACTATTCACCCAAAATTATTTTCATCTCATTGAACTAAATTTTACTCCTTGATATTAACCATGTCTCTCGGATTTTTGAAATTCTACTCACAAAAGTGGTAAAATTAAGTTTTATGAAAAATTCAGTTTTTTTAACTACCACTTAGTGGTTTCACTATTCATCAAGAAAATGAAAGTTTCCAGAAAAATACCAAAAATTAGGCCTAACCTATATTTGATATTATGAATTCAAAAATGATGTTTATTTTACCAAATTCAAAACATATCAGTTGCATTAATTAATTTAAAAATTAATTCCCGTCGTCAAAACAAATAGCGTGTTTTTAAGAGATAATAACTATTAGTTGCATTAATTAATTTAAAAATTAATTCCCATCGTCAAAACAAATAGCGTGTTTTTAAGAGATAATAACTATCAAAAGATTGACACTAGTTTATGGTAGTTGGGGTTTGTCTTAGTGGTAAGAACCCCATAATTCTACATGGAAAATGGGGGTTCAAAACCCATATGGCGCAGGTTACTATAGCAGCACTGTAGCGCCAATGTAGCAGTCGAGATACTATTGCAATGGCGGCATTGTAGCGGCGGCAGGGGCACTGTAGCGGCGGCGGGCACTGTAGCAGAGCGGGTACTGTAGCAGTACTATTCACAGAATGGGCTTTGGGCCAAAAAATTGGGCCTACGGGCTATGTAATGGGCTAAATGCCCACTGGGCCTTTGGGCTATGTAATGGGTCTCCCTCTACCCAGTTAAGGAGGTCTTTGCTTGGTTTCAATAATAAAAATGAGGCTTTGGCCCCAACCTTTAAAAAAAAATTGACACTTGTTTATGTCCGGTTTAATTGTGAAATTATGTAAAATGACCAACATTGTATTAAATGGTAAAACTATATTCTAAATATACTTTAAAACTAATCAAATTCATAATTTATCAATATAAATTATTTCGATTAAAAAAGTTGTTTTTAATTAAAATTTAGTAATTTTCACTATTCATCAAAATATAAATGTTATCCGAAAAGTTCAAAAATTTCACCTTAGGTTAAATTTTATACTCCGAATAAAAAAATGAAATCCATTTTGAGAGATAAAATTTATAAAATTTCAAAAAGTAGGTATTACTATTCATAACGGCTAGTTTGATTAGTTGTGATGTGTGTTAGAACTCGAAGTTGCATACAACTCACACTACTTTATTTTTCAATGGAAAGCGTACCGTGGAGGCTTGGGATGTTTCACTGTAAATTTTTGATTTCCCCATTCTAAAAAGTAAATTTATTTAGTCAAATTGAATATATAAAAGTTTAAAATATTGGATTTAAAAAGGGTTCACTATTAAAAGTTGGGAAAAGGTCAATACTGAAAATGAATTTGTTCTTACATTATGTCTAAGAAACTCATAATATGGATTCTAAAATTATAAGGATTATATAAAGTTTAAAATTTTGTTAATACTATTCATAACCTCTTTTGAACGGCTTGTTTGGTAAGTCATGGTGCGCTTGAACTCGGTGTTGCGTGTAGTGCAAGTTATTGAATTATTTTGAAGAAATAACACACTATGAAATCTTGGGGTGTTACGAAATAGATCACACATCACGTAATAGCGCATAAAAAACTTAGGTAGTTAGTGAGTTATTTGGATACACTCTACGCTATTACAATGTTCTAAAACATGCATGCAGCAAGCCACATCATCGACGGGTTGGTGACGAGTCTCCTTTGGCCAGTGTCATAGGGACATGTGTATACACCTTTTTCTGAGCTCACATAGAGAGCTAGGAATAAAATAGTTGGTTAATACTATCACACCTTTTGGAAGTTGACCATGTTGCTCGCTTGTTTATTTATATTTGAGATATAAATGTATGCCAATGTTTGTTTGAACTACTTTACATGCCTATGGAATATATATATATATTTTTATCTGAATCCTTTACTTAATCCATTTTTTAAGAAATTTTCCATCTCTTTTAAAGTAACTCATGTGCTTTGAAAGAAATTTACATCATTTTGAAAATGTATAGCATCGTTCATTCAAAGATTATTTGAAATTTATAAAACTTGTTTGTTTTGAAAAATTAAAAACTTTTATTTGGATAATATGTATGTTGCATCTGTTATAGAATCTGTGGTGGTATTATACTAGGCTTAGGCTCACACCCAACTTTTTTCCTTCGTGTGTTTGTATATATTATTCTTCCACGTTCGAGCAATGTGAAGGGATCTCTTAGATGTGGATCTAACTGTTGAGCTTTGGACTTGGTGAGTTGTCTCTTAAGGGACATTGGGGCTGTTTTCTTGTTTAGTACTTTGGGTTATAGTACATTGGATTTTTTTCCTCATTGTATTCTAGTACCTTTACTCCCTGTGGAGATTTCTTATTGATATACACAGTGTCTTTTATCTTTCTCTTCTGCATTCTTGTGGAAAAATCATTCCCACTTATTTGTTGTATGATTCTAGGTGCTAGTCACAAACCTGTGGGGATCATATATTCCCTTCAGGTCATGTCAGGGATGGCTCAGTTATTGGGTTACCAGGGTACCTAGGATAGTTTGTGACAAATTGGTATTAGAGGAGGTTGTTCATCTTCTCTATTGCAGTCAGTATGCATTTTTGAAATCATTTCAGGACTTAGGAGGTTGTTGTGATTGAGTTCCCGTCCATCTCTCACCTCAATGAACCGTATGTCAATAGGGGTGGTGAGGGATAGATGTATTGTGGATTAGTTATATTTTTTTTCTAATTGAGAATATTTTCTCTTTCTACATAGTTTGAGTGTTAATCTAATGTCTTCATTTTGTCTAATGATGTTGTTTTGCATCATGCCTTTGAGAAGAAGTGTGAATCAGATACAAGAAAAGGATGTTGTGGAACCTCAATAATCAAATCCTTTTGTTGATCCAACTATTGTAGAGGTGATTGTGCGCACTATCCATGATCTGGGATTGGCACCACATCCATTTTACCCTCAGGTTCGAGCTATGGATCCTCAGGGGGATGTTCTCCAAAATCATTTGTAGAAGTTACTTCATCAGAATACACCTGTCATCAAAGACTCCACTGATCCTAAAAATGTTGAGGAATGGTTGACAATGATAGAATGTATGTATGAGTTCATGGAGACACCGAAAGTGATCTAGGTGAAGTGTTCCACCTTCGTGCTGGAGGGACCGAGTGGGATATGTTGGGACACAATGGTGATGAAAGGGTAACTTTAGGGCTTATATTAGAAATACTTAAAAGTTATTTTCACCTATAAGTTCTATCTAGAGTTAATGGTGTTGGATAAAAATGTAGAGTTTTTCAAGCTTGAGCAGGATGACAAAACAATAATTTAGTATTCAAATCACTTTTCTGAGATAGTGAAGTTTTCTATTTAGATTGTATCTAATGAGAGGATTAATGCTCAATGGTTTGAGTTGGTGATTCGACCAGATATCCATTATTTGGTTTTCTTAATAAATATTTCCACCAAGGATGATGTGATGGTAATGGAGATGATGGTTGAGATGGACTTTGATGGAAATTCAAGGTTTACGGGAGTTCTTTTTTCCCCCAGTGGAAGCTTTGGTTCCTTTAAAGGAAAAAAAAGCGTAATGATCCACATGGATGTTCTTGATGATAGATTCATTATAGACCTCCAAAATCTCCTGGAGGAATTTTTATGACTTGCTATCAGTGTGACAAGCCCAAACATTCCAGGAGGCTTTACACTGAGGCACCAAAGAACTCTAGCTCCTTCAGATGTTCAGGAAACATGAAGATGTTATTCTATCAATTTTATACTCTGTGTACTGAGACAGGATCATCACTTACTCTTAAAAATTCAGTGCAATAAAATTCTTATATGATAAAATGGTTGCTTCCAATGGCATCTAGAATGATGCTTCTTCATGAAGTGGAAGAGTCTCCAGAGGAAGAATACATGGGTCCTGCGACTGTGAGAGGTACCATTACCATTTCTTCATCATTAGATACTACTCTTTTTTATACTGTTTCATGTCTCTCTTTTATTTATTACCTTATTGTTTACCTGCTTAATCTTCATATGGAGCAACTATCTTGTTGAATGGATATTACTACACCCCTTGGTACAAAGAGAGAGAAGGTTCTCCATAGTTCTGCTTGTGTCTTCTCTCCATCATATGTCGAGCTAGCTTAGAGATTTTTTGTTCTTGATATGAAATATCTTGACCTAATATTCAGGATAGATTGGCTCATTTCCAACAAATAGAAAATTGATTTTTATCTCCAACGGATCTTCTTTAATACACCAAGTGTTGTGAAGATTTTCATTCAAGGAGAATGGGACCCAATGTCGAGTAGAGTCATACCTTCTTATCCAGAGTTGGGGAATGTGATATCTATTTTTTATTTTTTACCTAGTGTGAGATTCAATGGGTTGTGATCTTCCCCCAATTTTTCCAAGTTTCCCAATATGTTCCCTTGGGATTTGTCTGGTCTACCATTGGTGAGAGAGGTTGATTTTTCTATTGATTTAATGCATGGTACTCAACCGGTCTCTATCCCCTCTTAGCACATGGAACTATTTGAGCTGAAAGAGCTGAATTCACAGTTGTATGATCTTTATGATAAAGACTTTATTCGTCCAAGCACGTCACCTTGGGTAGCACCAGTTCTTTTTTTTTACCAAGGTTGATGGTTCCCTTCTCTTATGTGTTGATTATCAAAAGATCTATCGAGTTATTATAAAGAAAAAATATATATTTCCAATGATTGAAGATATTTTTGATCAAATGAAAGGGGAGAAGTGGTTTTTAAATTTTGATCTTCAATCTAGTTATAATCAGTTTAGGATAAAATAATCTGACATTCTGTAAACCGCCTTTCAGAAAAGGTACGGTAACATTGAGTACCTTGCTATGACCTTTGGTTTGAATAATTCTCCCTATGTTTTCATAGCCTTAATGAACATGATTTTCAATGAGAATATAGATACCTGTGTGGTAGTCTCTTTTGATGAAATTCTTTTCTACTCCATGTTCGAGGAGGATCATGTGAAATATATGATAATGGTTCTGAATCTTCTAAGAACTCACCACCTTTATATCTAGCTTTCAATTTTGGATTTTTGTATTTAGGAAGTGAAATTATTGGGAAATGTGGTGTCTGAACATGGTGTATCAGTTGATCCTGAAATGGTTAATTCCGTTTTGATGTGGTAGAAACCATGAAATGTATTCAAGATTTGGAGCTTCTTTGGGTTATTCGGATATTACTGCAGGTTCATTAAAGACTTCTCAAAGGTGGATTTTCCAATGACTGCTCTGAATCGTTAGGGGGTGAAGTTTTAGTGGGATGATAAATGGTGGAGTTCTTTTGTCATGCTGAAACATCTATTTACTACTGCGCTGGTGTTGACTCTTCCAGAATCTAGGCCGGGCTATGTGGTCTTTTATGATGCATCAGCTTCTGTATTAGGCTGTGTTCTTATGCAGGGTGATCATGTCATAGCATATGAATCTCATCACCTTAGGAAACATGAAAAGAATTATCCTACACTTGACCTGTAAAATTGCATCAATGATTTACATGGTTAAAATTTTGAGGCACTACCTTTTTAACAAAAGGTTTACGGTGTATTCAAACCACAAAATCCTGAGTTATATCTTCTCCAAAAAATATTTGAATCTTCAGCAGAGACGTTGGTTGGAGTGATTATAGTCTTTCGACTTTGACATATCCTATACCTTTGGAAAATATAATTTCATTTCTCATGCTTTGATGAAGAAACTTCCAACCATGGGAATGAATGAATTTTTAGAAGAGTAAAATTTGTGGGATATTTTTTCATAGTTTCATATTAGAGTATAGGAGGAAGGGGATTAGGTTTCTTTAGGCAATGTGTAGTTGATATATACTCTTCTCTAGATGATTATACAAGGTTAAGAGCTTGATGATGAGTTTTTTATCATTATAGAGTCCATTTATGGTGGGGAGACAGTTTCTCAGTGGTCGTTCTCCAAATATGGTATTCTATGCTATCAGAACCACTTTGTGGTTCCCATAGCGGAAATATTGGTTTTGATGGGAGATAGTCATAGCTCTTAGTGAGCTATTCACCTGGGAACCAAAAAAGTTTTCTATGACATGAGGTGAAGGCTTTATTGGCTAGCTATGAGATAGGGAATTGTTGAGTTTGTCTCTCACTGCTATACATTCCAAAAAGTAAAAAATGAGTAGTAGGAACTTTCAGGTTTGCTTCAACCATTTTAAATCCCTACATGGAAGTGGTATGAGATTTATATGGATTTTGTGGTTGGGTTTCTACGTACCCATAGAAAGAAGAATTCAATATGGGTTATGATCGATAGGCTGACCAAATCGGATCACATTATACCCATTCATGATACAACCAAGGTTGAGAAGATGAGAAATCTCTATGTTAATGATATAATTCATTTGAATGGAGTTCAATATACTATCGTATTTTATAGGGATATTTGGTTCACTTATCACTTTTGGAGAGGCCTTCAGGGTGAACTGGGATCTCAGGTTCATTTGAACACAACCTACCATCCACAGTTGGATGGCCAGACTAAAAGAGCTATACATATTTTTGAGGATATTCTTTTTTCCAATATTCATGACTTCGTCGGGGCTTGGGATGATCCCTTGGGCCTATTTGAGTTCTCTTATAACAATAATTATAAGTCCGATATCAAAATGGCACCTTTTGGGGCCTTGAATGGCCGACCTTGTAAATCTTCATCGTGTTGGTCGGATGTCGGTGAAAGTTATTTGGTTTGACCAAGATTAGTGAAGGAGATGAGATAAAAGATCCAATTGATTCATCAGAGGATGTTGGCAGCACAAATCCGATATAAGAATTATGTTGATCGATGCTATAGATATTTGGAGTTTTCAGTTGGTGATCAAGTGTTCTTAATGGTTTCTCCCTAGTTGGGTCATCGATGGCTTGAGAAGTAAGGGACACTTAATACTTACATTGTGGGACCTTTAGAGATTTTTGAGAATGTGGGGATGGTTTCATACCATTTTTAACATCCACCTTAGATGATATCGATACATAATGTGTTCAATGTATCATATTTGAAAATGTATTTATCAAATCCATCTCATGTTTTGAGTTGGAGTGATCTTGAGATCAATCCTAATTTATCATTAACTAAGATACCAGTTAGGATAGTTTATTTTGAGACCATGGTACTTCATTAAAGGGTGATACCTTTGGTCTTGTTTTATGGTATCATAGTGATGATAATCAAGTGATATAAGAATGCGAGGTACTGATGAGAGAGCACTGGCCTCATCTCTTTGGCATGAAGGCATATTCATAGGATTTCTAGGATAGAAATGTTTTGTGGTGGGGAGGTTGTAACATACCATTACCTTGATCAGGTAATTTTACACCTTTTCTAAGTCCCCATTCAGCTAAAAGTTCCTTTTATATGATTTTTTATTGGTTTATTACAGACTGTAGAATAGGTACATGCTGTGTACCTGAATTACACGTCATGTACTTGGTTCTGGTTGCATGTCGTGGACTGGGAGATCATGTCGTGAAGGAGGAGATCATGACATGAACTGATACAATCTGTGCACCTGAGTTACACATTTTTATGGATTAAATAGTGGGTTTTAAACCTGATGTGAGAGGATTTTCGGCATACTAATCTATTGTGGCCTACACGTCGTGACCATTGGTTACACGTCATGACTCGTCCCACACACATCCTTAACTAATGTGTTTGGAAGTATCGCTCCAGATATTATTCCCATAACTATTTTCTCAAGACCCTTGACCCTTCTTAGGTAATTTTCATAGGTTCACCGCCTTCCGGTTCGATCCAATCGGCTTCGGATCATTCTTGCATATGCGGTGTCATTCCCTTGTAATGGTTGTCTCTTGTTATTAGACTTTATCTCCTTCTCTTATCTTGGGTTTTCAATGGAAAATTACGGGATTTATGGATCTATGTCTTGTGGTGTTGTGTCTTTCTACTAGGTAGAGTTTTGAGGACTCTTTCCCCTTCGTTCTCATTGGTGGGTGTCATTGTGAGTGTCGTTCTTTGAAAAAAAGGTAGGTGGTTACGTCTCGATTTTCCAAAGTGATTACCATCGTATTTCTTGACTTATATCAATTTCTAATTTAAATTCAAATGCTAAATGTCTCTTTCAATTTCTTAATTCAAATGAATTGCATGATTTGAAATTTTTTTGGCATAGAAATTTGGAAAACCAAATATTCCCATGAATTACTGTGGGTTTGTGGAAAGTTAACAGATTTAAATTGTGAATTTAAATTGTGAATTTTTTTGGAAATATTTTTAATTAAATTGTTGAATTTAATTGTCAAAATAAATTTTCAAAAAATGAAATTTTTTTTGAATGGATTTGAAACTCATGAAAATGGATTAAAAATTTTTGATAGAACCCCAGTGGTTTTATCTTGTAAGAAAATAATATTTTTTTAATAAAACCTATTTTGGTTTTAAATGTAAAAATGTGAATTTTTGAAATGGATGAATGGGATTGATCATATATTAAGAAGTCTTAAAATATTTCACCCATCTTATAAGATCTCGTGAAAGCATTAGGTATTTAGTGAGATATTTGGATACACTCTATGCTATTATAATGTTCTAAAACATACATCTAGCAGGTCACACCCCCGATGGGTTGGTGATGAGTATCCTTTGGCCAATGTTATAGGGACGTGTGTATAGTCATTTTTATAAGTTCACTTAGAGAGTGTATAATCTTATAGATGGTTAAAACTATCATAACTTTTGGTAGATGACCATATTGCACGCTTATTTATTTATATTTGATATATAAATTCATGCCAATGATTTTTTGAACTTATTCACATGATTTCTAAATTTATATAAATTGTTTTATATAAATTCAATACTTAAGACATTGTTTTAGAAATTTTCCATCTCTTGTAAAGTAAATCATGAGCATTGAATGTAATTTCCATCATTTTGGAAATGTATAGAATGTTTCATTTAAATATGAATTTAAATTTCCAAACCCATTTTTTCTAAATAATTGAAATCTTTTATATGGATAATTTATATTTTTCATTTTTTATGGAATATGTTGTGGTATCCAACTTGGATTAAAATCACACCCTACTTTTTTTCCTTCAGGTGTTTGTAGAATTTCTTCTTCATGGCTTGAGTATAGGGAAGGGATCTCTTGGAGGTGAATCCTACTGTTGAGCTTTGGACATGGTGAGTTGTGTCTATAGGGACCTTGGAGATGTTTTGTTGTTTAGTACTTTGGGTTGTAGTACTTTGGCTTTTTTTCCTTGTTGTATTATGGTACCATTACTCCAAGTAGAGATTTCTTATTGATATACCTACTGCATTTTTTCTTTATCTTCAACATTATTGTGGAAAAATCGTTCACACTTGTATGTTTTATGATGCCAAGTGTTATTTTCTATCCCATGGGCATCAGGAATGCCCTTCAGGTCATGTCCGGGTTGACACAGTTATCAGGTTACCTTGGTACCCAGGCTGGTTTGAGACATCATGTATTTTAGTGACAGGGCTTCATGGAAGTGAGTACATGGGAACATTAATTTTAGATATCTTCTTAGTACCATGATCTTTTTATCTCTTTTATTTTAACATTTATCATTTAAGATTTTATACCTATTGTGATTTATGATATAGTTTTCCTCTTTCTTCCTTTTTGTGTTCTTTGTCTCAATTGAGAGGTATCTCCTCAGGGAGACCATTTTGGAGTTATTTTATTTTGTTTCATGGTTTTGTTATTTATTTATCTAATTGAGGTTATTGGGCTCTTGTTATGTGGAGATAATTATGTTGTATCTCATAGGTTTTGTTTTTGGAAAAACCATTTATTCCTTACCCTCTAAGTGTGGGTTTGAAATTATAGAAAATTAGAATAGTTTTTTAGGTTTCTAAGGTGAGTGAATAGGTCCAAACATCCATTATATTTTTTTGTATGGTGTGTTGGAGGATCCTAAAAGAGATTCCAAGGCATTTGGAGAGTTTTTTGTTTGAAAATGAGGCTACTGATAACTTTTGTGAGAAGTGTATGATGTGGAGTTGTGAGTTTCAATGTGAAGCGTAGCTACTATGGGTATTGAACAAGAAATAAATACCTATGGGTTTTGGGAATCAATGCAATTTTAGGGGTTGGATTCCCCATGGGACATTTTACTACATTGTAGATTCCCTATTGAAAATGGGGGTTCTGTGATGTGGGATATAGGTTGCACTATGTTCCTCCCCCATAGGGTATACCGAATCTACATTTTTTGGTGGTGGATTGGTTTTTAGATTTGATTTGAATCAAGGGATATGATGTTGTCTCCTACCACTTCACCATAACAAAGGTATCTTGTGGCGTAGTTCATGGGGATTAACCATAGTCGATTAAATTTTTCCTTTCTATAAATACCCAAAGAACATCAAATAAAGATTTCTCCTACTTATTTCTCTTATTCCCTAGGTTCCCCAGAGTTTTTTTCAAAGTATCTAAAGAACTTATAAATATGGATTGATTCTTGAGTTTCCAAAATCAATTTTATATGTTCCAAGGGAAGGTTTACCTCTTTTTCTCATGGTTTCTCTTTGTTTGATAATGTTTCCTCAAACTATTCTTGTGATACTTTGGTGTCTTATCTCTCTTATTCTAATGGGATTTTAATTTTCATTTTTTATTGAATTTGTGGCATCATGTATTTAATAGATTGTATTTTCCTTTCTGTATTGGTGATTGGAGGTCCGCATTGGTGTTCTATTCTATTTCATGAACACCAAACAATTGAGGTTATGGTTCTCTTTTTTATTTGTGTTTCATCATAAATTGACCATGGTTTAGCCATTTAGATAGTGGTGAAATTATCATAACAAATATTTAACTGGATTAAATAATGTAATTGGTTTTTGGTTGTAGTGATTACATTTTCTGTCTCTCCGCCATGATAACAGTTTACCTCTTGATTTTATAAATAGAGTGTTATCTATCATATTATTGTTATCTAATTTATTGTTAGTTAGTTTATCATGTAGCTTTCATTGGAAAATGTAAGGAATATAAAGACGGTAATTATGTTGTTTGGCTATAGAACTTAAATATGTATGTCTAATAAATATGAAATATCTTATAAATTGACTGCAATCAAATTTATTCTAATTTTATTTTTAATTGAAAATGGAATTAAATGTGTTAATGAAATTGGATAAATATCTTGAAGATGTAATTATTTATATGCATAACATAATTAATGGAATGATTATGATAATAGATATGCTCATAGTTTCTTGAAACTAAAATAAATGCTTTTAAGTATTTTAAACATATGATAGAATATTAAAATTGATGCCTTAGATTTCCCATAGGTTGAGCCTATGAATAATGAATTAGTTAATTCAAGATGGAATAAGGGTCATTTTTTTTGATAAATACAATTCTTTGGGAATAAGAGATACCATTTTTTTGTGTAGTTTGAATGCTTTATTTTTAGAGCCTAGACTTCCTTGTTGTTTATGATTTCTTATTTTATACATTTTGTGTGTTCTGGATATGAGCCTTATAATATGATGTGATCATGGGATAATATATTAGATATAGGCAGGGAGGCTTAAGGTTGTGGAATAATTTGATTACTATAATATTGAGATGAACAATGATATCTATGTAGGTGTCGGGGATGAGGCTAGGATAATAAAATGGTATTAATAAGAGATTACCTATAGTTGTGATGCTTAGATATGGGATGCTTTATTTTTGAATATATTTAATGGCTGGATGGTTGGTTTGGTGTTGCTGTATCAAAAATGAAATGATCTTGAGAAACCCTGGACTCAGTTTGGATAATGAACGGAGGGAATGGACTTGGATTTGATGGTTAATGAATTGCAATCAAAATAATTTTAATTAATTTTTAATGTAATTAAACAAATTTTAATTGATGTATAATAAATTATTCAACGAAAGGGTAACTATAAAAAGGAAAGAAGTAATTAAATTTATATCCTTATCCATTTCTATTCTTATTGTATATCTTTTCCCTAGTAGTTCCAACCAGGTGTTTGAGAAACAATAGCTATAGTTGAGTCTAGGACCAGGTTGTGACCATAGTGTGTCTATGATAACTATTATATCCTTTATGTTTTTTGATTCCATATGCTTACTCGCCCATGCTGGTTAGGGTATCTGACACCAAATGGACTCTGGGAGGGTGTGTTTTCCAACATCTTTGTTGGGAAGGACATATGGATGACTACCCCATTTGGTCCCACTCTCTTCTCTTTTTATTATTATGTACAAATAGGCATGGTGGTTAGTTTCCCGATAAATGTGCGTAGATGGATGTAACGGTGTTTGGTTATTTCACTTAGATATATCTTCAGAAATATTATCCAAAGGGTTATTATATATCTAACGTGTATAAGGTGTGATGGATTGATTTAATTTACTAGATATATGATATATGATGGATTAAGGTTTAATAGATGATTTATAATACACATCAAACATACTGTGGTGGATCCTAAAAAATTATTGGTTACTATATGGATATGTGACATGGGAGGATTTAGTGATTTGATGCATAAGGTGCATGTTGTGATATATAGACCATGTGTTTTTGGGATGGATTACTTTTGGAGAGAGATGGTTCAGGATGTATGATGTTAGGGTAGAGTGGAAAACTAGTTGGGAAGGGATAGTGGGGTAGCCTTGTTTTTTTATTAAATATGGTCTATTGTATATGATACTTGGTGAGGGATAACCATGGTGAGGTTGGTAACTTAGTAAACCTTTTTTGGTGATGAGTTAGTCTAATTGTTGTTCTCTATAATTTAGCATGCTTAATTTATCTGTTTCATGAGAATATTTTTATAAGATCATACTAAGTATACTATTATGATCTCCCACGTATATTTAAACTGTTTTTCATGTTAGTTAAATCTAGTTGGAGATCAGGATGGATATTACCAGCTTGTGATCTTTTAGGAGTTGTTTAGGATTTATGGTCACAACCATGTTTACCTTCATTTGGGTATTTTTAGTTTTCCTTTCATATTTTATTAGTTCTCAATGACATTACATGTATTCACTTTGGTTTTCTTTTACCTTTATGATAAGGTGTTGGTAAGTGTGTCTATATCATCTCTTTTTTCAATGAGCTTATCTTAAAAGGTAATCTATCTCATTTATATGTATGATACAACCCTGGGGATAGTCACCAACCTGGACCTACTAGAGGTAGGAATCACACGGTCACCATCTCTCTTTTCTCATTTCCAGTCTAGTATGGGTATCCTTTGGGGGGAGGTAAGGGGTCATGATAGCTCTTATAAAACTACTACAAATAGAGAAAACTATAAGCACGCCATGTGGGATAATAGAAACAAATTAACTAATATACATACAGATAATGATTATAAATGAAAATTATAAATAGAGTTGAGTATGGATATAGTTATGATATAGTATATTACATTAGATAAGTTTTTTTGGATGTTAGAGAACATTTGTCTAAGTGAGAATAATATTAAGGGGTTATTTATCTTAAATTTTAATTCCCTAAGATATGATAATCTTATACACCATGTTTCCATTAAATGGTTTAAATAATTACTGAAATTATTTTATTATTATTATATTATAATTCATGAAATTTAGTGTTCTATTTGTAGTTATAACCCTCATGGGTTTTTTATTCAAAAGTTACTAAGGATATATTGGGGTTTCCATAACTGAAATCTCTTATAAAATATTAACACCCCTTTTTCCTATTATATATCAAGATTGATATATTTTAATGTATGATGATTTTAGGATTTATTTCTACTATCTTTTTTTTGAAATCATGTTTCATGCCAAAATAATCTTTCTTGATGATTCTATCATTTTTTTTAAAATTCATTGTAGTTAAGTGTAATTCCCATTTTTTAATAGATTTTTCCCATATATGCATGTTTTTACTGCCCGCCAATGTTTTCTTATTTTTTTGGTAAATATAATATGCATTATATTATATGATTCTAATAATTAACTTTACTCAGTTTCATAAGGAAAATTTAATACTCCTTTAAAAATTTCTAGTTTTCAAACAATGCTAAATCATAAGATAAAAATTCATTCCCATCCTCGGAAAAATTAAATGTTTTTTATTCAACACCACATTTTTTATAGATTTTATTTATTTTTAAGGATATCTTATTCATAATTATTTATAATAAGGTTTTATAAAATTATTTTCTTTCCCTTATAAATTTTTTTTTCATGGTAATTTAAACTTCATCTTTTATAACAAATTCTAGATTGTTTTTTTGACAAGTTTTGTATATTCAATTATATTTTTCTCCAATGTTTATATTTTAAGAAGTGATGTTTTTTATCCTATATATTGTATTATGATATTATTCCTTTTGAAAATGTTTTTTTAATATTATAAGATCATTTATGTTTATGTTATGTGTTGTTTTTTGAAATTTCAAGAAACCCATTATTTTATCATGGTCGTATTAAGATATGTTAGTGATTAATTTTTAGTGATACAACCATTTATGGATGATTAAAGGTAAGTTCTTATATCACCCTCCAAATCACTAGTTTAGGATTATATCATATGAGATTTACATGCATGAACATAATGAGTATATTCACACATGTGTCGGCGTAATGTGTCTTCTCATATTTTCAGGCATATAAATAATGTGTTTTTTCACATAGGCATGGGAATAATTGGTTTATTAACACATATTTTCCTATGATTATGGTTGTTCCATATTTCCAAGATATTTATCAAGTTATTCCTTATTCTCATAATTATTTTAATTTTAATTAAATTTCATGCATTTATGATTATATTTTATTTTTAATGTATTCCAAAATTTTATTTCATATTTATTTGTTAAATGATTAATGAGCCATGTTTTGATTAATTTAATATCTTTTTATATTTATTAATGATATTTTTTTCATCTAATATTACTATAACATGTTTTTTATTGTCATATATGGTATTTTGATCTTAAATATTTATGTTTATATGTTCCTCATGTTCTTCATCATGTTATCATATATTTTTCACTTATTGAGCCACCAAGATCACCCCTTCTTTTATATCCTTTTCTAAGGTTATGATGATGATTATATCATGGGATATTTCTATAAAATATTCTGGAAGAATGTGATTATTGAGAAATGTTCACAATTTTTTTAATGTAATATTTTTTTGTATCTAATCTCCAAGATTCTAAACTATTCCATATTTGGGTTGTGAGATTGGTTGTCAGATATATTATTTAAATCATGAGTTTAATGTACAATTTATGTCATGTTATGCATGGGTTTATATAACAACCCTACTTTTTATTTCACACATAAACATAAATTATTACATAAAATCTTCACTTGATAAAACATAGAAGATTAAGAGGTATAGTGTATTTGGGGCTTAGGAACATTACATAATGATTTAAAACATGAAACACGACATCTTAATTGAAAAATTCCTTTACATGGCCACTAAATTCCCTCGTACTTAGCATTGAATGGGATAACCTGAGGTTATTCATAATAAAAGTGTGAGATATAAAGATCAGTAAGGGATTAAACAAGTAATATCATGAATATTACAATACATGTTAGGTAATAGTAATTTCAATTGATCACAAGAGAAACATGAACATAAAGGCATGATATAGCATGGTTATCATAACATGGAAATGTGGAAACATCACTGAACATGGTAATAGCATGAGACAACGATCATTGCACATGGATCACGAGTAAAACCTAATTTTAATTTAATTATCATGATTAACACCAAATTTCACTTTACGTATCATGATATTAATCTTTACCCAATTCATTGGAGTGCTATCAGGGCACACCCTTCTTAAACATTTCATTTCATACATAAGTGTGCCACACGATCATAAAATATGAATTCATTAAACATCATAATTCATTCTACAATAAAAGAATAATTAATTCATATATGAAACTCTTAAATGAATAAGTAAATGTTCATAAAGGTGAATACCCTTGATAGAGAAATGGGCATGGTATTCACTACACAATTATTTTCGATTGGAAAATTACGGTGCAATTTTAACAGCATAACGACGGGACATAAGACTTCATAAAATGGTTGATGAGAGAGAAAGAGGTGTCTCATCATATCTACATGAAATTTATAGTAAGGGGTTCATATAGATACAAGTCCCAACATAATTAATGGAATTTAGATTCACAATTCAAATGAATTTCCTGAATGTAAATGAGGAGAGAGAAATTCCTTACGGAATTTCGGCATGGTAATAGATGTACATTGAATAAATTAATGAGAGATAAATGGGAATCCCATCATTTAAATTTATGTATAGAATTATTGGGGAGGTGATAAATTATACCCCAACATTTTAAATTGAAAATAAAAGGACATAACAATATTAAGAAACTTGGATTAAATGAGAAAGGAAGGAATCCCTTACATGGAAGTGTGATCGCAAAGGCTTCATAGGGGCATGAGAGAGGATTATTGGAAGCTTGGGGCTCCTTGGGAGGATTCTAGAGATATTAGGAAAGAGTTTGGGTGAACTACAAAGGCTTTGAGTAAAGAGTAAGTGGGATCTTGGGTGGGTTTATATAGGAAAGCAGAGGAAAATATTTATTATTTAGGTTTGGGACACCACAAATTAAACTAATCAAAACCACAAACTAGCCTGTGGTTTTTTCTCATGGTTTTTTCCAAAGGGGAGTGGAAAAAAATATTTTATAAGTTAAATGGACCGAATTCTTAAAATAATAGGGTTGCTTATGTGGAGGTGAGTCACACTCTCAAGGAAAACATTTTAAAAAGATAAAATGTTTAATAAGTCTTAGAGGGTCCACTAAGGCGTTGTAAAATAAATCAAACAAACCTAAAATCACATTATTTTAAGTTTAAAACACATATTGGCCGAACATAATGTTTATAGTATTTTGTTAGATCGCTATTGTTTCATTATGATGTCATAAAACACATTATATATTTAACTGGTATTTAATTTTTTACCCAAAAATTTGACTGGCTTAGATTCACTATTGGATAATTTCAACATCTTGATTCCAACATAATATTAATTTTATCCAAATAATTTTTTTAAATATGTTAATTTTCACTTTTAAAATAAAAACGGACATTTATCGAATGTTCATGGGTTTTGAAAAAAAACTTCTTTCAAACCTTAATAAAAATAACAATTTTATTCATAAAAAATATACGATCATATATATTTAATAATAATTATTTTAATAACAATAATATTTTTTTAAAATATTATTTAATTAAAAAATCAATTAATTTATCAAAATAGATTTCATAGTTGAATATTATCTAAAAATACTATGTGTTCATTAAAAACTATGTACAAAGTAACAATAATTACATGAATATATATTATTTGTACAAAAGAATAATGTACATAGTCATAGTTCTAGGGTATTGTTAAATTACCCCTTAAAACACCCATATAAGACCTTAGGGTAAGGTGCACGATGGTGACTGACTCTTGAGGTGGATCTGATAACATCGCTTGAGTGGTAATCTCTATTAACTTCCACTTCTCCCGTAGACGATTCTGCTCAAGATTAATGTATTCAAGCTCAGCTTGGGATTGTTCAAGGGCGAAGCCCAATGAAGCCAACTCCTTTCTAAGATCCAACAAATGGCCTTCGTGTGGATAAATTCAACTGTATGAGGTCATCACTTCCTTTGTCTAAGTAAATTGGATTTGTTAAATCCCTATATTTATACTAATCATGTGATAACTGTTCAATGGTTATATTAGCAATGATTCTAATTATTAATGGTATTTTAAAATCCAGAAACATAAATCCAAGGAAGTTCATATGTTTTACATGACCATTTTATATAATAATACATTTAAATAAACCAAGAAGAATTTTCATTAATGAGTGTTTGGGTCATTACAATATTCCCCCCTTAATAAATTTTTCCCTAGAAATTTCCTTTTCCCACACTAAAACAGATGCATCAAATCTACTTCATCACTTCCTCTGATTCCCACATTTCTTCTTCAAACTTGTGGTTCCTCTACAAAACTTTAATGAGGGGAATTGTCTTATTTCCAAGATCTTTTTCCCAACGATCTAATATCTTCAACAGATTCTCCACAAAGTATAGGTCTTTTAACAATGGTACCACCTCTAGATTGAGTACATATGATGGCCCATGTATGTACTTCCTCAAGAGTTGTACATGGAATACATCATGTACTTGATACAGGTTCGGTGGGAGTTCTAGTCAATAGGCCACTACTCCAATGCAATCAAGGATCTCAAAAGGGCTGATGTACCTTGGACTAAGCTTTACCTTCTTCCCAAATCTCATAAATCTCTTATATGGTGATATTCATAGGAATAACATTTATCCGACATCAAAATTTAGGTTTTGTTAATGATTATAATCAAAGATCTTTTGCCGGCTCCAAGTAGCTTTAATGTATTTCTGGATGGTCCTAACCATATCCACTATTTATTCAACCATATCAGGATGTAGGAGTTTTCTCTCCCCAACATTATCCCGACATGCTGGTGTTCTGCACCTCTTCCCATACAGGGATTCATAAGGAGTCATTTGGTTTCTTCAGTGGAAACTGTTGTTATAAGAGAACTCAACCTGAAGAAGATGTTGATCCCATCTTCCTTTCAGTTCCGTTGAGAATGTTCTCAACATGTCCTCATGTTTTTGGATAGTGCGCTCATATTGTCCATCATTTTGAGGATGATAAGCCAAATTAAAGTTCAGCTCAGCATCCAGAGCATGTTGATAACTCTTCCAAAACATAGAGGTTAATCTTGGATCTCAATCTAATAAAAAAAATATTGGTACTCCATGTAGCCTTAAAACATATCTGATGTATATCCAGGCCAGTTGATCCAGGGAAAAATCCTCCCGAATCACAATGAAGGGTGCAGTATTTGTAGGAAGATCCATAAAAAATCAGATATCATTATTTCCTTTGGATTTCTTTGGAAGTCTACTAACAATGTCCATGGTGATGTTCTCCCATTTCCATGCTGGTATGGGTAATGGTTGCATCACCCCCCTTAGACTTCTGTCTCTCTAACTTCACTTGCTGACACACCAGGCCCTTTGATGTATATTCTGCAATCTCCTTCTTCATGTTATCCCACCAATAATACTCATGGATATCTTGATACATATTTGTATTTCCTAGGCAGATGGAGAAATTTGAACTATGTGCATCATCCAAAAGCTCCTTCTTTAGCTTCAGACTTGATGGGACACATAGTCTTTTCCCAAATCTCACAATTCCTTCTTTATTGACATTGAACTCTGAGGTGTTTTTTCTGATAGTTTCCACCTTCTTCTATATTCCCACATCATCCTTTTGAGCATCCATTAACCTTTCAAAAATAGATGTTTGGGAAAAACTTTGTGAAAGGATTGATTATTTATCCTTATTTACGATTCCCATGTCCATCTTTATCAAATATATGAATATTTAATCCTTTTCAGTTCCCATCAATGATAGAATTTATGGGACCTTTCTACTTAGAGAATATTCCACCTTGTTCTCTTTCCGAGGGTGGTAATAGATTGAGTAGTCATTGTCTTTGATCAGCTCCAACCATATTTGTTGGTGCATATTCAACTCTTTCTATGTGAATATATACATGAGTCTTTTCTGGTCCGTATATATTTCACACTTCTCCCCAAAGAGATAATTCCGCCAAATTTCCAAAGTGAAGATCACTGCATCCAACTACAGGTCCTGTGTTGGATAGTTCTGCTCATGAACTTTCAATTTCCAGGTAACATAGGTAATGAATTTATTATTTTCCATCAACACAAAACCCATTCCCTTATTCAATGCATCACTAAACACCCTAAAAAGTTTTCCACTTGCAGGTAGTGTGAGCACATGCACTGTGATAAACCCCCTTTTCAACTCTTTGAATCTCTCTTCGCATTCATCACTCTAAGAAATCTTTAATCCCTTAAGAGTTATCCTAGTAATAGGGTTGGAAAATTGTGAGAAATTTCTCACAAATCGTCTATAATATCAAGCTAACGCCAAGAATCTATGGATATCTGTCACTGACGTTTGCCTCGGCCATCCCTCAATTGCAGATGTATTGAAGGGATCCATAGATATCTCATTGCTTGAGATGATATTTCCCAAGAGTGATACCTACATCAACCAGAACACACACTTGTTGTACTTTACATAGAGATTCACCTTTCGCAAGGTCTCTAGTACAGTGATGATATTCTCATCATGCTCCTCCTTTTTTTGGAGTATATTAGAATATCATCTATAAAGACTACCAAATATTTGTCAAGGTAATCTCTAAAGACTCTATCGATCAAGTCTATGAAGATTGATGGAGTATTAGTGAGTTTTAAAGGCATTACTAAGAATTCATAGTGCCAATATCTTCTACAAAACACAGTATTGGGAATATACTCCTTCTTCAACCTTACTTGGTAATATCCTGACCTAAAATCCACAAGAGAGAAGTATTGTGCTCCACGTAGCTAATCAATCAAGTCATCAATTCGGGGAAGAGGATACTTATTCTTTATCGTGATTTGGTTGAGCTCATGATAATCAATGCAAAGGTGTATTGACCCATCCTTCTTGACAAAGAGGATTGGAGCACCCCATGGCGAAGCACATGGGCGTATAAACCCTTTGCCCGGATTCTCCTATAGTTGTTTGTTCTGCTCCTGAAGCTCCACAATAGCCATTCTATAAGGAGTTTTGGATATTGGAAACACCCCAGGTATAAGATCAATTCAGAATTCAACATATCTTCTATGAGGAAGGCCAGACAATTTCTCGGGAAACACATCAGCAAATTCCCTCACAATAGGAATGTCTTCGTGGATGGTTGATTCCTTAAACTCAATTATCTGAGAAATATATGTGTGCTTATAGAGTAGTAATACCCACGCTTGAGATGATGGTGGTAAAGAATAATATTCATCCTCCTTTCACTTGTACAGAATCAGGGGTTGATTTGCCACATGGAGAGTGATTTTCCTCTCACAACAAATTATGTTGGCTCTATATAAGGAAATACAATCCATGCTATGAATTCCATATAATTCCACTAGAGGGAGTTTTATGTGGTTCTCCAAAAATTTCAATCCACATATTATGACTGGGGATGAGTTATTTTCATGGGATTCAATGATTTCCCCATTTTCCATACTCACCAACATCTTTACTCCCTTGATTTTTGGTGGTGTTGGGATTGTTCTACTAAACTTTCTAGATATAAAAGAATTTTTAGAACTCAAATCAAAAAGTTTGTTCACTATTATTGAATGAATAAATACTATACCAGTCACAACATCATTTTCGAGGTTCACATCGGTGGTAGTGATGGAAAAATCCCGCCCTTGCTTCCTTGGAGGTTTTTAGTTGCCTATGAAAACCCTTTGATTAGGGAACTGATTTGAAAGGTGACATGGTTCATTGTAGTTGAAGCAATGAAAAATTAATTGAGAGTCAAAAAGAGAATTACTCTCTTTTGTCGCACCCTCAGGTTTTTCTTGTCAGTAGTTAATGGATAGGTTCACTTATCTTCCACACTTAAATTATTTCCATGTCCTCTTTAGAAAATTTCTGGGGTCCTTTCTACACCTTTGGAAAGTGGGGTGCTGGATATTCTTAGAACAGTTGGATTTATCAATCAGACTTCTAGAATTTAAGTTTAACATACACTTCATATACCCATTATACCTATAAGATTTTTCTATCTTCATTTCAACCTTGAGGTCACATTTTACAATTTCCTCATAGCAATCGATGTCATGGATCTCCAGGGCTTTCCGTAGGCTAGGTTTTAGGCCACAAAATAAGCAGTCATCCTTTCATTAGTGGGTAACGACAAAGCTAGAGACATATCGTGCAATCCTTTTTATGTTTTCCTTATACGCTCCCACATATTTGTCATCTTTTTCTTGAGGGAAATGAATTCTATTTACATCTAATGTTAGAGGGAGTACATAAAATATTTATCAGAAAATATCTACCACAAATCCTTCTATTATAGCAACTCGATATCCTCATCAGGTTTCATATTTTTTATCAATGTTTACCATTGATTAGCTTCACCCTTCATACAATAAGCAGTCAGGAGGACCTTCCCTTATTCAGAACATTGAAGGATAGAGAAGATCTTTTCAATAGTGTTGATCCATTTTTTGGTGATTGAGGGATCAGAGGTTCCATTAAAAGTAGGAGGCCTTTGTCTTATCAAGCTCTCAATAGAGACTTGTTATTTATTTGGGGGGGGGGTTGAAAATTCATCTTGACCCATGTTTCTATTCAAAACGTGAGTTAAATGAGAGAGTATGATGAAAAAGTTCTCAATTCCTGCTCCCAACGGATTGGGCATCTCATTAGAATAGTCATCACATTGATCTTCAATCGGTTGCTAGCCCGAGTCTTTTTATTACCAGCCATTGGATAGAATAAAATTTAAGTTAAGGGTTACACATAATGGGTAATCCAAGTAAAAATATGCATGACTTATAAATTACTTGTATTCCTCAACTTATGAATCTATAGGATTCAATCTATATTAGTCATGATCTAATTTCTAACATTTATTCTTAGGGGAATTTTTTTAATTTTCCTAATAATGGTTCATACTAAGCTTGTGAATTTACGAAAGAATATCCTCTGGGAGTGTCATAACCAAGAGTGCATCAAGGCTTATTGTTGTGTATCAGGATACCCTGGGTCAAGACTAAAACTCCTTGTCAGAGTTTTCACTCCTAGGTACATTTGTGCTAGAGCCACCTCTACCTGCTCGTATCTAGACAGGGATGTATTTTCTTGATAACCCACTTACTCAATACTCACCAGAATTTATGGATGTTTTTATTATACTTAGTCTTATCCCAAAGGCTTTCACTAGGGTTTTCAAATCCTAATCCCAAAAATAACTAATCCTATCTTATGATACCAACTATAACAACCCTAATTTTTTATTTCACACTTAAAAATGACTTATTACATAAAATATCCACTTGATACAACATAGAAGATTGTGAGATCAAGTGTATTTGGGGATTAATAACATTAACAAATGACTTAAAACATGAAACACAACATCATTATGGAAAACATCCTTTAAATGACCACTAAATTCTCACGTACTTAGCATTTAATGGGATAACCTGAGGACATGTATAAGAAAAGGGTGAGCTATAAAGCCCAGTAAGGGAGTAAACATGGCATAAATAGAATATTACAGTATATGTTAGGGAATCGGAATTTCAATGGAGTGCAAGATAAACATGAATAGAAAGGCATGATATAGAATGGTTATCATAACATAAAAATGTGGCAACAACACTTGACATGGTATTAGCATGAGCCAAGGATCATTGCACATGGAGCATGAGTAAACCCTCATTGAACTTGAATTATCATGAGTAAAGGGTTATGTCCACTAGGGTAGATACCCAGAGGGGGGGGGGGGGTGAATCAGGGTATGACAGATTAAAACAACTTCCCCTTTTGATATTGTTTTACAGTTAGACAAAACTACTTTCTCTCTCCTTCTCGATGAAGAGTATGAATAAAACTTAAATCATGAACATGACAAATCATTTTTTATTTGGTTTACCCTCACTGGGAAATGTCCTAGGGGCATACACCGACAATGTGCCGATGTACCAAATCCACTTTAACCACTATAAGGACACGACCTTATTACATACATAATCTCGAATTTAGTCAAGAAAAAAATTCCTTTTACAATGAGTATCTTTTCATGTTTAGAGCTTTAGAGAATTAGGATAATACATTCATAACATTACACATTATTAAAGAGTGGATGCAATAAAAATAGTACTCATTCCTTCCAAAATTAAAAACTTTCCAAATAAAACATGATTTATTTGATAGATCATAAAACATTTAACTTGGATTCCTTCACTTTCATAAACATCCTTATAACCTATGAAAATCATTTAAAAACTTGAGATGAGCACAAAAACCTCAGTAAGGGATATAAATGAGAACATAAATATTATCAAAAAGGTATCTTGGGTAATTACTTAAATAATCTTATAACCATTATTGGCTACCTTATTATTTGTAACCCTCATGGCTACCTTACTTTGGAAAACCATCGCAGTTACACTTGGAGTAACCATACGATTGACCTGCAACATACACATAACCAATGAATTGGAGGAAGATATAGGTACCACCCTTAAACATAAATAATTCCCAATAACATAATCATACAACATGAATAATTACATAAAAACATTGATTTGGAATTTTGTAAAACCGAATTTAAAAAGAGGCTTTTTTAAAGAAAATCTCCTTATAAATATCTTACAATTGAAGAGATAGCTAATATAGTTGATGGAGTTTGTATATATAATGTAAATATACATAATAAAACATAATATAAACAGAAACCATAACACAAAAAATTTAAATATCACATAAATAATGAAGTAGAAGGTTAACCCAAAGAATGGAAATCGGGTTAAGAATTCCCTTTCCTCGGGTCTGCTGACATAAAACTTGTTTAAACTTCTTGTATAATGGTTAAAAGAGTGTTATTAGTAGTTTAGAGAAACATGTTCATGTTTATAACATCTTATATTATCATTTCATAACATCATTTCACCATTTAATTGTTAGTACTTTTCTCCTTCCACTGTTTTTTTTGGTGAGTTATTTACATGATTTCCATGACTGGTTCATGGTGGAAGTTCTTGTCGATTGAAAGTGAAAGACCAGAATTGGAATGGAGTAGTATTTACATATATCCAATAACATAAATTTTTCCATTTATCATTTTTAATTATTTCATGAGGATGATTCACATGTTAAAACATTAATGATGTTCATTTAGATCATTTTAGTGGTTCTTTGATAAAATCGACCTTATTTCGTTTTAGAAATTAAAACCATGTGTTAAAATGAATTAAAAAAAACATGGATGAGATATAATACATATATTATAACTTGTTTCAACCATAAAAATGGTTACATTACCAGACATGAAATAATTAATGAAAATTGAAATCACATCTTCCAAGATGTCGATAATTCAACACATCACGGACAATGTTTTTAAATCCATGAACAAGTGGGGAAAGAGAATAAGAATGATGATGAATTTCCCATGAAAATGATAACATACAGAATATAAATGATTATGGAGCTTATATTCTTCTTGGTTAATAGGATGTGAGGAAATAATAATAAAGAAAGGAATCTTGAAATAAAAGAAAACTTGAGAAATCTCTCACGAAAATTTGACAGCCTAATGACGTCTCGTAAAATTTCATACAAAAATAGTTTGATGAGAGAAAGGGGATATCTCATAACTCATTCATAATTTTTGAAGTAAGGGGGGTATGGAATGAAGTATCCTGACATAATATAAATAAAGTAATAGAGTAACATAAAATGAAAGAAAAGAAAGAAAATAAAAGAGGATGTTTATCTCTTGATCTCTTCTCCTTGAGATCCTTCTTAAGGGCTTGGTTTTGGTCTTTTGGTGAGACCAGCTACTCTAGGACGTGGGAAAGAGCATTGGGTGGAGTATTTTCCAAAACCTAGGCATGGCACATGGCTTGAGAGTTTTGGGAAGATGAGGGGATTGAGGGAGGTATTTATAGTGGAGGAGAGGGGGTATATTTCATTATTTTAATCATTATTATAATATTTTCGTCCATGATTATGAATATTCTTAGTTCAAGTGACTTAAAATAGTAATAATGACATGTGAGTTCGAACCAAGTGGACTTGAATCACTTATGATGTCATAAATAGTGTATTTTACGGGTAATTTGATTATCCGGTATGTTATGGTATTTCGCTATTCACCAAAAAATCAAGAATTTCAGAAAAAATCCAAAAATTTACCCTAACCATTTTTCGAGGATCATAATTATAAAATGAAGTCCATTTTTTAAAAATAATTTTCTAAATATTATTAATTTAATTTTTAAATAAAATCATACTTAATTCAAAAATTAACAATTATAATTCTATAACTACTTTTATATCACGATGAAAAATTTACCAAGATGTTATTATATTAAAGCCTTGAGAAAATAAAATAATAATAAAATTTACTATTCATTAGGGTCATATTACTATACATATTACTATTCATAAGGGTATGTCACTATTCACCTAAAAAACAAGTCTGTTCTTAAAGACTCTAATACTGAACACAATTGTAGATGACAATTTCTTGAAATTCAAAACATAGAAGTAGAAAAGTTATGATTTAGAGGCTAGTTATAAATATCTACTTAAAAAAAGTTCCATGCATTTCTATTTATTTTTAGAAAATCTTGGGGTGTTACAACCACACTACGGTTTACAAGTTTGAAGAGGACTCACTATACCACTTGGTTTACAACCATGCACAATTTCAGAACACACTACACTCTCAACTGAAGTGAGCTCACTGCTTCTTCAGAAGATCCACTCACAGTTTATAGACCTGTAGGTCTCCTAATTATCACTAATGAATGCATCCTCCACTATATGTAGATGCTCAATTGAAGTCCAAATTTCATCCACTGATGAATACCCCTTTTCCCTAGACCATTGCGTAACAAACTTTTGGAAATACCTTCGTAAAGCACCATACTTCACAAAGCTTTTAATTTCGTGAAGCTCAAACAAGAATTCATGAAGCTCCTACCTTTTTGAAAAGAACACACCTTCGTAGAGCTCAAGCCTTCACAAAGCATAGGCCGTCACAGAGATCAAGTCGTTGTAAAGAGATTTCCTTCACAAAGCTCACTGAGCTAACGCGTAGAAAACTTATTTCACTAAGCTACAATATCCACCGCGAAGCGCTTTTCTTTTACAATGAACACTACCTTCGTGAACAACCTTTGTGATTCGAGAGCTATGAATTTTTTTTGGGAAAACAATCTACTTCTCTCGAGAGGGTCAAGGTCTATTTATAGTCAATTCCACCGACCCTCAAACCTTCTGCGTGAAGTCAGAGCCTTGTCATCCAAAATATTGATGCTTTAAAATTTTGGCCGAAATTATCTCTATATCTTGAAAAACCATAGAAAATTTCAGATCACGGAGCTCATCGTAATTGTGGAGCGTTTCGTAAATTCCTTTGCGCCTTCACCGCGAAGCACCACTCGAAATGCCCTTCGCCGCCACAATGCTCTTCAACTCTACCATTTGCGAAGCTCATCGTAATCGTGAAGAACACCATCAACTTTATTCATTTCTTCATGAAATCCACATCAAGAAGCCCATATTTGATAAAATCATGCCTTTTCAATATTTTGATGAGATCTTCAAGGAAATCAATATTTCTCGATGCTCACCACACTCCAAATTTTGGACCCCAAAAAATAGAAAACACTAGAAAATGGTGCCACATTGTATCTATTCATTTATACCACTTAAAAATCATCCATTCCTTTGTCGTGGTTCTTTGTCAACATGGTTTTTCAACAACATCTATGGACATTGACAATTCACCAGGGAAACATGCTTTGTCAACAAACACAATCCACACAAAAATACTGAAATGTTACCTTGAGGGATTTTTTTCCAACATAAAACCTCATTTCACATGACATATCATGATACTAATCTTTACTCAATGCATTGGAGCACTATCATGACGCACCATTCTTAAACATTTCATTTCATGCATAAGTGTCCCACAAGATCATACAATATGGATTCATTAAACATCATAATTTATTCAACGATAACGGAATTTAGAATTCACACATGATACCCTTCCATCAATAAGTAAATTTTCATAAAGGTGAATACCCTTGATAAAGAAATGGGCTTGGTATTCACTACACAATGATTTTGGCTTGGAAAATTATGGTGCAATTTCGGCAGCATAATGGTGTGTCATAGGTGTTCATAAAATTGGATGATGAGATAGAAAGGGGTGTATCATCAAATTTACCTGAAATGGACAGAAAGGGGGTCATATATATACATTTACCATAATATGTAATGGAATTTAGATTCATAATTCAAATGAATTGCTTGAATGTAAATGAGGAGAGAGAAATTCCTTACAAAATTTCAGCTTGGTAACAGGTGTACATGGAAGGAATTAATTAGAGATAAATGGGTCTCCAATCCTTCAAAAATAAGGAGGAGAATGTGGGGGAGGTGAGAATGCATACCCCAACATTTAAAATTGAAAATAAATTGACATAACAATATTATGAATCTTGAATAAAATGAGAGAGGAAGGAATCCCTTACTTGGAAGTGTGATCCCAAAGGCTTGGGAGGGGCTCAAGAGAGGATTCTTGGGAGTGTGGGGTGCCTTGTTAGGATTATAGATAGAGGAGGGTAGAGGTTGGATGAACTCAAAAGGCTTTGAGTGAAGAGGAAGTGGGAGCTTGGTTTGGTTTATATAGGAAATGAGAGGCAATTCTTTATTATTTTGGTTTGGGACACCACACATTAAACAAATCAAAACCCCAAACCATCACATGGTTTTGGACCATTTTTTGTTCCAAAGGGGAGTGGAAAACCATATATTATATAGAAAATGGATGAAATTCTTAAAATAATTGGTTTTTTATGTGGAGGTGATTCACACTCTCAAGGAAATCATTTTAAAAAGATAAAATGTTTTATAAGTTTTGGAGGGTCCACTAAGGTTTTTTAAAATAAGTAAAACAAACCAAAAATCCCATTATTTTAATGGAAAACATATATTTCATGAACATAATTTTTATAGTATTTTATTAAATCACTATTGGGTCATTATGATGTCATGAAACAAATTATATATTTAACTAGTATTTAATGTTTTACCCAAAAATTCAACTGTCTCAAAAAATTATGAAAAAATCACCACTGGATAATTTCAACATCCTGATTCCAAAAATAATATTCATTTAATCCAAATAATTTTCTAAATATGTTAATTTCCACATTTAAAATAATAACTGTCATTTATAAAAAATTCATGGGTTTTGACAAAAACATCTTTCAAACCTTATTAAAAACTACAATTTTCTTCATAAAAATTATTTGATCATTTATATTTAATAAAAATTAATTTAATAATAATAATATTTTATTAAAATATTATTTCATTCAAAAATCCATTAATTTATTGAAATAGATTTCTTAGTTGAATATTAACTAAAAATACTATTTTTGATTTAAAAACTATTTACAAAGTAACAATAATAAAATAAATGCACATTATTTATACAAAGAAATAATGTACACAATCATAATGCTAGGGTATTATTACATAACCCCTTAAAACACCCACATAACACCTTAGGGTATGGTGTTCAATTCTGACAGACTTTTGGGTTGGCTCGAATAACATCCCTCGAGTGGTAATATCTATCAACAACCACTTCTTCCGTAAGTGATTTCTGTCAATCTTAACATATTCAAGCTCGTCTTGGGCTTGGTCAAGAGTGAATCCCAATGAAACCACATCCTTTTATAGCTCTGAAAAATGGGCTTTATATGGATAAATTTTACTAGATGAGGCCATCCGTTCCTTTGTCTGAGTTAATTGGATTTGTTAAACCCCTATATTTAAACTAATCATTTTATCAATGTTCACAGGCTATATTAGAAACAATCACAATTATTAATGGTATTTTAAAATCCATAAACATAAAACCAAGGACTTTAAAATGTTTTAAATAACCATTTTATATAATAATACATTTAAATAGACCAAGAGGAATTTTCATTAATGAATTTTTGGGTTGTTATAGTTGCTTTATTTAAGAATAACCTATAACATAGTATCATGAATAATAATCTATTATAATATAGAAAAAGATTAAAATAAAATTTAATAAAGTGATGTTATAATATGTATCTCTACAATATAATTTAAATAAAATTAATAAATCTCCACATACAAATAATACATCATAAATATATGTAAAAAAGTAAGTATGAAAATAAAAGAAACCAATGTGGTTTTCCTAAGGAAGTACCCATGCCACCACATACCATATCTCCCAATAATCAATAACATTATATTCCACCCTCTATCAATATATATCTATCAAATTAAACAAAAAAGTTTATATTTTATAAGTGTTCATAAAGGGGTGAGAAATAATACTCAGTATAGTAACCCGAAACATAGATTAGATACCGTAAACCAGTAATGTCCATGTGAATTATCAATATAAAAAGATAAGACAAAACTAAAAATTGAAACACACATCATTAGAGAAAATATAAATATTAATGAATCATTTCATAATAAATTTTACTCATAGGTCACCATAATTATTCTCACTGAAAAACAATTTGCACACACACACAAAAACAATCAACCATTTTAATATTGAAATGAGAATATCCTCTATGAACTATATCATGTTAGAGGCTATTAGAAACTTAACCCCTAATTATACGTCTCTATCTGATCCTCAGGCTCTCAGAGAGGGGTAGTGGTCATAAGGCTCAATCCATCTGAAGAATATTTGTACTCCTAACTCAATGGATATTGAAATACATTCACACCACATTTAAAGGGTTGTATTTTGATAAAATAATAAATTGTAAAAAATATTATCTTATATCCCATTATAAGTTCCACATCTAATGAATCACCCAACATGTAAAACTATCAGATTCAACATCAATAGTTAGTATCACGAATAAAGAAACAATTATAAAACTAGTTTAACTTGAACCCTAAGTTTGGGGGTGAGAAAAAGTGTATGCACTTGATTAATCATCTTACATCAAAATCTTAGATCTATAAGAGATAAATAGTGTAAACATATGGGTGAATCAATATCGACCTAGAACCCAAGATATTGGAAGATAATGTGAATAATTATTGGTTTATCATCATTTGTATCAAACCAGAGAATATGGGTGTTTGTGAATGGATAAATAAATGCATCATCTTAAATATTTAACCCAGGACTATGGATGATAGGAAAATAAATAGTAAAATATAATCAAACATCCCTAATTTGGGCATGTGTGTGTGGATAAGAATAGTCACTATACCATTTTATTGAAATCTACCTACTATTATACATCATAAAATATATAATTTTAGGTGAGTGAGAAATACAAGTAATCAAATAACCTTTTCAAAAACCAATCTCTTGGTCACATGTAATGCTTCCCATGACACTATTATATTCTCCAATATTTTTTCTCACATAACATTTTAAAATCAAATGACTATTGAGTGATATTTTTGGAATATTTATTTCATTAAATAACCATATTAATAATATATATATGTTCATATTCTAGTAAAATCCATATCATAATAGGTGATCAATAGAAATGTCAAAAGACTGTTATATTTTTTCTACGTCACTATTCTTTCAATTTAACTCCTCAATGTTGAGGTTTATTCCATAATTCCTCCTCATATATATAATAATCATATATATTAAACAAATTTCTAATTACATTTAGAAAGAGATTCTGAACCATTAATATAATATTGAATCATCATCAGAATTAATCTCCCCCACTTTATGATTCACTTCATTAATACTCATTTTCATCATATGATATATATATATTTTTTTAATAATCCTTAACAAATCATGTCAACACACTGAATCCCTACCATAAATCAATGAATTATATATATGTATGTATGTACATATATCATCAATTCATCTATAATAGATTCCCAATTTATTCGCATAGATTAATTAAATAATCAATAATAAATATTTAATAATTATAATAATTAATGTAATTAATTCATTTACATATTAAAAATACCACCAAATCCATCACATGTGATGTTATTTTTGATGGAACACTTATTTACTACCCTTTCATTTATTCCAAAAATAGATACCAAGATAGGAGGCCCCTCTGAGACGATCTCACCTATTTAGGTTTGAGTATTAACACATATTGGTTTGTAATGGGGGACTTCAATTCTATACTCAATTCAAGTATAAAAATCGGTCCCTCTCATTCTATGATCTCCACGAGAGAATTTAAATCCTCTATTAAGGAAAAGAATCTTATTGAAATAAATATTATAGGTGTCGAATTCCCTTGGTATAGAAAACATTACAATATGGTGATCACCTCCAAGCTGGATAGAGCCTTCAAGAATGTTCATGCTCTAGATAAATGGGACACCATCTCCAACACCACCCTTCACAATCTCCACTATAATAATCACCCTATTTTGGTCAATGTCTCCACCAAAACTGCAAAACATTCTCTTCCTTTTAGATTTAACAATTCTTGGTTTTATAACACTGAATGCACTGACATCATAAAAAACTATTGGTTTTCCACGACATACTACAATAAGGGCTTTGCCTATTCTCTCAAATTAAATGCACTTAATAAGATGCTCAAATGTTAGTGCAGATCACATGCCAAAAAAATCATAAATGAAATCCTCCTTCTTGAGAATGAGATAAATAAAATTTAAAACAATAATACTAGATCTTATTTAACCACTGATCCGAATCATGAAATCAATATTTCAGTAAAGATCAACTCTCTACTCACATTTAATGAGAACATGAGGAAACACGCCTTAAAGGTTAAATGGTTCTCCAAAGGTTATAAAAACACTAAATTATACAAATCCCTTCCAAGTTCTTGGAATTCTTTCAGGACACTATCCTCTTTAAAATATGGAGGAATCCTTTTAGATAATTAAGATGATATTCCAAATCATATTTTCTCTTACTTTGAATCCATATTTAATGGCCCTGATAATAAGAAGGACCTCTTACCTAAGATCATTCTGATGGTGTCCAATGGTGAAGATAAAAACTTTCAACTTAACATTCCTCTTGATCATTAAATTAAGGAAAATGTCTTTAGTTTAAATCTTCATAGTTCTCTTAGACTTGATGTCTTTAATAATGGTTTCTTTCATCATTATTAGGATATTATTCAAATTTATGTTTGAAATATTTTCAAATATTTCTTCTCCAATGGTGTTCTCCCTCATAGCCTAAATTCCTAATTTATTTCTAAAATTCCAAAAGTAGAAAATGAATATGAGATTCACTTTTTTAGGCCCATTTATCTCATTGACACCCCTTATAAAATCGTCATGAAAATAATTGCTAATAGGATTTCATCTATCTCTTAACAAATTGTCTCCTAGAATTAATTTGGGTTGATAAAGGTTATATCCATTAAAAATTGAATTTTCTTGCATCAGAGTGTATTAACACATTAGAAAAATATAAAAGATGAGGTAATATTTCTATTAAACTTGAGATTAAAAAATCTTTTGACACTATGGATTGGAGATTTTATTTTCATGGTGATTCAATTTTTTTGTTTTAGTGATACCTTTATCACTACTATCAACACTTTTTTCAACACCTCCTCCATTTAATCATATAGTTGTGATTATATTTAATCGCCACCATAAGATGTTTAGTTCAATGCCATGGTCAGTTTACATCATCCAAAAAACATATTTCAATAATGTTTGACTTGAAAACAAGTAAAAAGATTCTCATAAAATATCTTTAAAAAATATTCATGATCTTATAAGTTGAAAATCATTTCAAATAATATATTATTATGTTCTACTAAAGAAAATAGACACAATGGTACTCCATGAATTTCCAAGGGACTGTTTTCATTGATATCAATGTCGAATTATTTAAATTATAAAAAATATTAATATAATTCCCACTAGAATTTAAAATTATACTATCTTGATTTATGTTAAAAGTTAGTAAAATAGATTATAAATTTATCTTAAAATTAACACAGACATAAATTTAGTTGTTTCTATGAAATATATTTATAATTAAAATTTCCTTCCCTGCACATGCCACCATTTTCATTGGAAGCATAGAGTTCTTTCCCTTGTATACATTTTTTAATATATTTATATATATAGACACACATACATATGAATATATAATAAATTAATTATATATAAATAGGGGAACTCCCATCTTTAAGAAAATATGCATAGCTGGTTCGTCTTTATTTTAATTTAATAAACATCTAAAATTTTAATTTACCCACCAATTAACCAAATTTTGGGGTTATAATATTCTTAGTTTAGTCTTAAATTTCTATTATAAAACAAATAAAAATTCACAACCCTTTAAAAGATAATCCGAGCCAAAGTTAATATATTTATGAAATTTGGAATCATTTCACAATTTCTCATAAAGCTCATCAATACAAACCATACATCATTGGAAGAGTCACATCAATATGTTTTATAATTATAAATTTTATGAGGAAAAAAATTCCATAAGGTTATAAAAACATTGCGATAGTATTAAATTTACATAAAATTCTCTCATCAACATCTTCAAATCCACACAACATATTATTGTCTTCTTATATACATTTTACTCATGTATCAATAATCTAAATAATAGACTTTCATATATAATTTCATGAGTCATGGTTTTACATTATCCTCATTTTTATGAGAAATGAAATCGAAATATATTAGAACCACATAGTGTCAAGTTGAAATATATTTCAATTGAAAGATAGTTTTGGAAGTCATGGGACATATCTTGATGTATGTGTAGTTGATTAATACTAGAGTTGTGTGAAGGACCCCGGGACACCCTGAGAGGGGAGGGGTGAATCAGGGTGACAAATTTTTCTTTTAATGTGATGGATCTTGTTCCCATGTTGGTAGGAACTTGTTGAACCTATATGATGAAAAAGATCAGAAAGCAAACATGCACATGAACAGAGAAGACACAAACCTTTTTACTTGGTTCACCACTAAGGGCTATGTCCAAGGAGCATACGCCGACAAGTTGTCGGTCGTACCAAAATCCACTATGCTTCACTAGCTGGAGATTACAATTGTTCAGGCACAGTCACTCTGTCCCAGGCTCACTGCCTTTACAAAGGTTCAGGGATAGCTCACTACTTCCCTCAGGTCACTCCCGTTGACTCCCCGTGGCTCACTACCATTGGTGAATTCACACTCAGTTTATAGACGTGAAGGTCTCTTCAATTGATAGACATGAAGTTTATTGTCTCCTGTTCACCATGAGACTTTTCTTGCATCAGAGTCCTGAGTTAATGCTCTATTAAAGTCCAAATTACAACCACTGATTAAAATCCCCTTTTCTCTTGTCCACTGGCCAAACAACCTTTGGAAAAGGCCTTCACAAAGTACCCTACTTTGCAAGGCTCCCAATTTTGCAAAGCTCAAACAAGCCTTCGCGGAGTCCCTGACTTTTTGCGAAGCTCAATCGCGAAGCACTCTCGCGATGCTCCAGCCTTCGCAATGCTTTACTATCGCGGAGCTCCTGCCTCTTCGCGAAGCTCACTGAGCCAACGTGGGGTGCACGACTTTCGCGGAGCTAGAATAGCTGCCACGAAGCTGCTCTTTCGCGAAGCACACTGCCTTCGCGAGAGACCTTTGCGAACTGAGAGTAAAGGATTTTCTCTAAAATTCTCTCTACTTCTCTTGAGGGGGTCGGCCTCTATTTATAGGCTATTCCACCGACCCTTGAACCTTCCGCGCGAAGTCAGCGCCACGTCAGCTCAAATCGCGAAGCTCCGAAGTTCCCGCCGAAAATTTCTCAAAATCGCGAATCACAATGGAAATTTTCCGTTCGCGGAGCTCGTCATAATCACGGAGTATCACCATCATCATTCCTTCACGCCTTTTCCACGAAGCTCCCTCGCAAATCCCTTCACCACCGTGATGCGCTTCAACTCTACCGTTCGCGAAGCTTTGACGTAATCGCGAAGACTCACCGCCTTCATTCTTCTGGTCTTCGTGATTTCCAAACCATGCATCCTCTCTTCGTGAAATTAATGACTTTTCCATATTTAATTATTATCTTCATGGAAATTCACTTTTCGCGATGCTCAGCAACTTCCAGATTTTGGACCCCAAAAATTTGGCAAACACTGGGAAACAGCGCCACCTTTAATACTGTTGTCTGCTTGAACGGTATGATCTCTTTGCTGGTACATGATCCGAACTTCCATTGATGATTGATAAAAAACACAAACCATACTCCAAATCGTGCATAGAAGACCATGGTTCGAACAATCTCCCCCTTTGGGTTTGTTGGAAATCAGAAAATAAATTCAATAGATCTCCATCAAAAACACAGGAATCAACTCAGCCAACACTCTAAGTCTACGTGAGCAAAGCTCGGTGTAGAAAACAAGAGAGGAGGCTTGAATTGGGTTCCACTATTTTCCTTCTCTTTATTCTCATCACAGAAGTTGCCTGAATTTATTCTATTCTCCTTTCTCCCCCATTGACAATAAATCCAAAGACTAATAAATTTTTCATGTTCAGCTCAAACCATACTCCCCCTGGATAGTATCTCCCCCATAAACCTGCATCACGGCCATAAAAAGATTAAAACAGTTATAAAAAATGGGAAGAGGGGAATTCCGTAACCTCCTTATGCACTGGGAGGTGGTTGAACACCGAGGTTCAACCGATGCTTCTCAAACACAGCCACTGACAGAGGCTTTGTCAGGATATCAGCCACTTGCTCATCTGTTCCCACATGATCCAATATAATCATTCTTTGCTCAACTTTCTCTTTGATAAAGTGATACCTGATTTCAATGTGTTTTTTACGAGAACGATGAACATGATTCTTCGTAATATCAATTGCGCTCTTATTGTCATAGTAAATCACCATTGGTTGCGTCACCTCATCGCCAATATCAGTTAATTGCTGCTTCATCCATAGCACTTGAGTGCATGCCTTTGTGGTGGAGATATACTCAGCTCCAACAGTACTAAGAGAAGTACTTTATTGTTTCTTGCTCAACCAGCCAACAAATTTCTACCCAATATAGAAAGCTCCACCACTAGTGGACTTTCTGTCTACTACATCACCAGCCTAGTCAGCATCAGAAAACGCTGATAATTCACTGTCCCTGCCTGCAGCAAAAAATAACCCAAAGTTATGTGTACCTTGAATGTACCTCATGATTCTTTTTACTGCTGCCATATGTTCCTCCTTTGGATTAATCTTAAAGCGGGCCGCAAGGAATGTTGAAAAGACAATATCTGGCCTTGTCGCTGTCAAGTACAGTAGGCTTCCAATGATCGTCCTGTATATACTGGGATCAATAGAGTTCCCATCCTCATGCTTTCCAAGTTTAGTTCCAACTGCAATCGGAGTTGACATTGGTTTGGAGTCTTGCATATTGAACTTATTTAGCAGCTCTCTTGCATATTTTTCCTGATAAATTAAAGTGTATTCCTTATTTTGAATCACTTTCATCCCCAAGAAATATTTGATCTCCCCAATCATAGACATTTCAAATTCTGATTTCATGTGGTTGGCAAATTCATCCACTGATTTCTGCCTACTGCCACCAAATATGATATCATCAACGTAGACAAGAACCATGAATTGATCTTTTGGAGAATTCTTCATATAGAGATTGTGATCAACTCCTCCTCTTTTTAATTCCAACTTCCTGAGATATGAATCCAGCCGTGAGTACCACACCCATGGTGCCTGCTTCAAACCATATATAGCTTTCTTTAGTTTGCAGACCTTTGTTTCATCAGTACCCAAGAAAAAAGCCCACTGGTTGTTCAATGTAGGCTTCTTCTTCTAGTACACCATTCAAGAATTCTGTCTTGACATACATTTGATATAATTTATATCCTCTTTGGAGTGCCATGGCAAGGAAAAGCATGATTGACTCCAGTTTAGCCACTGGAGCAAAGGTTTCTTCAACATAAATGCCTTCAATCTGGGAGTATCCTTTACATACCAGTCGTTCCTTGTTTCTGATTACACTTCCATGCTCATCAAACTTTTTTGTGAAGATCCATTTGGTACCAATCACATTGTGACCTTCAGGTCTCTGGACAAGATCCCATGTCTGATTCTTGTCAATCTGATCTAATTCATCATTCATGGATTTCACCCAAGATTTATCTTTTGTAGCTTCTTCGAATGAGTATGGCTCTACAACTGATAGAAATGCAGATTGCGTGGTATTTCTCATCCTTCTTATTTGAGTGGGTGCACTCCTATCCCCAATTATGTTGTATGGATCAATCTCAGATCTTTGATTTCTCCTGCGAGGTTCAGTAGTATTCTCTTCAGCCATAGTTTCTTCTTCAGATTATTCTTCTGAGTCAACATCATGATGTGACTGCTGAGTGTTTTGAACAGCTTCCTCTATTTCTGCATTTGTATTTTCTTCACGTTCACATTCTTCCTGACTTTATATCACATCAGCATATAACGTCCTTGAAGCATTTGTGGTTTTCTATTCAATTATCTTAACATCACTGCTTTCCACAATCCTTCCCAAACGCTTGTTAAAACATTTGTAGTCTTTGCTGTTCATTGAGTAACCGAGGAAAATTCCTTCATCTGCATTGTCGCCATATTTCCCTTGATTTCCTTCTTTATTCCTGATGAAGAATTTACTTCCAAAGACACGAAAGTATTTTAGAGAAGGCTTCCGTCCATGCCACAATTCATATAGTGTCTTCGTCTCACCCATATAAAGTCCTGTTCGATTCTGAATGTACACTGCAGATTGAACAACCTCTTTCCAGTAATGTCGTGGAATACGACTTTCAATCAACATAGTTCATGCCATGTTGTTCACCTGTCGATTCCTACGTTCAACAACTCCATTTTGTTGTGGAGTTATCACATCAGATACCTCATGTTGTATCCCATGCTCCTCCAGATAATTCTCAAATTCAATGGACGTGTATTCTCCTCCATTGTCAGATCGCAACACTTTGATTGTTCGACCAGTTTCATTCTCGGCGATTCGCCGATATGTTTTCATGCAGTCAAGGAATTTTCATTTCCTGTGAATGACCATCACACATGCCATTCTACTGTAATCATCTATGAAAAGGAAAAAGTACCTTTCTCCATGAGTTCCGACAACATTTATTGGACCACAAACATCTGTATGAATCAGATCAAGAAGGTGAGACGCCCTTTTCTTCTTTGGCCGATATGAACTGCAGACTAGCTTCCCATAAATACATGCATCACAAGATTTTTCACGCTCATGCTTCAGGTTGGGAATGTCCATGACAATTCTCAATTTTGATATTTTCTCCATGTCTTGTTGATTGATGTGTCCCAGTCTCGGATACCAAAAATTGTTTTCTTCTTCAACAGTCATGCAACATACATTTTCTTCACTATCAACCTGATACAAGTTGCCTTCTATTCTGCATCCCTTCATAAGTGAATTGCCAGTCTTTCCCTTGATAGTGCAGCCTTTCTGATTAAACGTAACTATAAGTCCTGAGTCACAGAGTTGACTCACACTGAGGAGATTATGACGTAGGCCATCTACGTAAAGGACTTCAGTCTTCTTTAGTTCTCCATTAGCTAATTCGGTACTTCCACTCCCTTTGATTTTCAGAGCCCCATCATTACCAAATCTTACTGTACAATCGAAATTCCTTATGGTATTCGTTAGTAGGACGACATTACCTGTCATATGAGATGAACAACCGCTATCCAGAATCCAGGTACTGTTGTTCTTTGTAGCTTTGAGGGCCACCTATGCAAGGTTGGATTTCTCAATCTTCTTCCTTTCCTTCCATGAGACATTAGATCGAGTATAAAGAACTGATGGACTTTCAATTATCTCTTCCGAATACCCAGGTTCTTCATAGTCAAATTATTCTTTAAGAGGTGAAAACCTGTTTGAAAGAGAAACACTATCTTGCTGACAAGACTTGACTTGTATTGAACTTCGGTATGAGGTGTCCATGCCCCTTCTCTGCCTGCAATTAGCGGACTTATGACCAAAGTTAGATAAAAAAACAATATCCACAAAAATTATTTCTTCTATAAGAATTATGATACGAAATTGTTCTCCTTTGTTGAGCTTCTATATCTTCTCCATTCAGATAGCTTCTTGCCTATTCACAATAAGACATGGTATGGCCTAGATAGCCACAGAACTGACACTTCATGAGAGGAAATGTCTTATCACTTGAATTTCTCTTCATAAATTCTTCCTTGGGAGAATAGTAAGACTGTTTTTCATTTCTGAATGTTTGAGGATACTTTCCAGGTATCCTTTTAGTTTGGATTGAGGGTTCCTTTTTCGGCACTCTAGGTAACGTTTCAACATGTTCAAATTTCATCTTATCTTTCTTTTGGATCTTTTTACTTCCAGCAGTTGATGTCTCAGCCTCACAGCCAATTCCACTCTTTCCCATGCAAGCGGGTCTTTGATCACTCAAGATTTTTCTACCCCATCTGAACCACACTTGGCTCTTGCTAGTAATTCTGCATCTGAGAATCTTCCAAACTGTATTTTCTTCCTCGATTCTTTTGGAACTGATTCAGTCTCCAATTTACTCCTTAGAGTAACTACTTCCTCCTCAAGACCATCAGCAGTCTTGGATTTTTCATCCAGTCTGGAGGTGAGGTCATTGATGACCTTTGCCTGCTCTTCAATTCTCAGCTTCAAATCTACTACATAATCATTGCTTTATATTATTTTAGACTATACCTTCACAAATTCTTCCAGTTGTTCAATTTCAGCTTCAAGTGGATCAACGTATTCAGTTGATTCTTCTACAATTGATTTCCACTTATTGCAGCTCTTACATTTAATATTAAGCTTACTAACCGCATCCTTAAGTTTCATCTCAGGATCTACACAAGTTCTCAGTTGTTTTTCTCCATCCGTATCTTCTGACTTTTCAACAGTGGCTATCATAGAAGCATGGTTCCCAGTTTTGAATTCTGGTTCTTCTTCATCATAGAATTCATTATCCTCTTCTTCCTCTTCACAGAAAAAACTCTTCCTTTGCATTTTCTTACCAGATTTGAAGTCTCCCTTTTTGAAGAACCTTCTATGAGGATTCTTGAAGTTTTAATCCTCACTATCTTCATCATTGATCATTTTTAAGCACTGAGAGGCAATGCAACCAACTTTTCCACAACGGAAACACGCAAGAGGTAACTTCCCTTTGAATTTCCCTTTCCCCTGATGGAACTTCTTTGCAATGAGAGAAAGAATTTCTTTTTCTTCATCATCTTCACTGCTACTATCCTTTGATATTTTCAGTTTATCCATGGCATTGAATGCCATTTCCTTGCTCACCCGAGTCATAGCATCTTCTAGTTTGACTCTCATTTCATATGCTACCAAGCTGCTCAGTAGATTATCTAGAGAAATTTTAGAAAGATCTCTTTCCTCAAGGGCTGACACCTTCTCATTATACAGAGGTGGAAGTCTTCTCAATATTTTCTTTACAATATCAATGTCTTTGATTTCTTCGCCTAAACCCCGAATTGCTCTAACCACTTAAGTAATTCAATTGAAGAAAGAGTCTGCATTCTCATCTGGATGCATATTCAGATCATCAAATCGATTGTGCAGCACTTGTAGTTTCACCTCCTTCACTTTTCTATCTCCTTCATAAATATTCTCAAGTTTATCCCACATGGATTTTGTTGAGGTGAAATTAATCACCTTTAGGTAGATCTGATTAGAAAGGGCTGTAGTGAGTGCATTCTGTGCTTTAGCATCTGAATCAAGAAGTTTCCTGTCTGTTTCAGTCATAGCTAGGCCTATTGGATCAGTGAATTGTATTCCTTGCACAGTAGAAAAGAGAACTTCCATTCCAAGAGATCTTAGATGAGATCTCATTCTGTTCTTCCAGATCTGGAAATTTCTTCCATCGAAGGGAGGGACTCCCCTGACATCGACCGCATTTTCCATGACGAAAAAGGTCAGATTCAACACCATCAACCTTTACCCTCTGATACCACTTGAAGGACCCTGGGACACCCTGAGAGGGGAGAGGTGAATTAGGGTGACAACTTTTTCTTTTAATGTGATGGATCTTGTTCCCACGTTGGTAGGAACTTTTTGAACCTGTATGATGAAAAATATCAGAAAGCAAACCTGCACATGCACAGAGAAGACACAACCCTTTTTACTTGGTTCACCACTAAGGGCTACATCCAAGGAGCATACGCTGACAAGTTGTCGGTCATACCAAAATCCACTATGCTTCACTGGATGGAGATTACAATTGTTCGGGCATAGTCACTCTGTCCCAGGCTCACTGCCTTTACAAAGGTTTAGGGATAGCTCACTGCTTCCCTCAGGTCACTCCCGTTGACTCCCCCTGGCTCACTACTGTTGGTGAAGTCACACTCAGTTTATAGACGTGAAGGTCTCTTCAATTGATAGACATAAAGTTTATTGTCTCCTGTTCAGCATGATACTTTTCTTGCATCAGAGTCCTGAGTTAATGCTTTGTTAAAGTCCAAATTCCAACCACTGATGAAAACCCCCTTTTCTCTTGTCCACTGGCCAAACAACCTTTGGAAAAGGCCTTCACAAAGTACCCTACTTTGCAAGGCTCCCAATTTTGCAAAGCTCAAACAAGCCTTCGCGGAGTCCCTGCCTTTTTGCGAAGCTCAATCGCGAAGCACTCTCACGATGCTCCAGCCTTCACAATGCTTGGCTATCGCGGAGCTCTTGACTCTTCACGAAGCTCACTGAGCCAACGCGGGGTGTACGACTTTCGCGGAGCTAGAATAGACGCCACGAAGCTCCTCTTTCGCGAAGCACACTGCCTTCACGAGAGACCTTTGCGAACTGAGAGCAAAGGATTTTCTCTAAAATTCTCTATACTTCTCTTGAGGGGGTCGGCCTCTATTTATAGGCGATTCCACCGACCCTTGACCCTTCCACGTGAAGTCAGCACCACGTCAGCTCAAATCGCGAAGCTACGAAGATCCTGCCGAAAATCTCTCAAAATCGCGAAGCACAACGACAATTTTCCGTTCACAGAGCTCGTCATAATCGCGGAGTATCACCATCATCATTCCTTCGCACCTTCGCCGTGAAGCTCCCTCATAAAGCCCTTCACCGCCGAGATGTGCTTCAACTCTGCCGTTCGCAAAGCTTTGACGTAATCGTGAAGACTCACCGCCTCCATTCTTCTGGTCTTCGCGATTTCCAAACCATACATCCTCTCTTCGCGAAATTCATGACTTTGCCATATTTAATTATTATCTTCATGGAAATTCACTTTTCGCGATGCTCAGCAACTTCCAGATTTTGGACCCCAAAAATTTGGCAAACACTGGGAAACGACGCCACCTTCAATACTGTTGTCTTTTTGAATGGTATGATCTCTTTGCTGGTACACGATCCGAACTTCCATTGATGATTAACAACAAACACAAACCATACTCCAAATCGTGCCTAGAAGACCATGGTTCCAACATTGTGATGATTTAATGAGATGTTAGAAGTATTAAAAACATAACAACTCACATCATTAACCCCCGAATCATGCCTGTATTGGAGTTACCATTCAAAAAATGGGGAGGCCCTTAAATTTTCATACGAGTGTTTTGGAAAATAATATGAACTATTCATTTTTCAAAATATATAGTTTTTCTTACATTACAAGACATAATAATCCATTCTTATGAAGTATGTTTTGGAAACATTTATATGTTTTCGTGTTTAATTTTACATTACAAGACATTGAAATCACACCATAATAGAATCTTGGATAAAGTTTAGTGATTTTTGGGATCAGGTTCTCATTTTGTGGAATAAACGTTTCACTATGACATGTTTAATTAAAAATATGATGTAAGGAAACGTCATGTGACTATGTACCATGAAAATTGTACAGTGAGATGTGTATGGAAACTTCATGTTGGGTAATACTTGAATATAGTATGTGTTGTGAAGCATTCCGGTGTTTACTGACTCACCTGATAGTTAAAGTATTGTAATGGTGATACTTTCCTATCATTCCATGAATTAGTATGTTATACCTGAATTTCTAGATTTCGTAGGATTCAAAAAAAATGATGATTTGGTAGTCTCATGATGGGTTATTAAGTATTTTATCAACCCAAAACTCTTTATTTAAATATCTATGTTAGAGGTAATCTATGAGTTAATAAAATGTATTGATTTGAATTAATGTTAGTTGAAAGAAGGTAATTATTTTCATTTTAAATTTTAAATTAAAAAATTATATGGGTTTATATTTTTTTCTATATAGTGAATGAGTGTGGAACATGGGTAAAAATAGGTGAATTTTGAGGATCTTGAAATATAGGATCAACAACGAAGTTTATTGAATACATGATATTGAAAAATAAATTATTATTAATCTATGTTTCACTGATGAAAATAATTAAAAGTTATTTTTTTTTCATATCATCAATGATATAGATTTGAAGAGAGTTGAATTATTTTGATCACCCATTGGTGTTTGATGTTGAATGTCATTCGTCCACTTTATGTGTTTTACCTATGATTCTATTATATCATTGTAACCCTCTAGAAAGTTGTGAGTGGAAGATAGGAATGTGTCACAGACTATATATGAGAAACAATTATAGCCTAGATTTATATTCACAAGCTAGTGTTGTATATGTTAGTTGTAATATCAACACATTGTTGATTTGTTCTCCTTGGATATAACCTAGTGCGGGTGAACCAATTAAAATAGATGTGTATATGATTTGTTATATTTCTTTGTTTTGTTGTTTCATGTGAGTGAACATAAAAACATATCCGAAAGTGTAATTTATAATAAAATGACTAATTATAATTTTATTCATAAGAAAATAAGAAATTTAAAGACTCTATAATTCACCCCTCCCCTCTAAGATTGTTCATTGCCTCATTAGGGTACACCAAATGGTATCAGAAAACCTATTATATCGTAAATATGTAGAGGGAAAGCTACTATCATAACAAATATAATGATTTCAAATTGAGTACCCTATATAATAGGTCAATCAATTAGTTTTGAAAGAATATGATGAAATCAAATTTATGATATAATATACTAGATGTCTATTCAATAGTTTTACATGGAATTTAATTAGGTGATTTAATCAGAATATGAATATTAGTAGTAGAAAAGAGGTTGTTGAATGATTATGTGGGTGATATAATAAGATTTATTATAAGTTGGTGGATTATTCCAAGACAAAATGTGTTTGGGGTAAAATTACTATGATCTATGAAGGTGATATAAAATTTAAAGAAATGAAATTAATGTTCTTTAAAAATAGGTTAGATGATTAGAAGATGAGTTCTAGTAAAAATGTGTATAGCCCCTTTAACCATCTCACTGAAGTAGTAGGTGAAATATGTTTACTTTGAATGAGATCAAGGATTCAAATATTTTAAATAACATCATCAATGGGTTATTAATATTGTATAAAGTAAATGTTTTAGCAATTGAATAAATTAATCATGTAGAATTATCCATTGATGACTTACTCAGTAAGAAGTTTCATTTGAAATATGTGTGACCTAAGAGAGATATTTAGTGTATTAATCAACATAAATTTTATTGAGAGTTTTCAGAAAGAAATAGGTTAGGGATACTAAAATTCAAGGAGATGTAAGTGATTATATATTTTCACATGTGAGGATAATATAAACACATGTTGAAGAAGTTTTTTCCTTGAGACATAATATTTCATCAAAAATAAAAACATACAGTTCAGAGAATAAACTTCAGTTTGGGATATTCTCAGAAAAAGTATAAAAATAAATGGAATATCATGGTATATGAAATTTTGAAAACAATTGAGTTTTCAAAGAAAATGTGACATGGGTAAAACCTTTACTTTCATATAATAGAGAACCATCATAGTAAAAGATGATAAATATTACGAGAATGGGGAATAAGGTTTAAAACAAAAGTTCTCAATGATAGAGAACTTAACAAAAATCAGGGTGGTATTAAAAAATAATAGATTAATGGAAAATTAATATCATCAGGATATTCCCTTTAACATTATGAGTTTTTCTAATTATTATTTTTTTAATGTAAATTAAATTTCTTTGATAGCTCGTGTTACATGCAACACCGAGTTCTAACAAACCATAGTATATTATTAATATTATTATTTAAACATGATCATTATAACATAACCATTAAACATAGTGATATGAATAGTAATAATTTATTTTTAATATTTATTATAATGGTTTTATTTAAATAAAACATATTTATAAAAAAGTTAATTAATTATTAGATAATAAATAATATGTTTCAAAAATATTATTTTCTCAAACACAAATGTTTTTTTTTGTAAAAAAATAATAAATTATTATTTTGAAACTTTTAGAAAATGAATCTGATAGAATTAAATTTATTTTAAAATTCTGAATTTTAAATTTATCTTAGGGTGAATATTTAGGAGTTTTCTGAAAAGATAAATTTTTCAGTGAATAGTGAAACATACTAGTTTTTATTGAAAATTTCATTTTTTATTAATACTTTAATATAGTTATTTTCTGTTTTAAATTTTGTTTGAAAGTAAAATTATTTAAATTATATATAAATTAATCCAATTTACATAATTTTCAACATCTTAATGTTAATTGTTTATATAAAAACTTTTTAAATATTTGAACATTTTTCACTTTGGAAAACTGCTTTCTTGTCATGACTGCGAGATTAATTTTAAATTACTTTTTTTGACATATGTGAATGGAATTTGAAAACAATTAGTCCATATTTTTTATTTGAATAATTTTATTTTCTAATAACATTATATTATTATTTTCCAGAATTAAAAGTAAAAAAACATAAAACAATTTCACAGCAGTTAATGTAAAAATGGGATTATCGGGGGTACACTAATAAGATAAGGCTCTAAAATGAACCAAAACTTATCAAAAACCCATTTTATGACAATATTAATATATTATATCATTTTGGATCATTAAATGTCTATTTTTTATTCTTATATCAGGAGAAAATTGTAGGAAAACCTTTTTTTTGAATATGTACAAGTGTGGCCCTCATCTCTCTTATAAAAGGCCACCCACTATCATCTCATATTCACACTTCCAAAAAATTTTGTTTTGGACCTTAAATTACCAAATCACATAATTAATTTCATTCTATCATTATAGAATCAATATTTTGGTGAAAAATTCCGCCTAATAAGGCTTTAGGTTTAACCCAGAAGAGGTTATCCAAAGAAGTGGTAAATCTTTAAACTTACATTATTTTTTTTATTCTACAACCTCAATTAATTTTCATTAAATTTTTTTGAAATAATAAAAATATGTATCTCCCAAAAATTAAAATGGTTTTATGTTAAGGTAATGACCTAAAGCCATCTCCTCTCTCATTAAATGGGATACGAAATCGACATTCATATGTATGGCAGACCACTGCCTCGCGAATCGCTGTTATTAATTTTCAAATACCACCTATTACAGTAGAATATATTTATGGATTAAAAGTTTATAAGTTAAATTTTTGATATTATTATAATTATTGAATTATATTAGCACATATAACTTCATTCTTTCATTCTATGGGAATAAAATATTGTAAGTTGTCTTTATGGAAGACAATCAACTTGAAAAGCAATATGATTAGTTCACACTTTACATGGAAGGTAAAAATGATGGGTTTAATGAAAATATGATATATTAATTACATAAAAATGATTTTTGTATTTTAATATATTATTTATCATTATTTATTTCAATACATCAAGAAAATGTAAATAACATTCATGCCTATGTACGGTTTATTGTCTTCATAAACAACATATTTCATTTTCTATCACCAATTCTTATAGATTAATATAAAAACATATATAATGAATATATAATATATTTATATCTTCTTTAAAATTATAGAAATTATGTAATAATTATCTAAGTGAGAGTAAAAAAAATAATAAAATAAAAAATACATAAAAAATGAAGTAGTTATTATCTAAAACGTGACATTAACATGAAGTAGTTAATAAATGGGTAACAATGGTTCATAAAAAAAGAATATATGGTACAATATATATAATTATGATTATATAATATATTTATAATAATCTTATATTTATTATTTATGAGGTTTGAACCTGTACGAAGGAATTTGAGACTTCAGGTATGTGATTTTGGCTCAATTTCCCTTTCTTGATACATATGTTATATTATGCACCCATATTAATTTACGAGGTGTATATACATACAATTTGAAATATATTATCATAAATATATTTATTCTCATGATATTTTATGTTTCCTTTACTATTATTCATTTACGGGGCATACGACTCAACATTACAAATGTGTTAATGATTAAATATAAACATCTCATCATTTATCGCGATTATTTATGATTATGTTATAGATTATAATACGTTTTAATCTATAATATCAAGTTACTAATTAATTTTATACTCATATATTTATTTCAATATAATACATGTTTTCCCTCCATTTTCTTCTATTTTTGTACTCAAGAGTTAAGAAGATGTTTTATAAGAAAAATCTTCTTTATTTCTCTTTTTGGTTCAAAACATGTTTTTCATTCAAAACCAAATTTTATAAAATTATTTCCAAAAATGTTTTTCAATATTCTCCAGATGACTTATTAAAGAAAATTTTACCCAAATTTTACCTTTATGTGATTTGTTAAAGGAATCATCATGTCATCTTTAGAAATAATTCTCATTTGACATTCAATGAAAATATTAATTGAATAGTCATTTTAACATGTATAGTTTGAATGGAGTTATCTTCTAACACGACCAATATTTTATTTGGATCTTCCTTTAAGACATTATTGGTTTTTATTCAATGTAAATTATTTTGAAAATGTTTTAGGTTTTAAAAAGTGTTTTTTCAAAGAAGAAAGGATATTTTCTTCCAAAAATGTTTTAATTATACTTATATCATAATTTATATTTTTTCAATGTAATTTTCAATGAAAAGTATTTGAAAAGTTTTATATTATTATTTTTTCCCAAAAAATTCATTTTTATAGAAAATTTATTTTCCTCAATAAATTTTCCAATTGATCTTTCAAAATCAATTTCTAACTAAGATGATATACTTTGATGTTACTTATGCTTTACAGTTTATATAATCTAATGATTCCATTTTTATTGTTTCTCTAAATTGTATATTTTTATAATGAAAAAATGTTTTTTAATTACATCTGTCTTCAAAAGGTTATACCATGGTAAACTACTTAAAAAACCTATTTATTTTCATGGTTAATGCTACGATGAAATGATAAAATGATTGTGGAACCTATATCTTTTATACAGGTTATGATATTTTTAAATGTTTATGAAACCCCTTTTATTTTATGGGTTTTCATATTATTAATTTTGAATGTTCTTGGGGAAGACATAGATATTGATTTTAATCATGTTATAAGTGGTACCTATATCTCCATTCAATGTATTTGTTTATGATTTATTTATTTTGAGATTTATAGGACTGGAATGGGGTATAAATCAAGTTCATTAAGGGACTTTATCTACTATAATGGTCGTGGGGGTGAACCTTTACAACTAAGATGGTTTAGAGAGTGAACCCTTTCCACTATGACATCCTTGGTCGTGATCCTGGACTACTATGGAAATAATTTTTTATGTTTATGTGTATTGCAAAATTTAATTTCTTATTCCAATGTTATTATCTCATGAATTGTGTACTGTAATTTCAATATGAACCATTTGTTTTGAACGACCAATATTTATGCCATGAAACACAATTATGATCTTGAATTTCTTAGTATGTTTTTCAAAAGTTATACTAATGTTCTCATAACCTATTTTTCATGTAATACTTTTAAAATCACCCTTTTATACCCTTACTAAGAATCTTAGATCACCCTTTATTATTTTTCCTTTCCTTGGGTTATGAATAAATTTATTGTGTATGACATGTATCAATAATTGTGATATTTATGAAGATCATAGTTTGTGATGTTCTAGTTCACACAAGATACTATTTTTTATGTTTTAATGTCTTTAAAAGAACTACACCATTATTTTCCTTAGGTTTTTGTTTTTATAATATAATGAATTTTCACATAAAAATATGCAATATCTATGTATGCGAGTTTTAGGTCAATATATTTACATAAATAAAGTGTTAGGTTTTTGGTTTCCTTGTCACAATATAACCTATTGTATTGAAGCTAAAAGTTATTCAATTGGTGAAGCTATTAAAATTTGAAGAAGTAGATTTAAAACATATTGATCATAATAATGATGCAATTAATTATAAGGTTAGAGTATTAATTTATCAATCCTTTAGAATTAATTAGAAGATTATGGGAATAGAATAGGTAGATATTCTTATGAATGTTGGAGGAAAATGGATGTAGGACAATCCAATTCAATTCCTTGGAAAAATAGATTTTATTTTCATTATGATTTATTTTTCTATAATGGATTATGATAAAGAAAATGAGAAGAGATAAATGAAATTATTAAACCATTTTTGAAAAATCATGGAAGGATGGGAAGAATGTAAAAAAGTTAAATTTATATGAAATCACTTTGAAAGCTTCAAATAATAGAAACACCTTGATTCTGGATAATATGTGTTCATCTAAAATGACAGGTAATATGAATCCATTAAATAATGTAAAGGGAAGTGTTGAAGGACCAATTATTTTTTAAAAATGACTTCTAATTAAATATTTAAGGAAGTAAAAACAACTATTTGGATGCTAAATAATTATACAATACTAATTTTCATTATGTTGATGGACTTCATAAGAAATTTAGTAAGTATAATTTTTCTTTGTGAATCATTTTCGGAAGTAACATTCAATAAAAATGGTTATTGTGTCAAATGTTAGGATGAGACTTCACTTATAATGGGTGGAGGAATGTTGGAAATTAATATCAAGTTACTATAAAAGAGAATATTTTTCAACTAATAGTGTATGATGAAAATATATTTTGGAACTATATTTTAGAAAATAATAATAAAAAATGTTAAGAGAACATTTCCATGTTCTGAGATGGATTGGATATCAAAAAATTGATATTATATCAAAAACCATTATGATACTTGTATATGAGGAAATATGGTTTGAAATATGTATCCACCAAATAAGAAACACATGTCATGATTGGTAAATTTAGTCCACATCATTGTATGTGATCAAACTGACATAGTTAGAACCTATTGTGGGAAGTAATTCACCTTCTTTTATGATGATTATAGCATCATGGGATGTTATATGTTTATGAAACCAAATAAAAAATTGATAGATGAAATAAAATTATTTTATAGAAGAGAATGAAATTAATTTTTAAGAACTATGAAGGCCTTAAGATAAAAAATAGATTAAATTATACATTCTATGAGATTGAAAGTTATCTCAAAAATCATAGTTTTGATAATAAAGTATATTCAGTGAAAACTCCCAAATATAATGGAGCAGTGGAATGGAAAAATCATATAGTGTACAATATGGAAATGAAATTGTTTACTAGAAGTTTCATATCATATCGTAGCTATAAAAAATATCAACTTGATATGTATACTCAAAAGAGAGAATTACTCAGTTTAATAGTATATAATATTCGATATGAATTGTTTCATAGAAGGGATCCCTCACAAAAGCATCTCAGGGAATTTGGAATAAAATTATTTATCTAAAATTAATAAATAAATCATGGAAAATTTTATGATGTAGTGGATGAATGTATTTTCTGGGTCTACTTGTCATAGAGTAAGGCCTGTAAGTGATTAAATAATAAGCTCAAAAAGATTGTTTAGATTAGAGGGATGCTGGATTTTGAATCTCATGATAATAAAATTTTATCATTTCTCATACCATTGAAATATTATTTGATGATGATGAGATAAATTTAAATTCAATATAATATAAAATCATTTAAATCTATGATGATTCTAAAGAAAGATTATTAGAACAATAAGTTGAATAAGAGAGTCAATATAAGAATTAATAAAAAAGGAAAAGTGTTCAAGTTGATATGAGTAATTTTATTGGAGAAAAATCTATATCCACATATACTTAGAGGATGATATGAATAGATCACACTACTCTATTATCTGAGACTAAACCAACCACATTTGAATAATTAGTAAAGAAATAATCTTGGGTGAAATCTAGGGGAGAATAATTTGTTAATATTGAAAAAAAAAGTTAGACTTGGGGGATTTTGGATAAACTATAACATCATATTGTCATTTTTATAAAGTTATTATATAAAAACCAATATGAAAATTTAAAATTTATCTGGAATAAAGAAAGGATTGCGTGTAATGGTTATGAATAGGTTAAAATAGTTATTTCAAAGAAAAAGCCCCCCTATTGGTAATAATGGAGTCTACCAGAATCTTTCGTGTAATAGTTATTCATTTATTATTTAGTGTTTCCCAAATAGATGTACATAATTATTTTTTTGTAGAGTCTTTATTGAATAAGATTATGTAGATGTTATTATAGTGTCTATTATCATATGAGATGATTTAAAAGTATATATATTGTTAATGAATTTATATAGAATAAAAAAGGCCACCTCAAATTATGTATTTATGATTTAATTCCTTCTTGAAGAAGTTTTATTTCATTATAGGAGGGCTTGATCACAACCTAGATGTGAAAATTTAATAATAGGAACAAATTATGGAGATGTGGTATATAGATGATATCATATTCAAAGGTAACATATTGAATTCCATTAATAATTTTTCTCAAATAATGATTTCATAATTTTAGATTTCATTCAATGTAGAATGAAACTACTTTCTGAGAATAAAAATACATCAAAAATTAAAAAATATATTAATATAACATATAAAATATTCAAGGTAGGTGAAAACAAAATTCCTAATTAAGGATTTCATGACATTTTAACTCTAATGTAGTTGAAAGAAACTAGGAATTCAAGGAGAGAATGATTGATTAGACTCAACTTTATATATAAGAATCATTAATATTTTTACATTATCTCACTATAACATTTCCAAATATTGTCTATGTTATATTATTAAAAATACAATTCTTGAGTTGTCCAAATATGGGACACATCTTATTAGTAAAGAGAATATTAGGGAATATTAAATGAACACTAAATTATGGTTGGGTGTTAAAGGTTAGAAAATATTTGAATCTATCATATTATTCAGATATAGATTAGGATGTTGACATTATGTGTAACATCCTGGTTCTGGAAGCTTCCCAATGGTTCCCCACACATGGTTGGTCAGATGGCCTCAAGCACATTTCCTCGAATGCCAGAGGCTGCCAACTAGCAGTGAGGGACTTGGGTGTGACAGTGGGTAAACTATTACCTCATTGGTAGAGTAACACAACGGAAGCAGTAAACATACCATACAAAAGTAAACATCAGAAGACTAAAAATAAATAAACAACTGGAGAACATATATATAGAATGATGCAAGATACATATGTCTAGGAAAACAACCAAATATGTCAAAATGATGGAATATAGTACTAAACCAAAGTACAAAAGAAAATCAAGTAAACTCCAGCAGCATCGCAAGCCTCAGCTTGGTCTAATGATCTCTAACTCCACATCAATCAAGTACCTGAAGTTGAATGGCACTTGTCCTTATCTAGATCTGAAACAATATAATCTTTTTGGGAATAAAATCATGACCCAAATAGGGTGTGAGACTAATCCCAGTAAGAAACCACCAAAAGGTCTATGCCTAATAGTCCGTGATTCTATATGGAAGGTAATAATTAAAAAGAAACAGTAAAAAAAGAAGTACTCAAAAGTAAACAACTCCACAGTTTTAAAACATTCAATTTCATATATCAAGAATGTATCTAATCACAAATGGGTAACCCTATAGAAATTACTCACATACTAACCCCTATGGTTCAACAACACAATAAACACTCTAGGAAGTACACTCACTCTAACCCCTCTGGTTCAACTTTAGCATAGACTCACTAAGGAAACACTCACCATTAATTCCCTCTATAGTCTCGTATCAGTAACTAAAAGGCTATCTGGGGAAGAACTCAACATCAAATTTCCCATGTGTCCTGCATTGAGGAACTACAAACACTCTTAGGAAGCACTTACGTCCATTCCCCCTATGGTCTCACATCATAACAGTAAAAAAGCCACTCTGGAAAAGCCTTCAACGTCCATTCTCCCTATGGTCTACTACATCAGGTTCTCACGTCCCTGTGTAAGTCAATCATGCACAAACAATATATGGATCCCAATGTAAACTTTAAGAACTACTTGTCTAAACAATATACAACGTAACGGTATGTCATATAAAATCACTCAATCCTACAATACTAGGCATGGAATTAAAATCCACAACCTAACAGGAAAAACTAGACCAAAGGTTCAATACAGGCAAATAAGGGAAAAACATCCATAGATTAACAAATATAACCCTAATCTGAACAATTAACCTCTATCCAATCAAAATAGACTTATCTGGAAAAAGGGTTGAAACCATAAACACACAATACCTCGTTAAATGGTATTTGGAAATTTTTCGTATATAACTTAAAGAATATCTACAGAAAGGCACAAACCACCAACCTCAGTGTTGTAGGTTTTTTATATGTGAACCTCATGCCTTGAATCACCCAATAACACCATAGATCTACAAAAATGTCCAAAACGTTCAACTAAGGATAACTCTTGGAAGCAGAGGAATTAAGAAATGAAGTTCTAGAAGAAGGAAGAGCTTACCGTGGAGATCCCAAGGCAATCAATGATGGTTGATTTGGAGAACTAATGCTCGATCAGGTGCACAACAAAGATCCATGCCGTATGAATGTTCTTGGTTGAAGAAGGTGAAGAAGAAGCTTCTTCTGCCAAAAAGATGCGACCCCGGTCCATTTATGGAAAAAAAGAAAGTACACTATGTGTAGTTTATAATTACATGATGTGTACTTTCCTTAATGTCCCCCACATTAGGCGGTCTCCAAGTCACCACAAATGATTGTGTCCTCAGCCGTCACTCGGCCAGAACACAGCTATGTGCAGAAACTGAGTACATGATGAGTACAAATAAGTACACAGCCAGTACTAAATTTTTTTCAAAAAACGCCTCTTTTTCTCAAAAACAACTAGAAGGGAAAAAATACCTAAAAAGATAATCTGGGTTTATACAATATTTTCCCCTTAATGAAATTCATCCCCTAATTTACCTAACAAGGTGGTGTAGAAGAATAATCTTGGAATAGATTCGACCAATGTGATCGTATATTGACCCCTCTCTCCCAGGTCTCGTCTTATACTAGCTCGTGCTTCCATAGCACTCGTACCAGAGGAACAGACTGGCCACAGAGAACCTTCGCTCTTTGATCAACAATCTGTATAGGATGATCCTCAAAATATGAATCCACCTCTAACTCATCCTCCTCAGGTTGAAAAAAGTATGACATGTCTGAGAAGTAACATTAGAGTTGAGAAACGTGGAAGGCATCAGGAATAGATCGGTACCTCTAAGGTAACTCCAACCAATAGGAAACTGGACCCACTCTCTCCAACACCACAAATGGTCCGACGTACCTCAGTGAAAGATTAACCTATATCCTAATTATATTTTGTCCCAACCTCGGTGTGACACGTATGAAAACCTGGTCCCCGACCACAAAATCCAGAGGTTGTCTCCGTCGACCAGCATAAGACATCTGTCGAGACTGTGCAGTAGCCATCCACTTTCTAATTAACTCTATATGCTATGTGGTCTCCTGGACAAGATGAGGTCCCATCATAGCTAAATCTCTTGCCTCATGCCAACAAAAGGGTGATCTACATGGCCTTCCATACCAATCCTCATAAGGTGCCATTTGAATAGTTGTGTGAAAACTATTATTGTAGGAAAACTCCACAAGAGGAATGTATTTCTCCCAATAACCCCCAAAATACAGGATACATACTCGAAGCATGTCCTCAAGCACCTAAGTCATATGCTCGAATTGGCCATCTATCTGGGGGTGGTAAGATGTACTCAAAAGTACCTATTTACCCAAATATATCTAAAGTCCCTTCCAAACCTGAGAAGTAAAACATGTGTCCCTTTCCGAAACAATAGAGTGTGGAACCCCATGAAGACGTACAATCTTACAGATGTAAAAACTTCCCAGCTCATCAAATTGAAGGTCTCCTTGATCAGCAAGAAGTGAGAATCCTTTGTGAGTCTATTAATGACTATCCAAACTGCATTATTCCCTCGAGGCGACCTTGGAAACCTAATCCCAAAATCCATCATGAAATCATTCTGATTCCACTCTAGTATGGGTAACTACGGAAAAATCCATGCTGGCCATTGATGCTCTACCTTCACATACTGATACGTGGAACACCTCATGACAAAACCAGCAACAACTCTCTTCATACCTAACCACCAATACTAAGTCTGTAGATCACGATACATCTTGGTGACACCAGGATGAACTTACCAAACTAGGTAATTAAAGTCATAAATCAGATCCTCATTAATATATGATGAAACCCATACGCGCCCATGAAAATGCATGATCTCATCCTCACCTATGGTCCGTCCCGAAATAGAATCCTCTCCTGACACACTCTCCCATAGGACTAGGCCTTTAGAATCTGATAACTGCCTCATTCGCACTTGATCAAGAAGAATATAGGTGACAACTAAAGAAGAAAGAAATGTCTACCTATATATATCGTGCACCTCCAAATGCATCTCAGAATAAATCCATAAGCTTCCATTAACTGTTGGCTTCCTGAACTACCTGTATCTGAGTCCTCCTGCTCAATGCATCAGCCACTGCATTGCCATTAACAAGCATGTAGGCAAGCTCAAAATCAAATTACTGAAGGTACTCAAATCATATTCAGTGTCAAAAATTCAGTTCACGCTGAGTGAAGATGTACTTGAGACTTTTTTGGTCGGTGAAAACCATAAAATTCTCCCCCAGTAGAAAATGTCTCCAACAGTGTAAAGCATGAACAATTACAGCTAACTCGAGATCGTATGTTGGGTAATTCTTCTCATTTTTCCTCAACTACCGAGACTCATACGTGAAGAATCCTTCCTCCTTCATAAGTAGATCTCCCATGTCGATACCTGAAGCATCCCAGAAAATAGTATAGTTTTTGCCCGGCTCTGGAAATACTAGTATCGGTGCTGACGTCAACCTCCCTTTCAGCTTTTAAAAGGATGAATCACAAGAATTTAACCATAAGAACATTTCACCATTTTTAGTCAAGCCCTTCAGTGGCGCTGCTAAGTGTGAGAAGTCTTGTATAAAACATTTGTTGTATCTAGACAGCCCCAAAAAACACTGCACATCAATGTTATTCTTCGACTGCTCCTAGGAAACTACTGCTCTCACATTCTATGGGTCTACTGATACTCCTGTGACTAAAATAAAATGACCTAAAAAGTGAATCTGGTCCATCCAAAAGTGTCATTTTTAGAGATTAGAATATAATTGGTGCTCTCTTAGTGTACTCAAAATGATCTTAAGATGTGTGTCATGGTTTTGTCGAGTATGAGAGTACACAAAGATATAATCCATGAAGACTACCAAGAAAAAATCCTAGTATGGATGGAACACTCGGTTTATCAGTGCCATGAAGACTGTAGGCACGTTCGTAAGACTGAATGGCATAAACACATAATTTTATAGACCATACCTGCTCCGAAAGGTTGTAAAATGTATATAAGATGGTTTAACACACAAGAGATTGTAACTAGATGTCAATTAAATCTTAGAGAACTCTAGGGATACTCAAAGATGATCAAATAGATCATCAATCCTTGGTAAGGGATATCGGTGCTTGACCGTTAACTAGTTCAACTTCCGATAATCCACACAATGTATTAGGGTACCGTCTGCCTTCTTTGCAAATAGGATAGGGGAACCCCAAGGAGAAATACTAGGTCAGATGAAACCCTTTTCCTGCAACACCTCCAACTTCCTATTAAGCTCCTGTAACTCAGGTGTAGCCATCCTATAAGGAGGTATGGACACCAGTGCCGCTCCTGGAACAAGCTCAATATAAATGTCCACCTATCGCTATGGAGATAAAATTGAAAAGTCCTCTGGAAAGATGTCCCTAAAATGATCCATAACTAAAGAAAATTACACCTGTGAAGTCCCCTGGTAATCTAGATATAGACTAGAAATCTATGCTGTAAATCCTCCCAACCCATGATTCTCAGGTCCCGCTCTGCTCGCCTGGACATCCCATTCGACCTTATGAAGAAACAATCTACCTTCTAGTTACATGAAACTCACCCTATGATGATATTAGTCGGCAACATCTTGGAAGGGGACAAAGTAGTTTATTCTGAGAATTACATCATAGCCTATCATCTATAAGAAATAGAGTTCCCAAAAGAAGTTACACCCACCAACCTGAAGAGTTTACTCCTTGCACTAACGTACACTAGCCGTTCTTTTCCCCAATAGAGTATCTAGAATTATGATATTAGCAGAAAAAAGAAACTGATCCCAAGGCTCTCCACAATAGAAACAAATATAAAGCTATGGGAAACCCCTGTATCAAAAATATCAGAAGCTAAAACTGAGGAAACTAGGATCGTACCTCAAATTGTAGAGGGTTCAGAATCCTGCTCATACTAGGTCTGATCCAATGAAAAAGTTTGGCCTATACCGTGACCCTATGACTCTACTACACCACTCTGAGTGGATGCACCCTACTGTCACTAAAATCCTGGTGACTGACTACCATGGTCGTGACCTCCACCTCGGCCTGAATGACCGAAAGAACTCATGTTCCCAGACTGGGGAGAAACTGTTGTTGCTGCTCCTGAACGAGGTGTCATAGATGAACCACTATCACCAACTTCTAGTGAGAAGATTGAAAGAAGCACTAAAGATTACCCATCTTGCTGCAATATCAGCACTCCACTGGGTCTGTTAGGAAAAGTGGCCTCGTATGCCCGCTCTTTCTATGCATGTATAATACTACCTGACTACCAGAAGATGTGTCTTGCCTCCTTGGATCCCTGCATGAAGACTCCCTACGGTGCTTCTTGCTGTCAGTAGGTGGGATACCAACCCGGATGTCAAGCCGCTTTGGCTCACAACTCCAAAATACCTCAAGTTACGCTATGTGATCTATGTCTGGTTGACTATAGAAGTGATGGAAGTCTACCGAAAGATGTTCACCTGGGACCAGATGTCGTTCCTGAGACCATCCTCCAACTTCCTTTCCAGGAAAAACTCATCACCTCCTGGAATGGATGTGATGCACTGTAGCTCTGTAAAGAAAGATAGATACTCCATAATAGAAAGAGTACCCTGCTCCATACTCATGAATTTCAGGGATCGATCATCCCTCAATGTCTCCAGATATAAGTAGTTGTATAAGGCACCCTGAAACTCATCCCAATACATAACCTGCTGGTGTCCCACCTATGAGATCACATCCCACATTCTCTTGGTAGAGTCCCGTATCATATACGTAGCAAGCTTCACCCTCCTCTCTAGAGGCATATCCAGGTGGTTTAAGATTGAAAGAATGGCTTCTAACCCTGACTATGGAGCCCGAGGTACTCCATCCCCTATGAAAGTGGGAGGATGCTGCTACAGGAAAACCTGAGTTAGCTTTTCCATAGACGGGGCTAGATGTGATACTCCACGGAAGGTCTGCATGAACATCATCAATCGCTCCTAGAACTGTGCTCCAACACTTGTGTCTAGAATGATGACTGATTCCAAGTACGGCATAACCGGAGGATCTGTTGGTAATCCCTGATCATCCATATTCGGTGTCTGATCACTTCCATGCAACTGGCGTACAACCAAAAGACATCTCAGTGGCATGAATCTGCAAGGTCAAGTGCACACCTTAGATCAAGATTAGTAAGGACTGAAAACTATAAGTGTATGAATGGAACTTGATAAATAAATCATTCAAGTTTTTCAAAACATGGATACACAGTGTGTACAATGAATACATGACTTGTTTCCTTAATTATTCACATGGGCGTGTACTCCTGCCAAACCAGGTCATGTAACACCCCAAACACACGACGTGTTGTCTTAACACACATCGTGTACTTGATTCCTCTTCCCCTACCCAAGTTCTTCTACATGACTAACCCAAAATATTATCCTATAACAAGACTACACAACATGTTCATTCTAGACACGACATGTACTAGATGAACTTCACCGACCCGTTTTGTTAGTTACACGACCTGTTACACGGATGACTCTACATGACATGTTTGTGCTAGACACCACGTGTACTAGGAAGGTTTCACTGACCTGTGTTGTTTGATACATGGCCGACTACTCGGGTTACACTACATGGCGTTTTCAAAATTGACATAGAGTGTACAACTTGAGTTTTCATACATCCATGTGATTAGTCACACGAGCATACACATGGTCCACACAACACAGTGTCTATGTCCAGTACATGACGTGTTCTACTAATATTTCAAAACCCTCTGTGTCTTCCTACACAACTTGTGACATAGTTAGAGACTACATGGCGTGTACTCAAGAAAAGTTTTTCGTTACTGAAAATAAGGACACATGATGTGTACTCATCATTACACGCCATGTATTCTGGGTTTTTTTAGACAGCTAGCCTCAAAAACTACTTCAAAATCCTAGAAAACACTGAAACGATCATTAAAGTTCCAAATTCCAATATCTGAGGGCCCATACTCCCCTCGAATAAAATCTTTTCATCTTATACATGTCATATATAAGGAAAAAAGGGCAATGATCCACCAATTTCTGATCTATTAGGGAGCATAACACCTCACAAACCACAGTTTTGGAGTTCATTCAAAAAAACCTCACACAATCCAATACCCTATCAAATACCAGGTATTCTATAAAGGCATATATCAAACAACATGAATATATAACACAACATCTATCACGACAACATGCAATAGCTAATGCACCCTAAATGGAATGGAAATAATGCATGACACGTGATTTCTAGAAAGTGCCTATATTATGATGCATGAGATGGAACACCCTCATTTCATCGGGTTTTAACATAAATAGAACCTCAATGTTATCAAAAATAATATCAAAATACTTGTCAAACACCCAATGGTGAAATCATATCAACTATAAAATTGAAAATACAGGAAAAATTGCAATAAATTGGGTATATTTTCTTTTCCCTGTACACATGATAGATAATCCTGGGCACAAAATATTACCAAGTACCCATTCCATCCTTTCCATGAATATAGGCTCCAAATAGTAAGTCAATAATAAAAGAATGCCTTTGATACCACTTTGTAAAGTCCCGATTTTGGAAGCTGCCCAAAGGTTCCCCATACCTAGTTGGTCACATGGCATCAAGCACATTTCCCCAAATGCCAGAGGTTGTTGACTAGTAGCGGGGGCCTTGGGTGTGACAGTTGGGAAACTATGCCCTCATTAGCAGAGTAACATATAAAATGTAAAACATATAACAATAGCGGGAGTAGTAAACATACCATACAAAAGTAAATATCAGATGACTGAAAATAAATAGAGAACCAGAGAACATATATAAATATATATAATGATGCATGATACATATGTCTAGGAAAATATCCAAACAAGTCGCAATGCTGGAATACAGTACTAAAGAAAAGTAAAAAAGAAAATAATGTAAACTCCAGCAGCATCACAAGCTTCAACTTGGTCCCCTGCTCTTTATCTCCAAATAAATCAAGTGCGCAATGTAGAAGGGAACATGCCCTTATCTAGATCTGCAAAAACATAATATGTTTGGGCCCAAATGCCTGAACCCAACAGGGTGTGAGACTATTCCTAGAAGGAAACCACTGAAAGATATATGCCTAATAGTCAATGAATATATATGGAATGCAATAATAAAAAAGAAGCACTAAGCAAGCAAGTACTCAAAAGTAAAAAATTCCATAGTTTCAAAGAATTCAGTTTCATATATCAAGCAAACAACTAATCATAAACATGTAACCCTATAGGATGTACTCATAGTCTAACCCCTCTGGTTCAACAACACAAGAAACCCTCTGGGAAGTACACTCAGTCTACCCCTTTGGTTCAGCTTTAGAACAGACTCTCTGAGGAAGCAATCACCATCAATTACCTCTATAGTCTCATATCGGTAACAAAAAGACACTCTAGGGAAGCACTCAACATCCAATTCCCCCTAGGGCCCACACCAAGGAACTATAGACACTATGAGGAAGAACTTACGTCCATTCCCCCTATGGCCTCACATCGTAACAATAAAATAGACACTCTAGAGAATCCCTTAATGTCCATTCTCCCTATGGTCTACTACATCATGTTCTCACAGCCTTGTGTATGTAAATTGTGCACAAAAGATATAGGGAGGCCAAAGTAAACCTCAAGAACTACATGACTAAACAATATACATCATAACAACATGTCAGATAAAATCACACCATCTTACAATACTTTCCATGGAAAGTAAAGCAGTAGCCTAGCAGGAAAAACTAGACCAAATGGTCAAAACAAGCAAACATGGGAAAAACATCCATAACCTAACAAATATAACCCTAATATAAAAAATTAACCACTATCCAATCAGAATTTGCATAGCAGGAAAAAGGGTTCAAACCATAAACAAACCATGCCCCTTTCAAGGGTATTGGGAACTTTTTCACATATAACTCAAAGACTATCTACGAAAAGGCACAAACCACCTGCCTCTGTGTTTTATGATCATTATACCTGAACCTCACGCCTTGAATCACCCAAGAACACTGTAGATATAAAAAAATGCCTAAAACATTCAACCGAGGACAACTCTTGAAAGAGGAGGAATCAAGAAACGAAGCCCTAGGAGAAGGAAGAGATTATCTTAGTCATCCCAACGCAATCAACAACAGTTAATTTGGAGAACGTACTCTCGATTGGGGGATCGGCGAAGATCCGCACCTTACAGACTCCCTCAGTCAAAGATGACAAAGAAGAAGATGCTTGGTCCAAAAAGACATGACCTCGGTCCATTTAATGAAATAAAAAGAATATACACGACATGTACTTTATAAGTACACGATGTGTACTTACCTTAACTGGCCCTCGCAATAGGCGGTCTCCAGGTCACCACCCAAGGCTGTGTGTTTGTCCGTCACATGGCCAGCACACGGCTACATGAGGCAACTATGTACATGACATGCACATATAATTACATGACATGTACTCAATAAATTTCCAGAAACTCCTCTTTTTCTCAAAAACTATCATAAAGGAAAAACATACCTGAAAAGAAGATACGAGTTCTTACATTATAGATTAAAAATTCACAATTTATGGAACATTTTACATTATTAGATGAATTTTTTATGGAATTATTAAGAAATAAGAATTAATTTCTTCGATTACATTGGATGTATAGTATATTTTTATTGCTATGGACTACACACAATTGATTTGGATAATGTGGTAGTTGGAATAATTCTGTGAAATGGTGAAATAACTAATATTGATTAAGTAAAATAGTTAATGTTACTTTGATCTAACAAAGAGTCTAGTAATACAATCCAACAAAAAAATACATTGAGATTACATATCATTTCATAAAGGATATGGTTTGGTGGAAATTATGTAATTTAATTTTTTGGAAATAAATATCAGGTGTTAAATTTCTTCACTAAATTATTGGCTACAAATATTTTTTAGAAGAAACAATTTAACCATAGAGTTAAAAAAAATTACATTAAATTGAAGTGGAACATTTTCCCACACCTCTGATTAAATTTAATGTGGTATTTGTATATATTTTCTTCTTTAATATATTTCTCATTAATTGAAACAAGAAGACATGGGGATATACAATCCATGAGTATTTTGATGTTTTTTAATGTCTTAGTCAGGTGGGTTATAATTTTTTTTCATAGAATTAGTTAACGTTTTCTCTTTGTTCCTATACTATCATTTATCTCATGTAAGAATAGAGATTTTTTATTGTCCAATTTTTAGTTTGGAATAATAAATGATTCAAAATAACATAACTAATAATATTTTGAATGGATAACCCTTTGAATTTTATTTTTAGAGGGGAATAATGACTGTAGGTGGAGTAGAGAATTGGTTATGAAAAATAACCCAAGGATAATGTTGAGGATAATGATTAAAGATTGTAAATACAGAGACACTAAGGTCAAAGTTTGGGAAGCATGAAAAATAAAACATTAAATGGATTTATAGATGTTATACAATATAAATGGTGGATTTAAAAAACAATCAAATGGGTGGTATTGTTGCAACAAAAGGTTGTTACGTTGTATTTTATGTCAAATTAAGTGAAATTTAAAAAATCATTTGAAGGATATTGAAGAATATGGTGTTTATCAAGAGTAATGTTGAGATATTTAGAGTATAATTCAGATGTATTAAGAATAAATAAATTTTCAAATTGTGATATAGTTCTTTGCATTATTACTGGAGTTAATGTTCAAAAATAAAAAAGTCCTCAAGTTTTTGTTTAAGTATTATGGAAAATCATAATACTTCTTCTTTTTTAAAACATTTTAGTTTGTGTTACATGATGTAAAAATAACCCATTCCATAAATGATATTTAGATAATTAAAACCCTTTTATAGTTTTATTTTATAAACCACGACATAATTGTAACACTGAAAAGAAATCTTGGGAAGGTTTCAATGCCTATAGAGACCTAGTTCTAACACCAAAGAATAATTTTCATGTTATGAGATGTTAAATTAAAAAAATATGATTTAAGGACTCACACTATAACTTCCATCTATGAAAAATATTTAATGATCTAATTTCTGAAGATTTAGGTTGGACAACACTTGAACATAGTACACATTTTGGAACATTATTCAGTGTTGTCACTCATCAGGCAGTAAAAATAATTTAGTAGAAATAAAATATATGATTACATGAAGTATTATGTCATTCTTTGATTCCTAGATTTTGGATAATTTTAATATAATTGATGATGTAATAGTCTTATAATGTGTTTGTGGTTATTTTAACAACCAATGACCACTAATTTGAATTTTAATAGTAGATATCCTTCGGGAGTTGATATAATAGATATATAATAATTAAATGATGTTAAAAGTTGTTAATATTTGAATGTTAAAAGTTTAAATTAAATAATTTTCAGGTAATATAGTTGGTGTTTCTATTTATAGGGAGGTATTACACGTAGAGTATAAATTCAGTAATTTAGAAGATCTGGAAAACGAGGAATAATTGTGAAGTTCATTAAATACCTGGTATTTAAAGGTCAGGTGTGGTCAATAGCAGTTTTATTATTGATTAAGATTAAAATATATAATTTATATAGCTATCAATAAATATATGTATTTGATTAATATATATTCTTGGAGAAAAACCATTTTTTTTAGTGTTGAATCATGTTTTACATCATTATATGTTTGAACTAGGAGTCGATTATAACTTTGAAACACTATTGTAAGAAATGAGTGGAAGGGAGGAAGGAGTAGTTGACCTTTGATGAGTGTTGATCTTAACCAATTTTCTTAATTTTAGGTTAGTGGATAAATTGACAATGTTAATATCAATACATCATTGATATATGATCTTTCTATATACCCTAGTGTGGGTGAACCAAGAAAAATCATCAATTCTACACTTCTTTATATTTTTTCATTTGAATATTGCATGTGTGTAATCATCACAAAATATTCATGTTCATATTTTAATATAAGATAAAAATATAAAATTTTTAGTGATAAGAATATATTTAAAGATAACCTCATTCACCCCCTCTCATGTTATTTAGGGGGAACTCACTGTATAAAAAATATCACTCACAGTCATCAATTTGACCAAAACTCAAGAAAAATTAAATAATATGTTAATAAAAATCTATTTAGATGAGGAATAAAAAAATAAAATCCTAACCATTGTAATTTCAGTCAAATTCTTTATAATATTTGAGATAAGTTTGATATTATTGAACGTCACCCAAATAATAACCTTAACTCATGACTCTGATTGAATCCATTCTAAATCTATAGTATTAAATTTTGTTTTAAAAATAAAAATCCATTTTTAAAGGTAAAAAGTTTTAATTAAAAAAGATATATCAATAAGTGGATGAATTTTCCATCTAAAAATACATTAAATGGCTGTTAAATAAAAGAAAACTACCCTTTCATAATAAATTGTATCTTCTCCAGAGAATTTCTTACTCCCAATGGCTTCAAACTTCTAGTGAATCCTCTAAAATTTGATTTCATGTTAAAATATTTGATATATTGTTATATAAGAAGATTTCAGGTTAAAAATAATTTATTAATGTATTATAGTATTTAATTAAAAAATCATCTCCACAAAAAAAATCAATTGTATCTTATATGGGTCCCACATGAATGTAGCTTATGACCAAGGTTCCTATGACATGGGACTAACTACCACATTTCTTGGTATTAGGGTGTCATGGCATGAATGTAGGGTTTCATACTATAAAGCTTGTGCACAAGTCCCACATTGGGTTGAGGAGGGACTTGGTAATGTAATGAAGCCCCCTCTACATCATAGTGCCTTTTTTATCCATGGTTGAGTGTCCAAGGTTTATAGACTTATGGAAATCATAGGATATTAAATTTTTATTGGTTATCACATAGATAAAACAATATTATTATTATATGGGCTACTTCATTGGTCCTAAAAAGTGATATAAAAGTTAGGTACAACCTCAGTCCCTAGGGAATGTGTTGAGGGAAATATTGTTGGTCCCAACTTAATGAATCTCATGACCTAACTAGATATGATATTAGACCAACCATCCTCTTGTATGGTAGTAGGGTGTCTCTATAGAGTGTAACATTGTGACACATGTGCCCGAGTCCCACATCAGGGGGTGGGGGGTTTGGGCATGTAATATAAGATTTATATATACCCCTATCCATTTCAAGTTCTTTTCAATCCATGGGTGAGTGTCTAAGGTCTAGAGACATGTGGAAACCATATGAAAGTAATGTTGTGTAGGTCATCAACCATAGTGGAAAATATTGTGATGACAGGGACTGCTACATTGGTCCTAACATCTTACCAACCCCAAAAATCTCTACTATAAGGAAACTCTCCATTCCATACTAAATGAATAAGTCCATTGATCAACATGATTCTATATTAATGTGGAAATTACAATTTTACCCATTTTTTGAAAAATAAATTATTCATTTCAAAAAATTTACATTTTAATAAAAAGTATTTTTTAATAGATAGGGACATTAATAATTAAAATAAAATAAAAAATGTATTAAAATTCTGTGTACATGTTGATCATGTAGTGATTCCCAATTCATTTCACCCATAAACCATTTTTAAAACAGATATTGAATTGTAAATAACAAACCTAATAAAAAATTTCGCATTACATTTGAATAAATTAGTTAATATTTATAACTATAAAAAAGGTAAATTTGAATTTTTTTATGATTATATTTTTGGTGTTAGTGGTTTGGAGAGCATGATAAAAAGTAGAAGAAAAAACAGGCTAAGAATCATGGAATCCCAATAACCTATGAACATTGTTTCATAAGTCTAGAGTAATCCATAAATAATATTGGGCTAAACTTTATTGTGTTAATAAGAGAAGATATTGGATAAATTTTTTTTGAAGCATATAATTTCCAATTCCTTAATTTTATTTCCTAAAAAAGTGATATATTTATTAAACTCAATCTTCTTGAAGTTTGGATTTTGGTTTGATATTTTGATAATATATCCCAATATAGATGTCAAATAGAGAATTGATTTTATAGAGTGTGATTAAGGAGTCCAATAAAAGGTATTACCTTTTTTAAAAGATGATATTATACTATTTAACTATCCAAATTTAAGACATAATTGGTATCTTTGAATCTAGGTTCCCAAAACCACATTCCACATTTCAGGTAAGAGGGAACCTTGGAAACCTTATATGTAAGAAAGACCATGGAGTGAAGTGCTACTATTTTGGAATTAAGAAGGATTTATATCATCACCTTGGAGGTTATAGAACTCTCTTTTCACATAGGTAGATCATAAATTATGGTGGAGTTCCACATGATCTTCCCTATCCTCGGGATGGCGAGTTAAATGGTTGGAAAACATTTTGTGGAAGCTACATAGTCGGAAAGAGGTTTTTGACATTTTTTGGTACTGGTTTAGTGTAAATTTTGATTAAAGAAATCATTCATAATTATGATGAAATATTTATAATTTTAATTCAATTTTGTGACATGATTCAAGGGAAAACATTTCATTTTAGAACCTATTAGCATGAGATTTGAAGTGGGAATATTTTTTTTTTGATTGGACAATACAAGTTTACTTTTTCTCTTACAAATACTAAAGATCATTGTATTTTTTTAAATCCCTCTCTTCATATATATTTACCAATCCTAGAAACTGATATTGTTTTCTCAAGGTATGGTTTGAGGTACACCACTCTAAATAGAATCGAGGGAACCTAGATCTTTATTGTCCACAAAAAAGAATTTCATTAACCCAAATGTTATTTTCAGAACTATGAACATTCCATTGAGTTAAATAATCTATTAATAATAACCTCATTATATTTGGATAAAAATATGATTTATTTCTTCCACTATTAATCTCTTTAATTATGTTATTTGATTTTGAAACATCATTTGAAATCCACCTAATTTAATTCTATTGAGAAACATATTATAAACACCCACTATAAAACACCAAAGATTAGTGAGAGATGGAATATGGTCATATATATAATATAAAATCATTTTAAAAACACAATTAATTTAATAATTCATGATAAAATATTCAAATTATAGGGTCATTTTTGGGATAGCTTCATTTTTTAGTGTAAATTGTTTATAAGAACTTTGTGTATTTTTTAAATATTTATTTATTTTTACATTTAATTTTTTTATATAATTAGTGTTATAAAATATTTTTATTTATATTCTTTGTTCATGATGCAATATTATTTGGGTGAACTACAACCATTCAAGCTCGAACTCAAAATGATTATTCTCTATTAACACTATGACAAACAAAGCAATCTTTTGAATGAGGAAACACACTCTATTACATATCCTCTAAACAACTCTTCTTATTTTTATCCTAAAAAATGTGGAAAAATAAATAATAATATATAACATGGATAAAAATAATCATAAATTAAATGAACTCAGTTAGGTTGATGTGATATCTAACCCACATATATTGAAATACAAAGCCGGGCACCAAACAAGAAACTAAAATATATTATAATTCATTTGTTTCCAAAATTTCATAGACTTAATATAGAATACCAGCATATGGATTCAATAGAATTTCACATTTTCCTTTTGGAAATAAAACATAAAAATGTGGATGAATAACTTTTAAAACTATTGGATTTTAAATTTTTTCAGAATACACCACAAAATATTGGTTATATTATATTAACACACCAAGGGCCTGGGTGGACATGAAACACTTTTTTCCTGAAAAATAATTCCTATCCTCTGAATATAAAATAATTTGAAATTAATTTTTTTGAATAATGAAATATAATAAGGAAACACCTCATGAATATTTGGAGTGATTTAACAGGTTATATGTAAGCTATCCACATCACAAAATAAATGATCAACTATCAAAACAATACATTTATGAAGGATTAATTAATAATAACCAATATGATTGATGTTACTTCATGTGGTTTACTAGTTAATAATAACCCAATTGAACCAAGGACCATCATCGAAATCATGGTGAAAAACATGAAACAATTCATTTTGAGGTGTAATGTTCCCATTTAAGCTGTCTATGAGGTATGAATTCATGAGTTTTAAAATAATATGGATACAATGTGTGAAGATAGAAGTAATCTAATTCAAAAAAATCATCTTTCCCAAGGAAAATACCAACCTCTTCATCCTATTCATTACTGTATTTATGCTGCCTACACCCACTGTTCTGATAAATTCCCCCAATTGAGTAAATATTTTTGAGAGTTGTGTGATGGTATTACCATGCTTCCCCTATGAAAAACCAATTATTCAAGAACCATAATATTCATTTATCTTTTTAGGTAAAGATAACCAAGAATATTTTAATGGTGTATTATTACTAACCACAACATTACTAAAACAACTTTGCGGAAGGTTAGTCAACCCCAACTACCACTAACAAATTATAAGTTCCCATAATTTTATTTCTAACCACCTCATCTAGAAGTTGATCATGTCCCTTGGGATATGATGAAACAAATGGATTAAAAAATTTCAATTTTCAAATTTCAACCAAAGAATCCAAACAGGACCCAAAATATCAACTAGGAAACTCGATAACCTATTGGGTGATTTCCAAATTCAAGGTTTAGGTAAACTTCCTACTCAACCAATAGTAATCCCCTGGGATAATTGAAATGTTAGTTGTAACAACAAGATATATTATGAGAATTATTCTTTTTAATTTCATTTATGTCTTATTTTTTACGAAACACCAAAGGGATATTGCACTACACGCATCCCTGACTTGGCTTGCATTACACGCAATCGGTACCTTCCTCGATAGCGTGTGTAGTACGCAATATCGGGTTTCACTAAACAAAGATATACTGTTATAATATTATTATGGACTATACGTTATGAATATTATTAACCACATGTTTAATTTTATAACATTATTATTCATCTTACACATTTTCTAGAACATGGTATGAAAAAAAAAATCGGGTAAAATAACTATTTTTAAAAAAAATGCAGTTTTTCCGCCTTTTGATGGTGCACCCACTTTAAATATTGTTTTTTACATGTTAATAAGTTAAATTTGACAAAAAAACTCTTCTTTGGAATCAGGATATAAAAATTTACTTTGGATAAAATTTTCATGTTATTCTAATACCTTTCATATTTTAATGAATAATAAAAACACGCTATATTTTAATTAAAAACAACTTTTTTCATCGCAATAATTTATATGGTTAAATTATAATATTGAATGGTTTTAAAGTATACATAGAATACATTCTTACCATTTAATATAATTTATGACATTACCATTAATTTTACATTGAATGCATAGGTAAAAACATTTCAATCTTTGGAAATATTTTAACATTTAATACCCATTTTCATAACATCAGGATTAATTTTAAATTAATTACTACAAATTCTGTGTTTTGAATTTTGAAATATGGATTCCATATTTGACTTTAGTGGGTCCAAATTATGTTAATATGTTACTTTTATTTCTTTGATATTATGAATAGTAACTACGGTAATTTTTATTTACTGCAATTAAAGGTAAATCGGGTAATTAAGGGTAAAAATAAGATTATAAAATTACCGTAACACCTGCCAAAATTCTATTGGATGACTAAAAGTCGAACACGAATAATTTAATTTTTATTAAAACCAAAGAAAGTGACAACATGTCACTATCTTAAATCCTATAAGTATAATAATTTTAATTTAGTGATAAACTTCATGAAACATCAAACATGAATAGTCTCCAGAAAGCAAATAAATTTATCTACACCATGTGAATTTATTTTGAAATTTTAGGGATTAAATAATTATCATTAATGATGACACAATAGTGATGTTGAAATTATGTTATTGATCGAAATATCAAATAAATGGCTTTAAAAATATTAAAATAAATATTATATGCACTATTTAATGTGATCCAAAAATTTTCTAGATTAATATGACATATTAGGAATCTATTGAAGATTTTTCTTCGAATTTATCCTCTATGTAGATTTTATGTGAATTGAAATAAATGAATAGTATCAAAATTGACACTATTGTTATTTTATAAAAATTACATAATATAAAATTGTTTAAAAATCACAAAAATAATTAACAATTATAAATTAAAATTTATATGGTCGAAAATTTCATAAATTATCCAATTATGGATAATTCACAACACATATGTAATTATTTATAACAATTTAAAATTTAGAATCTTATTACCACAAATAAAATTAAATATATTAAATAAGTATAAATAAATTTGATAAGGTTTAAAATAAATTTCCAACATGTCTAAATTTTATTGGTTTATAAGATTACAACCCTATATCATATAATCTTTTAACATGAGTCATTTTAGGAGGTTTTTAAGTGGGTTTTTATTTATTATAAATTAATATTTTTGAGGATTCCAAAGGTGCACCTCTCCTCCCTTATAAAAGGGAACCTCCTCCTTCTCCTATTCCCAAAACCTTGAGCCTTAAAGCTCATCCAAACCCTTACCATTTCTCTTATCCACTTACCTAGAAAATTTCTGGAGGTTCTGGTCTTCTCAAAAGACAAACTCTAGTCCCTTAAGAGAAAGCTTAAAGGAGGTGTGTCAAAGAAGAGGTAATCTCTTCTACTGATTAATTCAAGTTTCTTTATTCTTCAACTTCCTCTTATTTAGTTGTTTCATTGTAAAGTAATAAAATCAGTTTCAATAATATACAGGTATGATATTATAAATATGAAACAACCCCATTTCACATTCTATCCATCTTACGGAAAACAAAATCACCCACGCCGTGGTGTAATTAGTTTTTCACCACTACCTTACATGGATAGGTATAATGGTGTAAATAATAACTATATATGGTTATTATAACATCATAATGATTATGAGATATTATATCATTCACTTCAATTCTATTTAATAATTATGGGAATGATATCATCGCTCGTGGGTACGTACGGACTACCGTCTCCACGAACGCGATGAGATTCATTTTCCATGATTAACCATTAAAGTATGATTACAAAGTATATATATAATAAATAATCATGAAATATATTACATAGTAATGATACTGGATTTATGAACATATATGTTTCATTTATTTAATTCCAATCAATTCTATAAGGAAACGAAAACAACGTTCATGCGTACGTACAGCCTACCGTCTCAATTAACAATGTATTTCATTCCATTTACAGATCTATCATATATATTTATATACAGGATATATATTACATATAAATCATGTTATACATTCTGGAATTAATTAAATCAGGATATGATTAATAATATCAAGAATAACAAATCAAAACACGTAAAATAAAAGAAACGATTTTACCCAAAAGGATGATTTAACATGGAATTTACTAAAGAAAGGGTAATATAAAGTCATAAGTGAACCATATATGATATCATAACAATGAATATGATTCTTTAATAATTCAATGACATTATTTAAAGCATTATACAGGAGGCTTGGATACATACGAAGCATATCAGACATAAGGTAAGGGATAATTTTGCAATATCATTTTTTATTAGAGATTGCTTATACGTAAGTATTTACTAGGGTTATATTTTTCATCCATGTCCATAAAATATTTTTTCATAAAGTGTTTAATATTATTACATGTATGTTTAAATTCACGTTTACCCCTCTTTGACTTTTACATTGTATTATCGAAGGAATCTTTCTTTTGTTTACCATACGTGGTACCATTTGACTTTTCCGGAAAAAGTACGAGGAGAATGTTTTCTTAACTTATACGGAATGAATGTATTTTTACGGTTTTATAAAACCATATTTTCATGAATCTTACTCCACAATATATCATTATTATTTTCAACAAAATCCTTTTCTTTTAAAATTTCATGGAATTTTGTTATAAGAAAAAGATTTTGAAGAGGAAATTATATTTTCCTCAAGAATTCATTTCAACTATTTTTTCAAAACTATTTTCCATATAAGATTTAATTATTTAATATGTTTTTGTTTCAAGTATAATGTATCTTTTATTTACATGGTTTCACTTTTCTTGTGATGAAATGATATCCATTTGTTTTATATGGATTATGTTATGACGGGATGATGTTTATGAAACCCATTTTATTCTTTGGGTTATGATGATTGATTTATGTTTATGTTGCATCGCACATAAGAATGATTTCATTATGAGATGTTTGGGACCTATATCTCCCTCAAATGAATTGGGTAAAGATTTATATCTCATGATATAGACATGGCTGGAATGAAAAGTTAATCTGGTTCAGTGATACAGGACTGAAACAAGGAGTAAAATCGATTCTGTAAGGCACTTTGTCCACTATGATGGTCATGGAAGCAATTCCTTGGATACTATGGAAATAATATCAAGTTGATAATGGTTTTATACAATCACATGTTTTATTCCCATGCTATTTTTTCATGATTGATGTTCCATTATGATCTATTCCTTACGTACTGCCATGTTTTATTTCATTGCTCAAGATTTTGATGTTTAAACATTATATTCATGTTTTTATGTTCAAATGTATATGGTTTGTTCAATATTATACATTCTTACCCTTACATAGAATTTGATCTCAACCATTATATGTTTTCTTTTCCCCATTATATAATCAAAGGATTTAGGTAAGAAAACAAAAGGGGAAGATTTTTATGGGAGATGTTGAAGATATTTCACCATGATTAGAAGATTATGTTCCAAGTTTCCAAAGACACTAAAATATTATGGTACTTGAGTGTTGGTTTTTGTTATGTATTAAGTATTCCAAAAAAGTAATGTAATTTCCATGTATGTCAAGTTTGGGGTCTCTACAGTTGGTATCAGAGGAAAGGTTTAGTCAACCTTTGGAAACTAGGATACGAGAACTTTAGTGAGATCCCTAGAGATGTTTATAATGTATATCTAGGTATGTCCCTAAGGTTAAGTATAAGTATAGGTTATAATCCTAGAATTATGGTAACAATCTTATAATTAAATCAAATATGTTATATATTGAAGGTACTCCCACTTTAAAATGTTGCTTTCCTAGCATGATTTTTGCCTCATACACTATTCTTTTTGGGTTTTAGACAATGGCTGGAACCTGAAGGAACCGTGTTGATCAGTGTAATGGGAAACTCAATGATTTTCCTCTGGAACAAACCAATGTTGTGGGAGATGGAGTGAAATATATTATTACTATACTTACACAAACTATGAATCATTCTGGACTTTCGAATGAGTAGAGAAGGGAAAAATATTCTATTGAGTCCTTCATGAGGCAACGCCAAGCTTCTTTCAGTGGGTCTTCTATCCACTTGTTGCTGAACAATGGATCAGTACTATTGAAAATATATTTTCCATACTTCATTGTTCAGAACATGAAAAAGTCATTCTGGATATTTACCATTTAGAAGGTGAAGAAGACCAATGGTGGACTTTAATTAAGAATACGAGGCCCCGAGATGAAATGGAATACATGGAATGGGATGAGTTCAAGAACTTATTTTTTAATATGTTCATTCATCGTATTCTTTGAAAAAAGATGGACAAGGAGTTCCTTGATCTTAAGAAAAAGGATGATGAATCTGTTGGTATATATGAAGCGAATTTTACTAGTCTTGCAAGGTATGAATCTTGCTTTATCATCCAACCTAAATGTAAAATTGATCGATTCTTCAGTGGCTTAAAACCAAGTATTCGAAGGGAATTAGGTATAAGAGACTTCAGTAGATATGATGAAATTGTGCGTTGTGCTATCAAGGTAAAACTAGAAGTCAGTGTTACATATCCATCTCATGGTTTTGACATGAAACGAAAGATGGAGTTCAAGGAAAAATCTCAGAACAATGGTGAAAAGAAGATGAATGTTACTTTATGCTCAATGTGTGGAAAGAAGCATGGTGGAGATTTCCTGAAAGGTACTAGAAAATGCTTTATGTTTGGAATAGAAGGTCATCAAGCAGTTGAGTGTCGAAGTAATGGGAAAAAGGTAGCTAATGATGTCAATAGAGAAAAGACTACAGAGAATGCTCCACCAACAATTCAATGATTCAAGTGATTGGAAATGGGGAATTATGCTAATCAATGCTTTAATATAAGGGTTAATGATGATCGAAAAGAGCAACCACTTAAGGAAAAGAATAAAGGGAAGTCACATGAGATCACTATTTGTAATGTTGAGTATGAAAATTATGTTGTGGAATGATTAAGTGTTTATGTAATGGGATTTCAAAATAGTATCAAGGAATCTCATTTATGGTGTCGTGGAATTTTGGAATATCTATGTATTGGTTTTCAATAATTATATGGTAATGGTAACCCTGAAAAGTTATTGAAATATTTTTGGAAATAAGATGATATGCACATAATGAAGGGATAAAGATAAAATGAAATGAGCTCCTGACTGATATCATGGTTTGAGTATATAGAAATTTTGGGATTTTGGTATGTAGAAAAAGTTAAATTTTGATAGAATTCATGTTTTCTCTAATGTTAAATGGGTATTCATTTTCCAAGAGAATACATGATTGAGGTATTCACATGTTTGGAATGTGATCAAAAAGATATATCGTATGATATATGGGGGATAAATGATGGTATTCACATGCTCGGTAGATGAAATTTCTAGTAATTGTTTTTTTTATACTATGAGTATGGACATAAGTATTTTAGATAATCCTAAAGATTGGAATGGATTATGTTGGACATAAGTTAGTTTCTATATTATTGATGGGATGTTATAATAATGAAGTTTTAGAAAAAGTACAACCTGCAGGACGAGCGACAACCCATCGCATCAGACAAGGATGTGTGAATTTAACCCACAATCGAAGTGTGACAGGACTTTATCACCTACCACTGGCCTACAGGATGTCCCTGGTTAGTAGAAACAAGTTTTATTTTATTAATCGGTATGATAGATGATATACAAGTCCATTTTTGGAATCATATATGATTAACCTCACTATATATGGACTTATATATATTTGATAACTTTTTCTAACTTTTTTTTGAGACAGATGGAATGACCCATCATTCTATCACATGATCTGCTAACACATCAAGAATGACAAATTCAACTTCATTTCTTTAAGAGATAAAGTGGAAATTGTTCAAGGCACAAACAACAGTGAGATTTTTCCGAAATAAAGTAAGTATTTATTCTAATTCGAATTTTTCAACATTAGGGAAATAATCTTGAAAACCAAAAATTTTGTCCTAGTGTCTTCAAATATGATGAATCATATGGTACCTTAGATCATCACAAATTTATGGCTTTGTGATTGTTGGATTTTTCATATCCATCATCTCTACCACTCTCCATCAGAACTTGATGTTTAGGTTTCTCTTCCATATCAATATTTTCACCTATTTTCTTCTATGTGGAAACCCAATGATGAGTTAATTTGGGTAACTGATATGTTTCATACTTCACTTTTTTAAAATTAAGTTTTAGTATTCCTTTTTATGATGTCGGTTTCTCTGAATGAAATTTCAAGTAGTAAACCATTTATAACCTCAATGAATTTTGAGGGCGAAATTCATTTTAAGGGGGGTAGAATGTAACAACCTGAGATTTTATGAGAATTATTCTTTTTAATTTTAGTGATGTCTTGTGTTGTACGAAACACCAAAGGGAGCTTTAACTACAAGCATCCCTAACTTGGCTTGCATTACACACAATTGGGACCTTCCTTGATAGCGTGTGTAGTACGCAATACTTGGTTTCACTAAAGAACGATATATTGTTATAATATTATTATGGACTAGACTTTATGAATATTATTAACTAAATTTTTAATTTTATAACATTATTATTCATCTTAAAAATTTTCTAGAACATGGTATGAGAACAAAATAAATTTTTCGGGTAAAATAAGTATTTTTCAAAAAATGAAGTTTTGCTGCCTTTTGATGGCGCACCAACTTTAAATATAGTTTTTGACATGTTAATAAGTTCAATTTGACAAAAAAAAATTATTCTTTGGATTCAGGATATAAAAATATACTTTGGATAAAATTTTCATATTATTCTGATACCTTTCATATTTTAATGAATTGTAAAGACACGATATATTTTAATTAAAAACTACTTTTTTCATCGCAATAATTTATATGGTTAAATTACAATATTGAATGGGTTTAAAGTATAAATAGAACATATTTTTACCATTTAATATAATTTATGACATTACAATTAGTTTTACATTGAATTCATAGGTAAAAACATTCCAATCTTTGGAAATGTTTTAACTTTTAAAACCCGTTTTCTAAACAACGGGATTAATTTTAAACTAATTACTGAAACTTATGTGTTTTGAATTTTGAAAAATGAATTCCATATTTTAATTCAGTTGGTCCAAATTATGTTAATAGGTTACTATTATTTTTTTGATATTATGAATAGTAACTACGATAATCTTTATTTACTGTAGTTAAAGGTAAATTAGATAATTAAGGGTAAAAATAAAATTATAAAATTACCTTAACACCTACCAAAATTCTATTGGATGACTAAAAGTCGACCCATATCACCTAAGGGTTAGAATAGATTCATTTTATGGACTTTGTACAGTGAAAATAATTTAATTATTATTAAAACCAAAGAAAGTGACAACATGTCACTCTGTTAAATCTTATAAGTATAATAATTTTAATTTAGTGATAAACATAATGAAACTTCAAACATGAATAGTATACAAAAAGCTAATAAATTTATCTACATCATGTGAATTCATTTTTAATTTTTAGGTATTAAATAATTATCATTAATTATGACACAATAGTGATGTTGAAATTATTTTATTGATTGAAATATAAAATAAATGGTTCTAAAAATATTAAAATAAATATTATATGAACAATTTAATGTGATCCAAGATTTTTCTAAATGAATATAAAATATTAGGAGTCTATTTTTTTTTTTGAATTTATCCTCTTTGTAGATTTTATGTGAATTCAAATAAATGAATAGTGTCTAAACTGACACTATTGTTATTTTATAAAAACAACATAATATAAAATTGTTTAAAAATCCCAAAAATATTTAAAAATTATAAATTAAAAATTTTATGATCTAAAATGTCATAAATTATCTAATTATGGAAAATTCACAAGACATATGTAATTATTTATAACCATTTAAAATTTAGAATCTTATTACCACAAATAAAATTAAATTGATTAAATAAGTATAAATCAAGTTGATAAGGTTTAAAATAAATTTCCAACATGTCTAAATTTTATTGGTTGATGCAATTACAACCCTATCGGATCTAATATTTGAATATGAGTCATTTTTTTGTGGGTTTTAAGTGGGGTTTTGATTTTTTATAAATTAATATTTTTGAGGTTTCTAAAGGTGCCCCTATCCTCCCTTATAAAAGGGCACCTCCTCCATCTCCTCTTCACAACACCATGACCCTTCAAGCTCAGCCAAACGCTACCCATTTCTCTTCTCCACTTCCCTATAATTATTCTGGAGGTTCTGTTCTTCTCAAAAGAATAACTCTAGTCCCTTATGAGAAAGCTTAAAGGAGGTGCGTCGCATAAGAGGTAATCTCTTCTACCGATTCTTTCAAGTTTACTTCTTTTTTCAACATCCTATTATTTAGTTGTTTCATTGTAAAGTAATACAATAATTATCAATAATATACTGATATGATGTTATAAATATTAAACAACCCCATTCCACCTTCTATACATCCTTCGGAAAATGAAATCTCCGCGCGTGTGTACGTACGGAATACCGTCTCCACGCCGTGGTGTAATTAGTTTTTCAACCACCACATTACTTGGATGGGTATAATGGTGTAAAGAATAACTATATATGGTTATTATAACATCATACTGATTCTAAGATATTATATCATTCACTCCAAGTCTATTCAATAATAATGGGAATGATATCATCGCTCGTGCGTACGTACGGACTACCGTCTCCACGAACACGATGAGATTCATTTTCCATGATTAACCATTCAAGTATGATTATAAAGTATATATATAATAGATAATAATGAATTCTATTACATAATAATGATACTGGATTTATTTAAATATATGTTTCATTTACTTAATTCCATTCAATTCAATAAGGAAACGAAAACAACGTTCATACGTACGTACGACCTACTGTCTCCATGAACGGTGTATTTCATTCCATTTATCAATCTATAATATATATTTATATACTGAATATATATTATATATAAATCATGTTTTAAATTCTTGAATTATGTAAATCATGATATGAGTAATAATATCAAGAACAAAAAATCGAAACACGTACGATAAATGAAACGATTTTACCCAAAACGCTACTTTAACATGAAATTTACAAAAGAACAGGTAATATAAAGTCATAAGTGAACCATATATGATATCATAACAATGAATATGATTCTGTAATAATCCAATGATATAATTTAAATCATTATACAGGAGGTTCAGATACATACGAATCATATCAGACATAAGGTAAGGGATAATTTTGCAATCTAATTTTTTATCCGAGATTACTTATACCTAAGTATTTACTGAGGTTATATTTTTCATCCATGTCCATAAAATGTTTTTCATAAAGTTTTTAATATTCGTCCATGTATTTTTAAATTCATGTTTACCCCTCTTTTACTTTTACTCTGTATTATAGAAGGAAGATTGTTTTTGTTTACCATACGTGGTACCTTTTGACTTTTCCAGCAAAAGTACGAGGAGAATGTTTTTTAACTTATACTGCATGAATGGATTTTTACAGTTTTATAACGCCTTAATTTCATGAATCTTACTTTACAATATTTCATTATTATTTTCAATAATATAATTTTCTTTTAAAATTTCATGGAATTTTGTGAAAAGAAAATGATTTTAAAGAAAAATGATATTTTCCTCAAGAATTCATTTCAAGTGTTTTGTCAAAACTATTTTCCATCTAAGATGAAATTATTTAATATGTTTTTGTTTCAAGTATAATGTCTCTATGATTTACATGGTTTCACTTTTATTGTGATGAAATGATATCCATTTGTTTTATATTGATTATGTTATGATGGGATGATGTTTATGAAACCCATATTATTCTTTGAGTTATGATGAATGATTTATGTTTCTATTGTGTCACATGTAATAATGATTTCATTATGGGATGGGTGGGACCTATATCTCCGTCCAATGCATTGGGTAAAGATTTATATCTCATGAGATGAACATTGCTGGAACAGAAAGTTAATCTGGTTCAGTGATACAGGACTGGAACAAGATGTAAACTCGATTCAGTAAGAGACTTTGTCCACTATGATGGTCATGGCAGAAATGCCTTAGATACTGTGGAAATCATATCAAGTGCTTAATGGTTTTCCACAATTACATGTTTTATTCTCATGCTATTTTTTATGATTTATGTTTCATTATGATCTATTCCTTACATACTTCCATGTTTTATTTCATTGCTCAATATTTTTTTGTTTAAACATTATATTCATGTTTTTATGTTCAAATGTATATGGTTTGTTTTATTTTCTCCATGCTTACCCTTATTGAGAATTTGATCTCACCCTTTAAATGTTTTATTTTTCCCAGGATATAAGGAAAGGTTTTAGTTAAGAAAACAAAAGGGGAAGATCTTTATGGGATATGTTGAAGATCTTTCACCATTATTAGAAGATTATGTTATGAGTTTCCAATGACACTAAACTATTACAGTCCTTGAGTGTTGGTTTTTGTTATGTATTAAGTATTCCAAAAAAGTAATGTAATGACTATGTACATAATGTTTGGGTTCTCTATATTAGTGCCATAAATTTTAGGAGTGATTAAGAACATAAATTAAAATTAAAATATCAAGTATAGTTACACACATTGAATGAAACCACCATTCTAAGCAACCCAAATGAACCAAACTGGTAATAACATTGTCCTAATTGAAGAACTGATAAATTAAATAGAGCATCCTTTAATGAACCATGAAGAAAAAATATTTAAATTCCATTTCCATATAGGGAATCTATAGCATGGAAAATAAAATAAACCAAACTTGATAATGAGATCTATAGAATATTCAAGAAAGTTCAGGTTAACATTACCTTGATTGATATTGAGAATCAAATTATGTGATATGTCATGTCCCTATAGAAGATGTATACGCATTGATGAAAAATTCAATGCAATAAAAGTGTAATCTTGGGGAGAAATGTATCAATGTTTATATATCCATTACCAACTACAAAATGAAATGATTTTAAAACAATTTGGACTTATTTCACTATAGGGGAGTAATTTTCTTCTGATGCACTCATAGGTTAGGGTTCCTATATAAATGTGATTCCTCAATATATTTTCTATTTATTATAGGTTTGGGAACTAAATCCCACAAGAATATTCATTAAAGTAGAAAATCAGATCACTTTACAACATACTGGTGTGTTAGAGGATGTTCTTATAATAGTTCGTAACATAATTTTCACTACTAATTTTTTTTCTTAAAATGGAAGATGAGTGGATAAATGTACATGACCAAATTATAATAGGTTGGACTTTTATAAAAACACAAAACCATAATTAATTTCTATAATGGTAAATTATATATGGATTTCAGTGGTGAAATTTTCCACTTCAACGTCCCTGATTCCATAGAGTACCCCTAAGAAGATCATTCCTCTCATTTAGTTAATTATATTGATGTACTTGATTTCTGCAAAGAAATTTATCTTATTTTTCATAATAACACATCTAATTTTTCCTAATTAATTGGAATTATAGGTAACGAATAATATTTCTAATGTTGTGATAGTCTTGAAAAATATCATGCATGTTCACTAGTTGATGATTTCTTTTGTACCAAGGACATAATGACTATCGATCATACTTATCATCCTATAAAATAATAGTCCCCATTCGATAATATAATCATTTATTTATTAGATAAGATCAAATACCTCTCAATTTCCCATTCCCTACCATAAATCCAAAATCAACTTGAATTGGAACATAAAAAAATGCCTCAAAACATTAAATATTTATATATTTAGAATACGAATGAGTTAAAAATCATCATTGTTACTTCATTCCCTTCAGATCATATATTACTATTGACTAACCTTTTGAGGGAGAAAAATGAAACATTGGTATGGGAACTTCTTGACATTCTTATTATTATCCCATCAATTTTCAGGCATCCTTTATTCCTAAATTATGAGGCTAAAATGGTGATGCAAGAAAAAAACTGATCGGACCGTAACATACTTGATGTTGTTAAAAATGAGGTTACCAAATTTTGGTTTGTTGGAATCATTCACCCAATCATTAGAAACTAATGGGTCAGTCTAGTGTAGTTTTTTCTTAAAAACCTATTCTAATGAAAAAAGTTAAATGAAATACACTATTATCAACCCATGTGCTTAATAGTTAGCATATCGGTATAGACTATCACTGACTAAACAAACAAAATGGGAAATATCATTTCTTATTTATATTCATTGACCAGATTAAAAAGGTGATATTGAGGAGGCCCCAATATTGTTTCCTTGATGGTAATTATAGATAAATTTGAATCCGTATTTATCCCAAGGGTATTCTAAATAAATCCTTCATTATACTATTTGGCACATTTTCATTATGGAGGATTCCATTTGGTCTATGAAAATGTTCATTTTTTTTCAAATATGCATTATTAATATTTATTCATATTATTTGGATTACTTATTGGAAGTTTTCATGGCTGATTTCACTGTATATGGTTATTATTTCAATTAATGTTATAGTAATCTAGGTGTCATCCTTAATCATTGAATTAAAAAGAATATTTTATTAAATTTAGAGAAATGTCATTATATGATGTGATTAGGGATAATTATCAGCCATTTCATTTATGAAGATGGTATAGAAGATGATAAATCAAATTTTCATGTCATCTATTCCAAACCATTCACATATAATGTTTGATATGTGAGTTGTGTCTTTAATCACAAATTATTTTATCTCTATTTCAATCATTGCATCAACAAAAGGGCATTGCACTCTCCTAGTTCTACCAAAAAATTATGTCGCATAAAATATATGGGTATGATTTTAGAAAATTGAAATGGAGTCTAAAATCACCCCGGTATTCCATCCAATTTGGTAGGATTTAAAATATTAACTCATTTGTAAAACTTCCAACTTTGTAGTTGGGGAAGTCTTATCACAACAAAATGATTGATCTCACCATTTCAATGTATATATCTCAATATAGTGGACCATTGCTAAGAAAAATACAACACACCTAAAAAATAATTCATTTTCATTGAGTTTTCCTTTTATTAATTTAGGACATACCTTTTAGCGTTTAAATTAATTATGTTCTATGACTATAAACCCCTCTCATATTTCCTCAAGAAACCTAAATCAATACAACATCTCATTCATTGGATTCCAATACTTTAGGAATTAAATTTATAAATTAATGATTAAACGAGAATATAGAATGTGGTGGTTTCCCATATTATTATGATCCTTATGTCCTCAAACAATGACTCAACCCCCTATATTCCCAAAAATGAAATGTTTCATAATGTTACAATTCAATCGATTGGAAGATGTTATTCCACAGTATGAAAACATTATAAATTATTTTGCACCATATTTCATTCCTAAAAACATGAATAAAAATAGATCTAACTATCTGAAACATGAGTATCATTAGATCATTTGGGATAACCCCTAACTTTTCCACACATACAGTGATCATGTAATTTGGAATTGTTTTCATGATAGTGACATTCAGTCTATTATTAGGTTATTTCAAACTATTTCATGTGTATACCACTTATATTCCCAACTAACTACTCACATGGTCCTTTATTTACAGTTATTATGGTCATAATTATTTTAGGAGGACCATAATTTTTATAGATATTTTCCTCATTTTCAATGGATCAGGATTGTATTAAAATGAAGTGATATTTCAAATCATCCCTTGTATTTATATGACTATTTTTTATTTTTGAGGTATTAAACTTATGGGGAATTTTCCAATTCATATGGAAAATTTTACATTCCAATGGTAGTACATTATGTGTCAAAATGGGTATATTTATGAGCCACAATGACTGATGATTTACACATATTGTCATAATTTCTGAGGACACAAATCTCATGTTGGTTTGGATTTAATAGGTTCAAAACATGTAATTGAGGTACTAATTTCTAAAAAAGAACAATGTAATCACTTTTTTATTATTATTGGATTATGAATTGAGTTTCAACTAAACTTCTCCCCCATACTAATAATGAAGACTTGGTTTCAAATAGAGAGGAAAAAAATAATTTGGTAATAATAATTCTACCAAAAACAAAAAAATGATGTCTTAGAATCAATTAATCTTTTTGGTCCTATAATAATTCTTCAAAAAGATATTATTGGAATGTCACCTTATAGGATTGTTTTTTATAAAGCTATTTCACCTACATAGTAAGATAGTGCTCCAGGCCTACTAGTTTATTAAAAAAAATGAAATTATCATATTTCTGGTGTATGTTCTCAATGGAAATTTCTAATTCCAAATATGGGGGAAATATTAGTATATTCACATGAGAACTCTTGGATCTATAAGAAGAGAAACAAGGATTCCCACAACTACTTAATCCTTAATTATCATTTCAATATTTTCAAGAAGGTCCTTTTTTTCTATACAAGGAAGTTTCACTCAGGTAAACATTGTTTCCATTGGTTTGGCCCATACACTATCAACCATGCCAACCCATTTGGCATCGTTCGGGTTCAAAATGAATAAATAAGAGAAATATTCACCATAAATTGGAAGTTGTGGAAGATATTCCATAAAACCCTTATGGAGTCACTAGTAGAGGAGGTCAACCGTCCAAAAGTGAGCTATTAGTAACACCCACCGTGTTTTATCCTTCCATCCGACATTAACATATATTATAGTGAAGAAACTATAAACTCTAGGTGTGGGGGTTAGATACATTCCTATGTTATTAATTATTTTTAATCATATTTATTATTTTCATCTTTTCTTATTTAATCGATTTTTTTTACATTTCCCCACATTCCTGATTTCATTATGATATTTTGTTATATTTTTATCTTCTTTCCTCTTCTTTTACTTCTTGAATGGTATTTTTTACTTTCCCATTTACTTATTTTTTTTCTACTTTTTCATAATAACAATTGTAAAATCACATCTAATAATATAATTTATTTATAGATCATGATGAATTCCACAATTTCTTGTTATTCTTGGTATTTAAAGAAATTTTATTTCACTAATGGAATATTAGTTTGAAAATAGAATTAACATTGGGGTGGATTTCAAGTAAAATTTTTCATTTTACAATGTTATAAATTATTGTAAATTTATAAAACCTTTGAGATATAGTTACCTTATTTTTTAGTTTTTATGGGTTTATTCTCTCATTTAACATATCTACACATCATGTCACTAAACCATGAAGTGTGAAAAAAATTTATGTAATTGAAGTCATATAATTTAGGTTATCAATTCTTAACATTATAAAATGATTTTTCTATATGTTCTTTCCTTTTATGATATATTTATTACAATAACAGATTTAACTTCTTATGTGTACCAGTTATCCAACTATTTTAATACCTTAAAAGAAAAAAAAGAAAAAAATGTCATAAATAAATAATGAGGCTAGTTATGGAAGGTATAACATATCATGATATTTTGGTCAAGTGATTAAAGTATTAATTTCCTGAATTCTTAAGTGAGACACTATTGAACTTTTATTTAAAATGATGTAGGGATGTTTTGGTAGAATTAATTAGGTTAATTTTTTTAAATAACCAATATTTACTAAATAGAATGTGGGAAGAATGCCATAAAATATTTATCAAACACACACATGGATATTTATTAATATGTTTCACCTCATAATCCATTTCTAAGACTACTTTCATAAATTCCCATGATTTTTATATAGTTTCTGAGACACGCATTTACAAGATTATTGAGATTAACTATATGATATTGTTATTTTTTTCTCACTTTTCTATCATAAAATTAATTAACAATAAATTTTAAATACTAATGATCTAGGTAAGGGCTTCATGAATAATTTTTTGAAATCATAATTTTCATATGACTAAAAATGTTTAAGTGTGGGAGTGTGATTATATAGCGACGCACTATTTATTTACACCCTTATACAACTATTTTAAAATAATATTTTACTATAAATTAAAAAAACCCTAAAAAATTGTAATTCAAATTTGATTCAATTAGTTAATGTTTTCACTTTTAAAAATGGAACTTTCACTTTTTTTATGACTTTATTATTTGTAGAAGTGATTTTGAGATCCCATGATTAAGAAAGTGATAAATAGGTTAGACTTCATGGATGCTCAAGAATCTGTATACAAGTTTTCACACATTTATAGTAGTCCAAACATTAAATTGCGGTGACTTTTTTTAGTGGACCACTAAAATTATTGGATACAACTTTTAAAATAATGTAAAGTCCAATGATTCCATATTGTATCAAAAATAATGTAATATATCTATAAAATATAATTATCTTGAAGTTATGAGTTTGGTTCAGCATTTTGAAAGTATCTCCCATTAAATATTTCAATTGGTTATAAAATATTTCAAAAAGATAGAAAATTGGAAAGAAAAAACACTTCTTTTTTATTCAAAGATGATATTAGGAAATTTAACTATCCAAATTTACGAAACAAATAGTATCTCGTAATCTAGGTTCCCAAACAAACCTTCCAATTTTCAGTAAAAGGAAACCTTTGGAACCTCATTTTCATGTTAGACCAAGGTGTTAAGTGATATAATTTCTTACTTCCAAAGAATTATTATAATCACATTATAGTTTATACATCTCTATTTAATCGTAGAGATATTAATAATGAAGGTGGAGTTCCACATGAGGTTTCTCAACCCCAATATAGTGAGGTAAATGATGGGTTATCATTAAGAGGGAGATAACCACTTGGAAAGGGAATTGAAACACTTTTTTCTACTATTTTGGTATAATTCCTGATTTAAAATATTTAATTTACTTTTAACCAAAAATATTTATGATTTGAATGTAATGTTTTGTTATGATTTAAGGGGAAACATGTTATTTCAGAAGTGATTGGATTGAGATTTCATGTGATAATATTATTTTATTGTCATTGGATAATCTAAGGGTATATTTTTATCAAACACATACTTAATAGATCAGTATTATTTGGTATCCCTAATTCCTTGTAAAAGGTCTATGTCTTAAAAAAATTAGTTGTTGTGTCATGGGTTGGTTATAGGTGCACAAATCTAAAGGGAAAAGAGTGGGACTAGTATCTTATATTCCTTAAACAAATTAATTTCATTATACCATAGTTATTTTCAAAACAATGAACTTTCCATTATGTATATTTATATTATAAAAATCACATCCTTATATTTATCTCAAACCCTCATTCTTTTGTATAATATTTATCTCTTTAATGAAGTAATTTCATTTTGAAACTTCATTTTAAATCCTCCCTGAATTTTTTTTTTAAACGTGTTGGAAATAAAAAATACAAACCACCAACTCTCTTTGAGATATAACCTATGGTATTCCATATAATATAAAATCATATTAAAAACCTAATCAATTTTACATTAAATGATAAAATGGTCACATGTAAAGTCATTATCATAAAG